>JAQIUQ010007334.1:2500-453554 GCA_030378365.1 Hybognathus amarus | reverse complement strand
TTTTTTCGCACCAAAAAAAAAACATAAGGGGTACCACTGTCGTTTTTTTTTTTGTGCAAAAAAAAGTTTCTCCAATAACTCTGGATTCTGATAGAGGGCCATGGGACTTAGACCTGAGTGCAAAAATGGAGGCTCTAGACCCTTCCAGAGCTGAGATATTGACATATTTATAATGGCTCAATATCTCATTATCTCATAAATATCTCATAAATATCTCAATATCTCAGCTCTGGAAGGGTCTAGAGCCTCCATTTTGCACTCAGGTCTAAGTCCCATGGCCCTCTATCAGAATCCAGAGTTATTGGAGAAACTTTTTTTTTGCACAAAAAAAAAAAAACGACAGTGGTACCCCTTATGTTTTTTTTTTTTTGTGCAAAAAAAAAGTTTCTCCAATAACTCTGGATTCTGATAGAGGGCCATGGGACTTAGACCTGAGTGCAAAAATGGAGGCTCTAGACCCTTCCAGAGCTGAGATATTGATATATTTATAATGGCTTAATATCTCAGTATGTCATAAATATCTCATAAATATCTCAATATCTCAGCTCTGGAAGGGTCTAGAGCCTCCATTTTTGCACTCAGGTCTAAGTCCCATGGCCCTCTATCAGAATCCAGAGTTATTGGAGAAACTTTTTTTTTGCACAAAAAAAAAAAACGACAGTGGTACCCCTTATGTTTTTTTTTTTTTTTGTGCAAAAAAAAGTTTCTCCAATAACTCTGGATTCTGATAGAGGGCCATGGGACTTAGACCTGAGTGCAAAAATGGAGGCTCTAGACCCTTCCAGAGCTGAGATATTGAGATATTTATAATGGCTCAATATCTCAGTATGTCATAAATATCTCATAAATATCTCAATATCTCAGCTCTGGAAGGGTCTAGAGACTCCATTTTTGCACTCAAGTCTAAGTCCCATGGCCCTCTATCAGAATCCAGAGTTATTGGAGAAACTTTTTTTTTTGCACAAAAAAAAAACGACAGTGGTACCCCTTATGTTTTTTTTTTTGTGCAAAAAAAAAAGTTTCTCCAATAACTCTGGATTCTGATAGAGGGCCATGGGACTTAGACCTGAGTGCAAAATGGAGGCTCTAGACCCTTCCAGAGCTGAGATATTGAGATATTTATAAGCCCATAAATGCTATGTGGGATCTCAACTTCTCAGCTCTGGAAGGGTCTAGAGCCTCCATTTTTGCACTCAGGTCTAAGTCCCATGGCCCTCTATCAGAATCCAGAGTTTCAAGAAGATTGGAGAAACTTTTTTTTTTCGCACCAAAAAAAAACATAAGGGGTACCACTGTCGTTTTTTTTTTTGTGCAAAAAAAAAGTTTCTCCAATAACTCTGGATTCTGATAGAGGGCCATGGGACTTAGACCTGAGTGCAAAAATGAAGGCTCTAGACCCTTCCAGAGCTGAGATATTGACATATTTATAATGGCTCAATATCTCAGTATCTCATAAATATCTCATAAATATCTCAATATCTCAGCTCTGGAAGGGTCTAGAGCCTCCATTTTTGCACTCAGGTCTAAGTCCCATGGCCCTCTATCAGAATCCAGAGTTATTGGAGAAACTTTTTTTTTTGCACAAAAAAAAACGACAGTGGTACCCCTTATGTTTTTTTTTTTTTGTGCAAAAAAAAAGTTTCTCCAATAACTCTGGATTCTGATAGAGGGCCATGGGACTTAGACCTGAGTGCAAAAATGGAGGCTCTAGACCCTTCCAGAGCTGAGATATTGAGATATTTATAATGGCTCAATATCTCAGTATGTCATAAATATCTCATAAATATCTCAATATCTCAGCTCTGGAAGGGTCTAGAGACTCCATTTTTGCACTCAAGTCTAAGTCCCATGGCCCTCTATCAGAATCCAGAGTTATTGGAGAAACTTTTTTTTTTTGCACAAAAAAAAAACGACAGTGGTACCCCTTATGTTTTTTTTTTGTGCAAAAAAAAAAGTTTCTCCAATAACTCTGGATTCTGATAGAGGGCCATGGGACTTAGACCTGAGTGCAAAAATGGAGGCTCTAGACCCTTCCAGAGCTGAGATATTGAGATATTTATAAGCCCATAAATGCTATGTGGGATCTCAACTTCTCAGCTCTGGAAGGGTCTAGAGCCTCCATTTTTGCACTCAGGTCTAAGTCCCATGGCCCTCTATCAGAATCCAGAGTTTCAAGAAGATTGGAGAAACTTTTTTTTTTCGCACCAAAAAAAAAACATAAGGGGTACCACTGTCGTTTTTTTTTTTGTGCAAAAAAAAAGTTTCTCCAATAACTCTGGATTCTGATAGAGGGCCATGGGACTTAGACCTGAGTGCAAAAATGGAGGCTCTAGACCCTTCCAGAGCTGAGATATTGACATATTTATAATGGCTCAATATCTCAGTATCTCATAAATATCTCATAAATATCTCAATATCTCAGCTCTGGAAGGGTCTAGAGCCTCCATTTTTGCACTCAGGTCTAAGTCCCATGGCCCTCTATCAGAATCCAGAGTTATTGGAGAAACTTTTTTTTTGCACAAAAAAAAAAACGACAGTGGTACCCCTTATGTTTTTTTTTTGTGCAAAAAAAAAGTTTCTCCAATAACTCTGGATTCTGATAGAGGGCCATGGGACTTAGACCTGAGTGCAAAAATGGAGGCTCTAGACCCTTCCAGAGCTGAGAATATTGATATATTTATAATGGCTTAATATCTCAGTATGTCATAAATATCTCATAAATATCTCAATATCTCAGCTCTGGAAGGGTCTAGAGCCTCCATTTTTGCACTCAGGTCTAAGTCCCATGGCCCTCTATCAGAATCCAGAGTTATTGGAGAAACTTTTTTTTTTGCACAAAAAAAAAAACGACAGTGGTACCCCTTATGTTTTTTTTTTTTTGTGCAAAAAAAAAGTTTCTCCAATAACTCTGGATTCTGATAGAGGGCCATGGGACTTAGACCTGAGTGCAAAAATGGAGGCTCTAGACCCTTCCAGAGCTGAGATATTGAGATATTTATAATGGCTCAATATCTCAGTATGTCATAAATATCTCATAAATATCTCAATATCTCAGCTCTGGAAGGGTCTAGAGACTCCATTTTTGCACTCAAGTCTAAGTCCCATGGCCCTCTATCAGAATCCAGAGTTATTGGAGAAACTTTTTTTTTTGCACAAAAAAAAAACGACAGTGGTACCCCTTATGTTTTTTTTTTGTGCAAAAAAAAAAGTTTCTCCAATAACTCTGGATTCTGATAGAGGGCCATGGGACTTAGACCTGAGTGCAAAATGGAGGCTCTAGACCCTTCCAGAGCTGAGATATTGAGATATTTATAAGCCCATAAATGCTATGTGGGATCTCAACTTCTCAGCTCTGGAAGGGTCTAGAGCCTCCATTTTTGCACTCAGGTCTAAGTCCCATGGCCCTCTATCAGAATCCAGAGTTTCAAGAAGATTGGAGAAACTTTTTTTTTTCGCACCAAAAAAAAACATAAGGGGTACCACTGTCGTTTTTTTTTTTGTGCAAAAAAAAAAGTTTCTCCAATAACTCTGGATTCTGATAGAGGGCCATGGGACTTAGACCTGAGTGCAAAAATGGAGGCTCTAGACCCTTCCAGAGCTGAGATATTGACATATTTATAATGGCTCAATATCTCAGTATCTCATAAATATCTCATAAATATCTCAATATCTCAGCTCTGGAAGGGTCTAGAGCCTCCATTTTTGCACTCAGGTCTAAGTCCCATGGCCCTCTATCAGAATCCAGAGTTATTGGAGAAACTTTTTTTTTTGCACAAAAAAAAAAAACGACAGTGGTACCCCTTATGTTTTTTTTTTTGTGCAAAAAAAAAGTTTCTCCAATAACTCTGGATTCTGATAGAGGGCCATGGGACTTAGACCTGAGTGCAAAAATGGAGGCTCTAGACCCTTCCAGAGCTGAGATATTGAGATATTTATAATGGCTCAATATCTCAGTATGTCATAAATATCTCATAAATATCTCAATATCTCAGCTCTGGAAGGGTCTAGAGCCTCCATTTTTGCACTCAGGTCTAAGTCCCATGGCCCTCTATCAGAATCCAGAGTTATTGGAGAAACTTTTTTTTTTGCACAAAAAAAAAACGACAGTGGTACCCCTTATGTTTTTTTTTTTTTGTGCAAAAAAAAAGTTTCTCCAATAACTCTGGATTCTGATAGAGGGCCATGGGACTTAGACCTGAGTGCAAAATGGAGGCTCTAGACCCTTCCAGAGCTGAGATATTGAGATATTTATAATGGCTTAATATCTCAGTATGTCATAAATATCTCATAAATATCTCAATATCTCAGCTCTGGAAGGGTCTAGAGCCTCCATTTTTGCACTCAGGTCTAAGTCCCATGGCCCTCTATCAGAATCCAGAGTTATTGGAGAAACTTTTTTTTTGCACAAAAAAAAAACGACAGTGGTACCCCTTATGTTTTTTTTTTTGTGCAAAAAAAAAGTTTCTCCAATAACTCTGGATTCTGATAGAGGGCCATGGGACTTAGACCTGAGTGCAAATGGAGGCTCTAGACCCTTCCAGAGCTGAGATATTGAGATATTTATAATGGCTCAATATCTCAGTATGTCATAAATATCTCATAAATATCTCAATATCTCAGCTCTGGAAGGGTCTAGAGCCTCCATTTTTGCACTCAGGTCTAAGTCCCATGGCCCTCTATCAGAATCCAGAGTTATTGGAGAAACTTTTTTTTTTTGCACAAAAAAAACGACAGTGGTACCCCTTATGTTTTTTTTTTTTTGTGCAAAAAAAAAAGTTTCTCCAATAACTCTGGATTCTGATAGAGGGCCATGGGACTTAGACCTGAGTGCAAAAATGGAGGCTCTAGACCCTTCCAGAGCTGAGATATTGAGATATTTATGAGATATTCATGACATACTCAGTATATCATGAGCCATCTCATAAATATCTCAATATCTCAGCTCTGGAAGGGTCTAGAGCCTCCATTTTTGCACTCAGGTCTAAGTCCCATGGCCCTCTATCAGAATCCAGAGTTATTGGAGAAACTTTTTTTTGCACAAAAAAAAAACGACAGTGGTACCCCTTATGTTTTTTTTTTGTGCAAAAAAAAGTTTCTCCAATAACTCTGGATTCTGATAGAGGGCCATGGGACTTAGACCTGAGTGCAAAAATGAAGGCTCTAGACCCTTCCAGAGCTAAGATATTGAGATATTTATAAGGGCATAAATGCTATGTGGGATCTCAACATCTCAGCTCTGGAAGGGTCTAGAGCCTCCATTTTTGCACTCAGGTCTATGTCCCATGGCCCTCTATCAGAATCCAGAGTTTCAAGAAGATTGGAGAAACTTTTTTTTTCGCACCAAAAAAAAAAAACATAAGGGGTACCACTGTCGTTTTTTTTTTTTTTTTGTGAAAAAAAAATTTCTCAATCTTCTTGAAACTCTGGATGAAGGTTATATGGATCTTTTTGATCATAAATCCACTAAAAGAGCATAGGCTAACGATCAGTGAATGATACTTAAGTGTTTCATCTAATAAATGTACGTCTCTGAGGAGAGATATTGGAATTCTGATCAAGACCGATACCATTTAACCTTGGGCAGAGTCCAAGATGATTGAAATCAGGACCCCAAAGGAACAGTGATCATTCTCACATTGAAAAAAAAAGATACATTTGTAAGGCTGTGAGAAAGTTAATATTCATTTGGTCACTATGCACTACCAGGGTCATAAAAACCAAAATACACCCTTAAGAATCACACATAAAGTCTGTAATAACGCTATTTATTGATTTATCATGTTTTCCTTACTAAAGAGCAGCGGTTTTACACTACTGCCATGTAGAATTATTGGTGTGAACTTGGTACACTGTAATCATATGAGACTCCAGAGAATTATAAATACTATTCGACAGACTCCTAAGGAGGGAAGGGTCGATGACACCATTGTGCAACAACGTCAAATGGATTAAACAATCCTTGTAAGGCTTTTCGCCTGCAACCGTCCAACACTTTCCTGTGTCGATTGGTTCACACTTGAAAACACGCAACACTCTTTGAGGTGAAACAACCCACTTTTGTTCTTCAAACGCTGTCACACTAATTCATAAGGAAACAGTTCGGACTCATTTCCATGTGATCCACCATCTCTGTAGTGGTCTGAGTTCAAAGCTCTGAGCTGCCCTTTTCTGCTCTTCCAGATCTAGACCAATGCTGTGTAATGTAGCCAAGTCTTTTCATCATACGGGTTGGTCTGACTAAAGATGCTGCTGGGAAAATCCATTGTGACTATGTTTCTTTGGGAATGCGACTTCTAATGTAGTAGCACTACTGGGTGCTTCTTTTTATCTGGGAGGTACTGCTCATATCTAAAGAGCTCTTACCAAACAATCTCTGACTCAGACTGTTCTCACCCTGGTTGACACAAGTCAGTCTGAAAAATGCAACAACTGAAGCAAAAATAACATAAATCTTACAAAATGAAACTATTTTTGGGTGGGGTTTTTTTCCGATTGTCATCATTTTCCAGACATAATTCTGTAACAAGCTGTTAGAAAATCACCTTCAAGAGAATAGTACTTTGAGTAAAACATTTTAATGAAGAAATTATCTCTATATCTTAACTTCTATAGTACATAATTCTTTAAACCTAACAATAAATGGGCATCAATGAGGAATCATTTGTCAAAAATACACACCACTGATTTTCTGCTTTCTTTGTTGAGGTAAATCATTTTTGTTTACATTGGTCAAGACATCGACAAAGTTATACATTGTAAAAACAATCAAACAATAAAATGAAAAAATAAACACAAAGCAATTACACAAATTTTAGAATTAATACTCATTCAACGAAAACATCTTTTATCTGAGAGCTTCAGTGGTCTTAGTAAAAAAACAAATATGCCTACTAGATTTCTACCCAGTGGAAAGGTAAGTTAATTATGAGGTTTGAGAATGACACCCTGCAGACCTCCTTTTAGTTATTGTGTAAAAACACTTAACATAGGAGATCATCAGAGAGAGCTGTCGCAGTCTGTTAGTGTCTGCACGCTGCTGGTGCAGTGGTCTAATGTGTAGCCCTCCTTCACCGGGACTCCGAGTGCTTTAGTATGGTTAGTGGAGCCGGGCGAAGGGAGGTCACAGCTGGAATGGGTGTAGGCAGTTAATGGTGGCGGTGGACGCGGGATGAAGATGAAGGGTAGTCGACATGATAACAGCAGAACAGGTGCTCCGATGCAGAAGTGATGGGTGGTTACTGTGTGTGGTATTTTACCACTATAGACAACCAAAGGATAAAGGGTAGTGGTTAACCTCAGAGGAAGACTTCACGCTGCTAGGAACGTACATGTTTGTGCTTTAAGAGTTCTTTCCTGACATCTTCATCGTAATTGTTTTCACCTCTGTGTACTCTTTCAGTCCGATCTCACCCCTGGAAAAAGAGAACAACGGTGTCAGGGTAAACAAGGATGGATAGAAAACACGATTATTACTTTATATCCTTAAATGCACTTACAGTTCACGACCATTGCCGGACATTTTGAATCCTCCAAAGGACACTGGCATGTCAGGGCATTATAACAGTTAATCCTGTACAACAAAGACATTTCAAAATCTTAGTGATTTCATGATATTACATTCCATTCAGTGAATTTATAGATGCGATCACATTAACGAAATATCTACGAAACATTAGGGAAATTGGTAACACTTTACAATAAGGTTCATTAGTTACTACATTAGTTAACATTAACAAAGAATGAACAATACTTCTTCAGCATTTGTTAATCTTGGTAATGTTAATTTCAACATTTACTAATACTTTATTAAAATCTTGTTAACATTAGTTAATGCTCTGTGAACTAACATGAACAAACAATGAACAGCTAGATTTGTATTAACTAAAGTTAACAAAGAACAACAAATACAGTAACAAATGGTTAGTTCATGTTAGTTAATGCATGAACTAATGTTTAATAAATGAACCTTATTGTAAAGTGTTACCGGGAAATCTTTCGCCCTCCCAATCACATGAATTCCTATTTAAATAACCCATGAAAATTTAGCAAACAAAAGGTAACTGTGAATGTATAACCCGATAATATTAGGGACCCATACAAAACAAGTGGATGGCATTTGTGTTGCTTTCCATTTTCGGGTGATATGATGTAACTCTTACCAGACAGTGCCGGCCTGCACAGCTGCAGAGACTGTCATGGCCTTGTTGATGTCTCTGGTGAAGACTGCTGCTGCCAGACCATATTCTGTGTCGTTGGCTCTCTTGATCACTTCTTCAATCGTTTTAAACTTCATGATCTGCTGAACTGGCCCAAATATCTACAATAAAACAATTATTATTATTATTATACTTTGACATTAGAATCTAGAGGTATTATTCTGAGATAAAAGAAAGCTTACCTCCTCCTTGGCAATGCGCATGTGGTCCTGTACATCGGAGAAGACCGTGGGCTCCACAAAGAAGCCTTTAGAAGGAGGAGCTTTGCCGCCACACTCCAGTTTAGCTCCCTCAGTGATGCCGCACTGAATCATCTCCAGTACACGTTCTCTGCTGCTCCAGACTCACCTGACACAATCAAACAGAAATGATGAACTCCTGAACCCTGTGTCTTTTTTACTGTGGTTATATGGAACTTTTGTAACAGGCAACAAAAAACTTTTAAATCATAAATTGCTTAGATTATGCAGATTATATATATTGTCTCGTCTGATTATTAATGGTTCAATGTACAGCTTTTGCTGAAATTCTGATGGAACTCTCAGATTTTGCAGTACAGTATATGCACTTTATATATATATATATATATATATATATATAAACGTTATACAAATACATCTATACTTTATTTCCTTATCGATATGTATCGGAAAATCAGTATTTTTGACAACACGACAATTCAGTCGGTTTCTTATTTCAGATGTCTTTTTAAAAGACTATAATTGAAAAATGTGGATATATAAGATTCAATCCACCAAAGTGGCTAGTTGGAATAACTGTAACTGGCGTGACACGCCACAGCTGAATTTGCCACCCGCATTTGCCGTGTTGGCGGTTGTCAATGTCAAGCCCTGTATATGGATATGCATATATATATATATAGCAAACGTTTGGAATCAGTAAGACTTTTCATGTCTTATGCTCTTATTATCAATACTGAAAACAGTTGTGCTGTTTAATTTTTTTTTTTGTGGAAACCATGATGCATTATTTTCAGGATTCTCAAAAGACCGGCATTTATTTTATGACAAATTTGTCTAGACATTAAATTTGAACATCTTTTGATCAATTTTAATGCAGAATAAAAGATGAATTTCTTTAACAAAATTCTGACCCCAAACTTTTGAATGGTAGTATATTATGATTTATACATTATCTTTTTATTGTTTAAGGCAAAGAATTGGGTCTTACCTGAGGTCCCTGCTCAGTGGTTGGGTCAAAGGGATTTCCCAGTGTCCTTCTCCGAGCTCTCTCAACACTCCTTCGCACAAACTCATCATAAATGGGCTCCTCCACAAAGATACGGGAACCAGCGGTGCAGCATTGACCGTTGTTGAAGAAAACACCCTGATGGGCCTGTTCGACTGCCAACTCAACTGAAACAGAGAGAAAGCACATTATTAAACATCTACCAGTAATGGACTATACATGGCACATAGGTATCATTAGTAAAGGTGTGAAACACTGGGATTATGTAGACAGTCATTATATTAGATAAATATTTGATTTAAATAAAAGTAAATAACAGCCCAAACAACAGGTGATAAATAAATCTGGATTTCAATAAGTCTTTCAAAGTAATTTTTTAACAGACTATAGTTCTTCTGGTGTGTCTGCTGTTTATGCATACATACATGTGAGCATGTGCATCTGTGTGAGATAATGGACACCTGGGGAAAGGGTGGACTGGCAGGCTGTGGCTTTTGAAGGGTTAATGGAGCAGGCAGATTTACGGCTGTGGTGTGATGGGTCCGGACAGGGTCTATTCGGCTGATTTACGGGGGGCCTTGCTCACGGCTGCTGAAAACATTTAAAGCTCAGACTTATGCCGAGGTTTGGTGGGCTACTTAGAGATACTAAGGACCAGGAGTTTAGGAAGTGAGATAAGCTTATTTGCATGTATATGGGCCTTTCCGAAAATATATTTTGCCCTGACGCAGCACTACAAGATCCCTAAGGGTCTTTGATGTGAAGTGACAGAGAAGGTCTCTGGGGTAGCACCTGTGCACAAACTGTTGCAGCGGGACAACAGGAGGGCGGCCGTAAAACAGTGTCTGAATACTTACAATCAGCATCTGCAAAAATGATGTTGGGACTCTTTCCCCCAAGCTCTAGCGTGACTCTCTTCAGATTGCTCTTTCCTGCTGCTTCTTGGATCAGCTTGCCTACCTGTGGAGAGAGAGGAGAGGCGCTTTAATCACTGGGACACCACAGAAGAGCTTTCCTAAATCTCGACATCAGTGGGATGCTGTCATTAATAAATCCTGCTGCATGAGGAGGCTCCCTTTGACAAGACAACCAGCTCCATTATCAGGCCCCTGAGCTTCGGCTCACATCCTAAATATCTATTAGTGCTTAACGTGACAGCCAAAGAGAACGGAATGTCCGACACAGTATCTGTTGGTCAATTTGAGAACAGGAAAAGCTGACTGCAGGTTTGTATAAGATGCTCAACGCTGTTTGGAGTCACAAAATAACAGTGAAACAAGACCCTTAAAATGCATTTGTTGGCTTTCTTAGTGCATAAATGAAAACATATGTATGTGTGATTATTGGTTTCTCATATTGGAGCACATTTCTTTTTAACAGAAGTCTGCTGTTTTATAATTCCATGTTGTTTGCAGCTCTTCCCTCAATCGATACAAATCCAAACTGAATTTTATACTTCTCTTCCCTTAAAGTTTCACATTAGCGGTGGACTGGCTCTCATCTTATGCTGTTCAGGCCCTTGTAAGCACAGCAGACATCTCACAGCTGCTGGCCGTGGCGTTGCTTCACATCTCAGAGAACATTATGCTCACATCAAACTATTCTTTTCCAACTGTATGTGTGTGTGTGTGTGTGTGAGTGAGAGGGAGAGAGAGAGAGATCTTTTCAATCTTCACAGCTAGCTCAGCGCTTTAGATGCTGGCAAGCTGCACTCCTAACCATAAACAAACATTTGTACATTTTTCCTTTTCTGCAAAACATACTTACTGACAGTGAATATTTCTCTATCTGTTTTCCATCAGATAGCGGAAAGAGAAGGAGAGAGGGGAGAAGACGGAGGGAAAACAATCTTCCTCAGTTCCCTCTGACAGTATCGTTCAGTGGAAAAATGGACGGACGTCATATTTCTCACTGATACTATACATATGCGAGTTTTTTGTTAGTTTTGGGGAAGCTAGTTTTTCAAGCTACAAGATAGTTGAAGTAGTTAAACTGTATTAAAACTACACTGTGTAACTTTTTTTAGTTTATTCTTAGGTAAAAACACTTAGTTCTTTCAAAAATATATGTGCTCATTAATCTATATTTACTTCGTTCAAGTAATAAAGTTTTCTTGTGAGGGTATAATATGCCATTGAAAATACATACGGGTAAGGGTTCTAATGTTCGGTCGCCATGTTGCCCCTCCATCTTGAAAGTACATTAGCCAAAGAGGGACATACCTGTTAATTCAAGCTTCGCCTTTCGCGTTTACGTTTGAGTTAACACTCATGGACGAGGTCGAACTGGAAGCCATGTTAATCTTGGACTACATTGGCCACCGTAGGAGTTAAAACGAAATCGGAATTGAGAGGAACAGAAACCAATATTCACTGGATGGTCATACACCTTTTCACCCCTAGATGGGGGTAAAAATCACACAGTGTAGCTTTAAAGCTATAGATAGCTAAAGACGACCATAGTAATGAGAACGTTCGAAAAATGAAAGCCTTAATTTGAAATAGAAATCTTTTGTAATGTATTTACTGTAACCTTTGATCAATTTAATGTATACTTACTTACTAAAATTAAATCATTTTTAAAAAACGTACTATGTATTAATCGCCTATAGTTGAATGGATGAATGAACATCAAACTTGAACTGATACATTTACACAAAATTCAAATACAATATTCACTAAAGTATAAAAACTGATTTAAATTGCCATGTAGGAACTCAAATCAGCTCATTTACAAGATTCATCTGAACAAACGGATTCACTAGAATAAATCAGACTTTCCAATGCCACATATAAGGGAGAGGATCGCTTAGGACAAACTGATTCACTAGAATTGTATCATTCTTTTCAAAGTCACATAAATGAAAGAATCGCTTTGGATTATTCAATTCATTAGAATGAATCTGACTTTCCAATGCCACATTTGAGTGAGAGTGTGATTTCCTCAGCTCAGACATAAAAAAAAGATGCAGTACTTGGTTGCACAAAACTGGTGTAATGCCAATCGTTGAAAAAACGTGTTGCTTAAAAACCATTAAGTTAATGCTGGTGCTTTGTTTAGTTAGTTACTCCTGGTTTGACCATAGGTATGACCACTATTTTGTATATAGTAATAATATATTTTTTTGTTAAATGTGGTTCAATGTGCTTTTTAATTCATATAAAACATATGAAATAAAATTAAATATACTTTGTTTAAGACATTACACGGTACACCTGTCACAAAGGGGCTAGACTCCACAAATAGCAGTAATGAGCTGGTCATAACACACCAGAATCCTCCACTCCCTCAGGGAGCTGCTCCCTGCCCCCCACCCCTGGTCCAGTCCTCCCTTATACACAGACAGCTGAAGTGACTCAGAGTCTGTGTATGTACACACACACGCACAGCATGAGAGATCTCGGCTGTCTAATCAAGTCCAGATTAGATCCCAGCGACAGCCACGGCAGCAGTGCTGACGCGAGGAGAGGAACCAAACCTTCACTTCGCTGCCAGTGAAGAGGAAGGGCGGGAGGGTGGGGTGTATGGTGATGAGTTTCCTCTGAAAGTCAGTCAGTGGAAGTGTGGGTGAAGTCGAGTGGGTTGGTAAAGTTTTCACAGTGACGCTACACTCATTTGAGGATTTGTGTGGCCTTTTGTTTGCTCTTTCCAAGTCTCAGTCATCACATTCTTGTTTTATCAATAACAATTTGATTTAAATGAAAGAAATAGTCATTGCAGTCATCAAAATAGAAGAGACCTGGGAAATGACTTAACTCTCATTTCCCACAAAATAAAACATTTGTTGAATTCCAACAAGTGTTTTCAAGGGCACGAGCTTAGTTTGTTTTCTGTGGAAATAACACTTCTGTTTGTACTCCTATCAGCGAGAGAAGTCTTGTGCTATACACAGACCCATAAACACCATTCTCTGTTTCTTTAAGAATGAAGATAAACACTAAGTATATTTACACTACTGAATGCCTTTCAATAGAGTTTTTAGGATTTTTTTAAAGGTTCTTATGCTCACACAGACTGCATTTATTTGTTAAAAAATATAATAAAACAGTAATATTGTTAAATATTATCTATTTTAAAATGTAATTTATTCCTGTGATTGTCCGGTGCTCAAGAAACATTTCTTATTAATTATCAATGTTAAAAATAAACCAGTGCCGCTTAATAATTTGGTGGAAACTGATACTTTTTTTTCAGGATCCCTTGATTAATAGAATGTTCAAAGAACAGCATTTATTCTAAATATATTTATTTTTTGTAACATTATAAATGTATTTACTGTTACTTTTGAGGAATTTGAAAAAACTTTTGAAAAAAATATGGACCGAGATGACTGAACTTTTGATGCGTGCCACCTCTGACATATATAGCAATTGTAAGTCGCTTTGGATAAAAGTGTCAGCTAAATTAATACATGTAAATGTAAGTGTACACGATGTTATCCACGTTAATTGAACTACAACAAGTGACCTCACCACTGTAGTAATTTGCAACGAAAATATTAATGTATACTTGGAGAGATCGATGAAGACTGTAGCTCCACTATGCAAAAAACCCGGCTGTAACTCGATTATTGCTGGGCATGAAAACAAACTCACTTTTCCGTTCCAGCTAACAAGCCTTAGCTCTATCTACTCTAAACAACACCAAATTTACTTCAATTAATAACAAAACACATGCAACATGTGTAAGAACAGATCAGAAACATACACTGAAATATTCCGATTTTATGAGATCCTCTAATTGAATAAAGGGCTTAAGGGTTCTTACCAGCGAGGCAAGTGTAGCTAGAAATAATCACTGTTTAAAATACGCTGTCACAGCAGAGTTATGTCGCTGTCGGTGAGGCCTATTCTCAAGCAGTAAATTTCTCTGTGCCTAACATGGTGCCTATTTTCAGTCCCCGACTTTCTATTAAATTTATACAGTTGGCTTCAAAGAGTCATTCTTCCTCTAAGAACTGTCTAATGTCTGATGCATAGAGCTCAATAGAAAGTGTAGTCATTATACAGTATGAACAGGACACTAATAAAGTGTAAATGAACTCAGGTGTCGAACCAGACTGTCACGGCATTAACCATACAAATCAAGTAATGGGCCTGGTGTCCATGTTCTTGTTTCTGTTCCGTGCTTATGGCAGACCACCTGTGGATTAACATCTCACTCCCACATCCACCTAAAACCTGTTTATTAGAAATGATTTTAGAAAGCCAGGTGGTCCGCTGAGGCATTGCTTGTTGTAAGAGCGTGTGTAGTATGAGATCAGAGAGTCCCCCTATAAACCCAACTTCCTTAGACTTCTCATTATATTTCCCAGCAGTATAAACACACTAAGATTTTTTTTTTGCACAAAAAAAAACGACAGTGGTACCCCTTATGTTTTTTTTTTTTGGGTGCGAAAAAAAAGTTTCTCCAATCTTCTGGAAACTCTGGATTCTGATAGAGGGCCATGGGACTTAGACCTGAGTGCAAAAATGGAGGCTCTAGACCCTTCCAAAGCTGAGATATTGAGATATTTATAAGGGCATAAATGCTACATGGGATCTCAACATCTCAGCTCTGGAAGGGTCTAGACTAGAGCCTTCATTTTTGCACTCAGGTCTAAGTCCCATGGCCCTCTATTGGAATCCAGAGTTTCAAGAAGATTGGAGAAACTTTTTTTTTGCACCAAAAAAAAAAACATAAGGGGTACCACTGTCCTTTTTTTTTGTGTGCAAAAAAAAAAGTTTCTCCAATCTTCTTGAAACTCTGGATTCTGATAGAGGGCCATGGGACTTAGACCTGAGTGCAAAAATGGAGGCTCTAGACCCTTCCAGAGCTGAGATATTGAGATATTTATAAGGGCATAAATGCTATGTGGGATCTCAACATCTCAGCTCTGGAAGGGTCTAGAGCCTCCATTTTTGCACTCAGGTCTAAGTCCCATGGCCCTCTATCAGAATCCAGAGTTTCAAGAAGATTGGAGAAACTTTTTTTTTTCGCACCAAAAAAAACATAAGGGGTACCACTGTCGTTTTTTTTTTGTGCAAAAAAAAAGGTTTCTCCAATCTTCTTGAAACTCTGGATTCTGATAGAGGGCCATGGGACTTAGCTCTGAGTGCAAAAATGGAGGCTCTAGGCCCTTCCAGAGCTGAGATATTGAGATATTGAGATATAAAAAAAAAACATAAGGGGTACCACTGTCGTTTTTTTTGTGCAAAAAAAAAAGTTTCTCCAATCTACTTGAAACTCTGGATTCTGATAGAGGGCCATGGGACTGAGACCTGAGTGCAAAAATGGAGGCTCTAGACCCTTCCAGAGCTGAGATATTGAGATATTTATAAGGGCATACATGCTACGTGGGATCTCAACATCTCAGCTCTGGAAGGGTCTAGAGCTCTCATTTTGCACTCAGGTCTAAGTCCATGGCCCTCTATCAGAATCCAGAGTTCAAGAAGATTGGAGAAACTTTTTTTTCGCACCAAAAAAAAAAACATAAGGGGTACCACTGTCGTTTTTTTTTTGTGCAAAAAAAGTTTCTCCAATCTTCTTGAAACTCTGGATTCTGATAGAGGGCCATGGGACTTAGACCTGAGTGCAAAAATGGAGGCTCTAGACCCTTCCAGAGCTGAGATATTGAGATATTTATAAGGGCATAAATGCTACAGTGGGATCTCAACATCTCAGCTCTGGAAGGGTCTAGAGCCTCATTTTGCACTCAGGTCTAAGTCCCATGGCCCTCTATCAGAATCCAGAGTTTCAAGAAGATTGGAGAAACTTTTTTTTCGCACCAAAAAAAAAACATAAGGGGTACCACTGTCGTTTTTTTTTGTGCAAAAAAAAGTTTCTCCAATCTTCTTGAAACTCTGGATTCTGATAGAGGGCCATGGGACTTAGACCTGAGTGCAAAAATGGAGGCTCTAGACCCTTCCAGAGCTGAGATATTGAGATATTTATAAGGGCATAAATGCTATGTGGGATCTCAACATCTCAGCTCTGGAAGGGTCTAGAGCCTCATTTTGCACTCAGGTCTAAGTCCCATGGCCCTCTATCAGAATCCAGAGTTTCAAGAAGATTGAAGAAACTTTTTTTTTCGCACCAAAAAAAAAAAACATAAGGGGTACCACTGTCGTTTTTTTTTGTGTGCAAAAAAAAAGTTTCTCCAATCTTCTTGAAACTCTGGATTCTGATAGAGGGCCATGGGACTTAGACCTGAGTGCAAAAATGGAGGCTCTAGACCCTTCCAAAGCTGAGATATTGAGATATTTATAAGGGCATAAATGCTACATGGGATCTCAATATCTCAGCTCTGGAAGGGTCTAGAGCCTCATTTTTGCACTCAGGTCTAAGTCCCATGGCCCTCTATCAGAATCCAGAGTTTCAAGAAGATTGGAGAAACTTTTTTTTTGCACCAAAAAAAAAACATAAGGGGTACCACTGTCGTTTTTTTTTTGTGCAAAAAAAAAGTTTCTCCAATCTTCTTGAAACTCTGGATTCTGATAGAGGGCCATGGGACTTAGACCTGAGTGCAAAAATGGAGGCTCTAGACCCTTCCAGAGCTGAGATATTGAGATATTTATAAGGGCATAAATGCTACATGGGATCTCAATATCTCAGCTCTGGAAGGGTCTAGAGCCTTCATTTTTGCACTCAGGTCTAAGTCCCATGGCCCTCTATCAGAATCCAGAGTTTCAAGAAGATTGGAGAAACTTTTTTTTGCACCAAAAAAAAAAAACATAAGGGGTACCACTGTCGTTTTTTTTGTGTGCAAAAAAAAAGTTTCTCCAATCTTCTTGAAACTCTGGATTCTGATAGAGGGCCATGGGACTTAGACCTGAGTGCAAAAATGGAGGCTCTAGACCCTTCCAGAGCTGAGATATTGAGATATTTATAAGGGCATAAATGCTACGTGGGATCTCAACATCTCAGCTCTGGAAGAGTCTAGAGCCTCCATTTTTGCACTCAGGTCTAAGTCCCATGGCCCTCTATCAGAATCCAGAGTTTCAAGAAGATTGGAGAAACTTTTTTTTTCGCACCAAAAAAAAAACATAAGGGGTACCACTGTCGTTTTTTTTTGTGCAAAAAAAAGTTTCTCCAATCTTCTTGAAACTCTGGATTCTGATAGAGGGCCATGGGACTTAGACCTGAGTGCAAAAATGGAGGCTCTAGACCCTTCCAGAGCTGAGATATTGAGATATTTATAAGGGCATAAATGCTACATGGGATCTCAATATCTCAGCTCTGGAAGGGTCTAGAGCCTCCATTTTTGCACTCAGGTCTAAGTCCCATGGCCCTCTATCAGAATCCAGAGTTTCAAGAAGATTGGAGAAACTTTTTTTTGCACCAAAAAAAAAACATAAGGGGTACCACTGTCGTTTTTTTTTTGTGCAAAAAAAAAAGTTTCTCCAATCTTCTTGAAACTCTGGATTCTGATAGAGGGCCATGGGACTTAGACCTGAGTGCAAAAATGGAGGCTCTAGACCCTTCCAGAGCTGAGATATTGAGATATTTATAAGGGCATAAATGCTACGTGGGATCTCAATATCTCAGCTCTGGAAGGGTCTAGAGCCTCCATTTTTGCACTCAGGTCTAAGTCCCATGGCCCTCTATCAGAATCCAGAGTTTCAAGAAGATTGGAGAAACTTTTTTTTCGCACCAAAAAAAAAAAACATAAGGGGTACCACTGTCGTTTTTTTTTTGTGCAAAAAAAATAGTTTCTCCAATCTTCTTGAAACTCTGGATTCTGATAGAGGGCCATGGGACTTAGACCTGAGTGCAAAAATGGAGGCTCTAGACCCTTCCAGAGCTGAGATATTGAGATATTTATAAGGGCATAAATGCTATGTGGGATCTCAACATCTCAGCTCTGGAAGGGTCTAGAGCCTCCATTTTTGCACTCAGGTCTAAGTCCCATGGCCCTCTATCAGAATCCAGAGTTTCAAGAAGATTGAAGAAACTTTTTTTTCGCACCAAAAAAAAAACATAAGGGGTACCACTGTCGTTTTTTTTTTGTGCAAAAAAATGTTTCTCCAATCTTCTTGAAACTCTGGATTCTGATAGAGGCCATGGGACTTAGACCTGAGTGCAAAAATGGAGGCTCTAGACCCTTCCAGAGCTGAGATATTGAGATATTTATAAGGGCATAAATGCTACATGGGATCTCAATAACTCAGCTCTGGAAGGGTCTAGAGCCTCCATTTTTGCACTCAGGTCTAAGTCCCATGGCCCTCTATCAGAATCCAGAGTTTCAAGAAGATTGGATAAACTTTTTTTTTCGAACCAAAAAAAAACATAAGGGGTACCACTGTCGTTTTTTTTTGTGCAAAAAAAATGTTTCTCCAATCTTCTGAAACTCTGGATTCTGATAGAGGGCCATGGGACTTAGACCTGAGTGCAAAAATGGAGGCTCTAGACCCTTCCAGAGCTGAGATATTGAGATATTTATAAGGGCATAAATGCTACATGGGATCTCAACATCTCAGCTCTGGAAGGGTCCTAGAGCCTTCATTTTTGCACTCAGGTCTAAGTCCCATGGCCCTCTATTGGAATCCAGAGTTTCAAGAAAATTGAGAAACTTTTTTTTCCGCACCAAAAAAAAAAACATAAGGGGTACCACTGTCCTTTTTTTTTGTGTGCAAAAAAAAAAGTTTCTCAATCTTCTTGAAACTCTGGATTCTGATAGAGGGCCATGGGACTTAGACCTGAGTGCAAAATGGAGGCCTCTGACCCTTCCAGAGCTGAGATATTGAGATATTTATAAGGGCATAAATGCTATGTGGGATCTCAACATCTCAGCTCTGGAAGGGTCTAGAGCCTCCATTTTTGCACTCAGGTCTAAGTCCCATGGCCCTCTATCAGAATTCAGAGTTTCAAGAATATTGAGAAACTTTTTTTTTCGCACCAAAAAAAAAAACATAAGGGGTACCACTGTCGTTTTTTTTTTTGTGCAAAAAAAAGGTTTCTCCAATCTTCTTGAAACTCTGGATTCTGATAGAGGGCCATGGGACTTAGCTCTGAGTGCAAAAATGGAGGCTCTAGGCCCTTCCAGAGCTGAGATATTGAGATATTGAGATATAAAAAAAAACATAAGGGGTACCACTGTCGTTTCTTGTGCAAAAAAAGTTTCTCCAATCTACTTGAAACTCTGGATTCTGATAGAGGGCCATGGGACTGAGACCTGAGTGCAAAAATGGAGGCTCTAGACCCTTCCAGAGCTGAGATATTGAGATATTTATAAGGGCATACATGCTACATGGGATCTCAACATCTCAGCTCTGGAAGGGTCTAGAGCCTCCATTTTTGCACTCAGGTCTAAGTCCCATGGCCCTCTATCAGAATCCAGAGTTTCAAGAAGATTGGATCAACTTTTTTTTTTCGCACCAAAAAAAAACATAAGGGGTACCACTGTCGTTTTTTTTTTGTGCAAAAAAAAAGTTTCTCCAATCTTCTGAAACTCTGGATTCTGATAGAGGGCCATGGGACTTAGACCTGAGTGCAAAATGGAGGCTCTAGACCCTTCCAGAGCTGAGATATTGAGATACTTATAAGGGCATAAATGCTACGTGGGATTCTCAACACCTCAGCTCTGGAAGGGTCTAGAGCCTCCATTTTGCACTCAGGTCTAAGTCCATGGCCCTCTATCAGATTCCAGAGTTTCAAGAAGATTGGATAAACTTTTTTTTGAACCAAAAAAAAAACATAAGGGGTACCACTGTCGTTTTTTTTGGGCAAAAATAGTTTCTCCAATCTTCTTGAAACTCTGGATTCTGATAGAGGGCCATGGGACTTAGACCTGAGTGCAAAAATGGAGGCTCTAGACCCTTCCAGAGCTGAGATATTGAGATATTTATAAGGGCATAAATGCTATGTGGGATTCTCAACATCTCAGCTCTGGAAGGGTCTAGAGCCTCCATTTTGCACTCAGATCTAAGTCCCATGGCCCTCTATCAGAATCCAGAGTTTCAAGAAGATTGCATAAACTTTTTTTGCACCAAAAAAAAACATAAGGGGTATCACTGTCGTTTTTTTTTGTGCAAAAAAAAAAGTTTCTCCAATCCTTCTTGAAACTCTGGATTCTGATAGAGGGCCATGGGACTTAGACCTGAGTTCAAAAATGGAGGCTCTAGACCCTTCCAGAGCTGAGATATTGAGATATTTATAAGGGCATAAATGCTATGTGGATCTCAACATCTCAGCTCTGGAAGGGTCTAGAGCCTCATTTTGCACTCAGATCTAAGTCCCATGGCCTCTATCAGAATCCAGAGTTTCAAGAAGATTGGAGAAACTTTTTTTCGAACCAAAAAAAAAAACATAAGGGGTACCACTGTCGTTTTTTTTTTTTGTGCAAAAAAAAAGTTTCTCCAATCTACTTGAAACTCTGGATTCTGATAGAGGGCCATGGGACTGAGACCTGAGTGCAAAAATGGAGGCTCTAGACCCTTCCAGAGCTGAGATATTGAGATATAAAAAAAAACATAAGGGGTACCACTGTCGTTTTTTTTTTTGTGCAAAAAAAAAGTTTCTCCAATCTTCTTGAAACTCTGGATTCTTATAGAGGGCCATGGGACTTAGACCTGAGTGCGAAAATGGACGCTCTCAGACCCTTCCAGAGCTGAGATATTGAGATATTTATAAGGGCATAAATGCTATGTGGGATCTCAACATCTCAGCTCTGGAAGGGCTCAGAGCCTCCATTTTTGCACTCAGATCTAAGTCCCATGGCCCTCTATCAGAATCCAGAGTTTCAAGAAGATTGATAAACTCTTCTTTTTCGCACCAAAAAAAAAAACATAAGGGGTACCACTGTCGTTTTTTCTTTTTTGTGCAAAAAAAAAGTTTCTCCAATCTTCTTGAAACTCTGGATTCTGATAGAGGGCCATGGGACTTAGACCTGAGTGCAAAAATGGAGGCTCTAGACCCTTCCAGAGCTGAGATATTGAGATATAAAAAAAAAACATAAGGGGTACCACTGTCGTTTTTTTTTGTGCAAAAAAAAAGTTTCTCCAATCTTCTGAAACTCTGGATTCTGATAGAGGGCCATGGGACTTAGACCTGAGTGCTAAAATGGAGGCTCTAGACCCTTCCAGAGCTGAGATATTGAGATATTTATAAGGGCATAAATGCTATGTGGATCTCAACATTCAGCTCTGGAAGGGTCTAGAGCCTTCATTTTGCACTCAGATCTAAGTCCATGGCCTCTTATCAGAATCCAGAGTTTCAAGAAGATTGCAGAAACTTTTTTTTCGAACCAAAAAAAAAAACATAAGGGGTACCACTGTCGGTTTTTTTTTTGTGCAAAAAAAAGTTTCTCCAATCTACTTGAAACTCTGGATTCTGATAGAGGGCCATGGGACTGAGACCTGAGTGCAAAAATGGAGGCTCTAGACCCTTCCAGAGCTGAGATATTGAGATATAAAAAAAAACATAAGGGGTACCACTGTCGTTTTTTTTTTTGTGCAAAAAAAGTTTCTCCAATCTTCTTGAAACTCTGGATTCCTAGAGGGCCATGGGACTTAGACCTGAGTGCAAAATGGACGCTCTAGACCCTTCCAGAGCTGAGATATTGAGATATTTATAAGGGCATAAATGCTATGTGGGATCTCAACATCTCAGCTCTGGAAGGGTCTAGAGCCTCCATCTTTGCACTCAGATCTAAGTCCCATGGCCCTCTATCAGAATCCAGAGTTTCAAGAAGATTCGATAAACTTTTTTTTCGCACCAAAAAAAAAACATAAGGGGTACCACTGTCGTTTTTTTTTTCGTGCAAAAAAAAAAGTTTCTCCAATCTTCTTGAAACTCTGGATTCTGATAGAGGCCATGGGACTTAGACCTGAGTGCAAAATGGAGGCTCTAGGCCCTTCCAGAGCTGAGATATTGAGATATTCAGTAAGGGCATAAATGCTACGTGGGATCTCAACATCTCAGCTCTGGAAGGGTCTAGAGCCTCCATTTTGCACTCAGGTCTAAGTCCCATGGCCCTCTATCAGAATCCAGAATTTCAAGAAGATTGAGAAACTTTTTTTTTCGAACCAAAAAAAAAAAAACATAAGGGGTACCACTGTCGTTTTTTTTTTGAGCAAAAAAAAAGTTTCTCCAATCTCTTGAAACTCTGGATTTTGATAGAGGGCCATGGGACTTAGACCTGAGTGCAAAAATAGAGGCTCTAGACCCTTCCAGAGCTGATATTGAGATATTTATAAGGGCATAAATGCTACGTGGGATCTCAACATCTCAGCTCTGGAAGGGTCTAGAGCCTCCATTTTTGCACTCAGGTCTAAGTCCCATGGCCCTCTATCAGAATCCAGAGTTTCAAGAAGATTGGAGAAACTTTTTTTCACACCCAAAAAAAAAACATAAGGGGTACCACTGTCGTTTTTTTTTGTGCAAAAAAAGTTTCTCCAATCTTCTTGAAACTCTGGATTCTGATAGAGGGCCATGGGACTTAGACCTGAGTGCACAACGGAGGCTCTAGACCTTTCCAGAGCTGAGATATTGAGATATTTATAAGGGCATAAATGCTATGTGAGATCTCAACATCTCAGCTCTGGAAGGTCTAGAGCAGGGGCGGATTGGCAATCGGGAATACCGGGAACAATCCCGAACGGCCGGTCCATTTCGGGCCGAACCGGCCGGTGGTCAATGATATATATTTTTTGAGATGATACGTTTTATGATAAACGACCGGCGCGGCGGCCGCTCAGCTGCAGCGGAACTGTGTGTGTGTGTGTGTGTTTCAGACTAGGCCAAACCAATAATACCCTCAATCTTGAGGGGGGATACGAGCGGCCCCTCCTAACTTGGACTGATCCTCGTTTTTCCTGACATCCGATTGGCTCAAACTTAAGGCGCCGAAAAAAGGAGTTTGGAGATTTGTATGAATGCAAGTTGCAACAGAGACGGACATTTAAAAATGCTGAAAAGAAAGAAAGAAGAGAAAGAAATGGGTGGGGCCGAAAAAATAAGAATGAAAAAGAAAAAAATGTTGGCACGAGAGGCAGCTAAATGCGCCAAATTAACAGACCTTTTCCGGGAAAAGGGTGCTGTGGCAGGAGGTAACGTTACAGTGGAGGAAGGAGGACCCAGCAGCAGGACAGGTGCACAATTAGTGATGCGTTTATACACTGAAATTATTTATATTTGCATTTAAATATAGGCATATATATTATATAAGGGATAATGTAGAGCGAGGCAGTTGTATTTGCTATAAAAACGATTGTATTAGTTTCGTGCCACGAATGCGGTCTGTTATTGCTTGATAACAGGCCGCGCGTTTCCATGGACACGCAGGATTCTAACCGCCAGCGTCATCGGTGACGTCACGAAATGGGCGTGGCCGCGAACTGGTTGGCAGAAAGAACCAAAGCATACGAAGCAGTTTATGAGTTCTGTCAGCAGAATGATAATTATTTGTACGAAAAAGCTATATATAACCAGGGTCCATGTTCTATGCCTGATCCATATCGCCTGAGTGAGAATATATTTTGAATCAAAATTATCTTACCTCTGATATATAACATTGGTCAACATATACGTAAAAATGTATCAAAGAAAATACAATAATTTGCCCTTAATCTATAAGGGTGTGCACACAGATGATACACTGACTGTACAGTACATCTTTGGGTTAAATTAAAGGCAGAAGAGGAGGAGGAGGAGCAGGAGAGAAGAGGAGGAGCAAGAGCAGGAGAGAAGAGGAGGAGGAGCAAGAGAGAAGAGGAGGAGCAGCAGGAGAGAAGAGGAGGAAGAGCAACAGGAGAGAAGAGGAGGAGGAGCAAGGCAGAAGAGGAGGAGGAGGAGAAGGAGAGAAGAGGAGGAGCAGGAGAGAAGGGGCGGAGCAGGAGAGAAGAGGAGGAGCAAGAGCAGGAGAGAAGAGGAGAGAGGAAGACCAGGAAACAGACAGGTAGAGGGGCAGTGTGCAGGGCTGGGTAGGCAATATTAGGAAAATAAATCAATCAGATATTTACATATAGGTTAAAATGCCAATAATTCTACATACTAGATAATAACCTGACTGAAGCACAGATTGAATTAGAAAATGTTTTATTCTTAGTCATATTTATAACCGAAGTTCTTCTCATGCATATGTAGCTGCACATCAGTAAGCAGAGGCAGGGTCCATCACAGGGGAAGCTAAGCCAGGGAGCCAAGCTAAGAAAGTAAGGACACACACACACACACACAAACACAATACACAAATCTCTATTTTATGGGACTGCATTGTAGTTTTTGAGTATATGAGTATTTGTAACTATTTGTAACATGCTGGTAGTTAGCAGTATACTGTGACTTGTGTGTTCGAGATTAGGTTTTGCTGAACTGGTTGTGTTCAGTGCAGTGGTGACTTGCTTATACAACCTGAGGAGGCAGGTGTCATCCTAAAGTTTCTTGAAGGTTTTCAGCATATTCTGATTCTCTTTATACCATAAAAACACTATTAGAATTAAAATAACTGCAAAAAATCCTTCTGCTCGTGAACCAAGTACTCGCGTAAAAGGCCTCTCCATCTTAAAGTCCCGGGCTGAATTTCAGTCCCAGTACGGCCCTGGTCTAGAGCCTCCATTTTTGCACTCAGGTCTAAGTCCCATGGCCTCTATCAGAATCCAGAGTTTCAAGAAGATTGGAGAAACTTTTTTTTCGCACCAAAAAAAAAAAACATAAGGGGTACCACTGTCGTTATTTTTTTTTCGTGCAAAAAAAAAGTTTCTCCAATCTTCTTGAAACTCTGGATTCTGATAGAGGGCCATGGGACTTAGACCTGAGTGCAAAAATGGAGGCTCTAGACCCTTCCAGAGCTGAGATATTGAGATATAAATAAAACATAAGGGGTACCACTGTCGTTTTTTTTTGTGCAAAAAAAAAAGTTTCTCCAATCTTCTTGAAACTCTGGATTCTGATAGAGGGCCATGGGACTTAGACCTGAGTGCAAAAATGGACGCTCTAGACCCTTCCAGAGCTGAGATATTGAGATATTTATAAGGGCATAAATGCTATGTGGGATCTCAACATCTCAGCTCTGGAAGGGTCTAGAGTCTTCATTTTTGCACTCAGATCTAAGTCCCATGGCCCTCTATCAGAATCCAGAGTTTCAAGAAGATTGAGATAAACTTTTTTCGCACCAAAAAAAAAAACATAAGGGGTACCACTGTCGCTTTTTTTTTTTTTTTTGTGCAAAAAAAAGTTTCTCCAATCTTCTTGAAACTCTGGATTCTGATAGAGGGCCATGGGACTTAGACCTGAGTGCAAAAATGGAGGCTCTAGACCCTTCCAGAGCTGAGATATTGAGATATTTATAAGGGCATAAATGCTACGTGGGATCTCAACATCTCAGCTCTGGAAGGGTCTAGAGCCTCCATTTTTGCACTCAGGTCTAAGTCCCATGGCCCTCTATCAGAATCCAGAGTTTCAAGAAGATTGTAGAAACTTTTTTTTCACACCAAAAAAAAAAACATAAGGGGTACCACTGTCGTTTTTTTTGTGCAAAAAAAAAGTTTCTCCAATCTTCTTGAAACTCTGGATTCTGATAGAGGGCCATGGGACTTAGACCTGAGTGCACAAACGGAGGCTCTAGACCCTTCCAGAGCTGAGATATTGAGATATTTATAAGGGCATAAATGCTATGTGAGATCTCAACATCTCAGCTCTGGAAGGGTCTAGAGCCTCCATTTTCGCACTCAGGTCTAAGTCCCATGGCCCTCTATCAGAATCCAGAGTTTCAAGAAGATTGGAGAAACTTTTTTTTTGCACCAAAAAAAAAACATAAGGGGTACCACTGTCGTTTTTTTTTTGTGCAAAAAAAAAGTTTCTCCAATCTTCTTGAAACTCTGGATTCTGATAGAGGGCCATGGGACTTAGACCTGAGTGCAAAAATGGAGGCTCTAGACCCTTCCAGAGCTGAGATATTGAGATATTTATAAGGGCATAAATGCTATGTGGGATCTCAACATCTCAGCTCTGGAAGGGTCTAGAGCCTCCATTTTTGCACTCAGGTCTAAGTCCCATGGCCCTCTATCAGAATCCAGAATTTCAAGAAGATTGGAGAAACTTTTTTTTTCGCACCAAAAAAAACAAAACATAAGGGGTACCACTGTAGTTTTTTTTTTGTGCAAAAAAAAAGGTTTCTTCAATCTTCTTGAAACCCTGGATTCTGATAGAGGGCCATGGGACTTAGACCTGAGTGCAAAAATGGAGGCTCTAGACCCTTCCAGAGCTGAGATATTGAGATATTTATAAGGGCATAAATGCTATGTGGGATTCTCAACATCTCAGCTCTGGAAGGGTCTAGAGCCTCCATTTTTGCACTCAGGTCTAAGTCCCATGGCCCTCTATCAGAATCCAGAATTTCAAGAAGATTGGAGAAACTTTTTTTTTCACCAAAAAAAAAACATAAGGGGTACCACTGTCGTTTTTTTTTGTGCAAAAAAAAAGTTTCTCCAATCTTCTTGAAACTCTGGACTAGAGGGCCATGGGACTTAGACCTGAGTGCAAAAATGGAGGCTCTAGACCCTTCCAGAGCTGAGATATTGAGATATTTATAAGGGCATAAATGCTATATGGGATCTCAACATCTCAGCTCTGGAAGGGTCTAGAGCCTCCATTTTTGCACTCGGGTCTAAGTCTCATGGCCCTCTATCAGAATCCAGAGTTTCAAGAAGATTGGAGAAACTTTTTTTTTCGCACCAAAAAAACAACATAAGGGGTACCACTGTCGCTTTTTTTTTTTTTTTTGTGCAAAAAAAAAGGTTTCTCCAATCTTCTTGAAACTCTGGATTCTGATAGAGGGCCATGGGACTTAGACCTGAGTGCAAAAATGGAGGCTCTAGACCCTTCCAGAGCTGAGATATTGAGATATTTATAAGGGCATAAATGCTACGTGGGACTCTCAACATCTCAGCTCTGGAAGGGTCTAGAGCCTCCATTTTTGCACTCAGGTCTAGTCCATGGCCCTCTATCAGAATCCAGAGTTTCAAGAAGATTGGAGAAACTTTTTTTTCACACCAAAAAAAAAAAAACATAAGGGGTACCACTGTCGTTTTTTTTGTGCAAAAAAAAAGTTTCTCCAATCTTCTTGAAACTCTGGATTCTGATAGAGGGCCATGGGACTTAGACCTGAGTGCACAAACGGAGGCTCTAGACCCTTCCAGAGCTGAGATATTGAGATATTTATAAGGGCATAAATGCTATGTGAGATCTCAACATCTCAGCTCTGGAAGGGTCTGAGCCTCCATTTTTGCACTCAGGTCTAAGTCCCATGGCCCTCTATCAGAATCCAGAGTTTCAAGAAGATTGGAGAAACTTTTTTTTGCACCAAAAAAAAAACATAAGGGGTACCACTGTCGTTTTTTTTTTGTGCAAAAAAAAAGTTTCTCCAATCTTCTTGAAACTCTGGATTCTGATAGAGGGCCATGGGACTTAGACCTGAGTGCAAAAATGGAGGCTCTAGACCCTTCCAGAGCTGAGATATTGAGATATTTATAAGGGCATAAATGCTATGTGGGATCTCAACATCTCAGCTCTGGAAGGGTCTAGAGCCTCCATTTTGCACTCAGGTCTAAGTCCCATGGCCCTCTATCAGAATCCAGAATTTCAAGAAGATTGAAGAAACTTTTTTTTTTCGCACCAAAAAAAACAAAACATAAGGGGTACCACTGTAGTTTTTTTTTTTGTGCAAAAAAAAAGGTTTCTTCAATCTTCTTGAAACCCTGGATTCTGATAGAGGGCCATGGGACTTAGACCTGAGTGCAAAAATGGAGGCTCTAGACCCTTCCAGAGCTGAGATATTGAGATATTTATAAGGGCATAAATGCTATGTGGGATTCTCAACATCTCAGCTCTGGAAGGGTCTAGAGCCTCCATTTTGCACTCAGGTCTAAGTCCCATGGCCCTCTATCAGAATCCAGAATTTCAAGAAGATTGGAGAAACTTTTTTTTTCGCACCAAAAAAAAAACATAAGGGGTACCACTGTCGTTTTTTTTTGTGCAAAAAAAAAAGTTTCTCCAATCTTCTTGAAACTCTAGAGGGCCATGGGACTTAGACCTGAGTGCAAAAATGGAGGCTCTAGACCCTTCCAGAGCTGAGATATTGAGATATTTATAAGGGCATAAATGCTATATGGGATCTCAACATCTCAGCTCTGGAAGGGTCTAGAGCCTCCATTTTTGCACTCAGGTCTAAGTCTCATGGCCCTCTATCAGAATCCAGAGTTTCAAGAAGATTGGAGAAACTTTTTTTTTTCGCACCAAAAAAACAACATAAGGGGTACCACTGTCGTTTTTTTTTGTGCAAAAAAAAAGGTTTCTCCAATCTTCTTGAAACTCTGGATTCTGATAGAGGGCCATGGGACTTAGACCTGAGTGCAAAAATGGAGGCTCTAGACCCTTCCAGAGCTGAGATGTTGAGATCCCACATAGCATTTATGCCCTTATAAATATCTCAATATCTCAGCTTCCGGTTTGTTCAATATTGTTTGAAAATGCAGAATTTGATGACATTGTATGTTTACTGCTGCTGTAATAATATTGAGTATACGCAACGATCATGCAATCTACGTGTCATTGTTTACTTCATTATTTTATTTTAAGCAGCACGCAGTTAACCCATGTATGTTAATTTATATATTACTTAACAACTGAATGTTTGTATCATTTACTGATATACACTCACCTAAAGGATTATTAGGAACACCATACTAAAACTGTGTTTGACTCCCTTTCACCTTCAGAACTGAGCGCCTTTCAGAACCCCCTTTCAACTTAATTCTCACGTGGCATTGATTAAACAAGATGCTGAAAGCATTCTTTAGAAATGTTGGCCCATATTGATAGGATAGCATCTTGCAGTTGATGGAGATTTGTGGGATGCACATCCAGGGCACAAAGCTCCTGTTCCACCACATTCCAAAGATGCTCTATTGGGTTGAGATCTGGTGACTGTGGGGGCCATTTTAATACAGTGAACTCATTGTCATGTTCTAGAAACCAATTTGAAATGATTTGAGCTTTGTGACATGGTGCGTTATCCTGCTGGAAGTAGCCATCAGAGGATGGGTACATGGTGGCCATAAAGGGATTGACATAACCTCTAGCATTAACAAGGTATTTCGCCCACAGGACTGCCGCATACTGGATGTTTTTCCCTTTCACACCGTTCTTTGTAAACCCTAGAAATGGTTGTGTGTGAAAATCCCAGTAACTGAGAAGACTGTGAAATACTGCAGACCGGCCCGTCTGGTACCAACAACCATGCCACGCTCAAAATTGCTTAAATCACCTTTCTTTCCCATTCTGACATTCAGTTTGGAGTTCAGGAGATTGTCTTGACCAGGACGACACCCCTAAATGCATTGAAGCCACTGCCATGTGATTGGTTGATTAGATAATTGCATTAATGAGAAATTGAACAGGTGTTCCAAATAATCCTGTTTTCATTATTTCTATTTTGTTTATTATAGACCACACATTTGTGAAGTAACATATGGAAAACTCCTTTGAATAAACCAGTTAAACTGGGATTCCATCTCATGTTTTCCATCCGGAAACACACAACCCCGTCTTGACTGCATTAATCCGGAACCCCTTGAGTGTCCCCTAGTGACTAGTTGTTGGACCTCTAAGGGTACAATTTTTGCACTTTTTTTTGCTGGTATTGACTGCAGAGCTGTTGCTCATCCCAGTGATCCCAAATACCTTTGTCAAGTGTACACTTTGTCCAAGTGTTCCTTCTGTCATAAAGACTAATGGTTTTAAAGACTTCACAGATGCCTAAATGAAGACCACAAGACAACATGTCCACATCAAGAGTGCCATTTGGGACATGGCCGATGTCAAGCTGGCGCAAAGGATGACTGAAAGAGGGAGTGATTCTTCCATTGTCTGATAGGAAAATTACCTCAGTCGATCCTGTGAACGCCACTTTGTCTATGCCCATGTGCGAAGCGATCGCGGCTCCCGCGGTCGGCCCGTAGCCTGGCAAAATATTGACGACTCCCGGTGGAAACCCAGCCTGTGAAAACAGTATGAGAGGAAAAAGCTTTAGACGAGAGCTGAGCCAAGAACACCCACAGGCCGTGGAGGGGGGAATCCAGACCCACCCCAACCTCCCTACAGGCCCTGTGGAAGAGAGGATGGACAGAACATCAAAAGGAAGAGGCCTCATAATCCAAGAGAAAAGGAGAGGCAGAACAACAAAGGTCCGGGTGTAGTGGGGAACGAATGATGAAATATCACTAATTTGCATGGATGTGTGTTGACATTGCTTTTGTATCACTTTGATCATTTTACTGCTTTATTATGAATGTGATGTGGTCAGAATAGATTGACAGATGTCGTAATGTTTTATCTCTTTATTCAAAACAATGTTGTAAAACGACTTTGCTGTACCTCTTTGATCAGAGCACCGATGTAGAGGCAGGTGAGAGGGGTCTGCTCAGCAGGTTTCAGTATAACAGTGTTCCCGCAGCTCAGCGCTGGCCCCAATTTCCATGCTGTCATCACCAGGGGAAGTTCCACTGTACAGACATAGGTCAGGAACTTACTGTGGGAGCTCATTCAGACAACCACATATCTTTGTTTCTTCAGACCATAACTACTTCACTAATGATTTCAGAATACAGCACACTCATTTGGAAACCAAAAATTTCTAAAACACAGTTTTACAATCTGTATCAGTTCAGCCTTGTCTGTCAATCTCCAACAATGCTCAATGACCTGCTAGACGGACCAGATTTGAATATTTAGGGCCAGAATTAATATCAGCTTGCGCCACCTCAAACCCTCTTTTGGTGTTAAAAAACTACTGTCAGGATTTACTAATGAAGAAGTTTCAGTGGTTATTTTTCCGGCTGACCTTATTGCATATCTTTTTGTAGGAGTTTGTAGGAGTTTTCCTTTCAGATGCAACATTTATGTAAGGAGAGTATTTAAATGAATCATGCAATGTGATTTACTAAGGTTTACGTCTAGACACTGAGCTTAAGCATGTCTTAAACCTGATGCTAATTTGTGGTTCTCTTGGTAGATTGTGTTGGTCATTATGGAAATGTTCTTTCATTTACACGTCTTCAGTAGATCACATGCAGAACTTTCCACTCCAAACTTTCCACTTTTCACAAAAAACTTTCCACTTTTTTGGAATAGCGCTCTCACACTAATTTGCCCTGTTTAGTAAATCTGGCCCTTGGTGTGCACTTCATTTCTCATGTCATGGAGTCTAGAGTGCTAAGCACTGACTTTATCATCACAATCTATTGGTTTTGCTTCTTCGTTTCTATTTCTGTCCTTCAAGTGTACCTCCCACTCAGCCCTGCCTTTCTATTTCATTCATTCTCAGTTCCTTTTTCTGCCTTACTGGCATAGGCCTTTGTCTGCTTTTGCCAGTTTGTGTGTAGTTAATCATATAGTGGCTGATAAGAACACTTTCAGTGACCTGTGAAATATATTTTAAAGTCACAATGTAACAGAAATAGTGACAGATCTTATCTTCAGTATTATTATATACATCCGAATGAAATTACAGGAGGAAAAAGGGCATGGACTTGTAAAAATCAATTGTTAATTGGATGAAGGCAGATCTAAAAAGCAAGCTTGCAGGTGATTAAAAGTAAAGTGGAATAAAGTGGAAGGTTTTAAGTGAGCTAAATGATTGTAGTACATCACCAGAGAGAAGTCTGTCTTTTCACCGAATGATCGAAAGTATTCAAAATGATCGAATTCCTTTTTTAATAAAAAATTACAAGGTCCAAAAATATTTGGATGGATGCATCATTCACAATAAGAAGCAACTAAACCACTATACCCAAACCTCAACAAACCTGTCATCCCTTACTAAGGTGTTCAACTAACTCCCAATTAAGGACTGTGGAGAATGGCATCATTTTCAAGCAAAATGTATGAAGGAAAAAACTCACAGGAATGATCTGTCCACACACTCCAATAGGCTCATGCCTGGTGAGTGTGAAATATTCCCCATCTGCGTGACAGAAAACACAAAAGGAAACAGAATATCAGTCAGCATGGGGTAAAAAGGTGTCAAATACACTTTATACTTATGCTTGGACAATAAATTAAGACCGCTGAAATGAAATTGAAATGTGAAAATAAATGATATTTGATCAGTGGTGTCAGAGCAGCAGATACAGTAGGAAGGATCATATTATCTGACATTTTTACTAACAGTAGACTAAAGGTTTCAGTCAAAAGGGCTTTAGATAATATGACCGTCTACAAAAGACCCTGTTTTTGTCTTACGGCAACATGGAAAAGAGTGTAATCACGCCATCCCTCGCTGTGGAAACATGCAGTTGGCGGAACGCATCTGGACGAGAGGCATGCCAGCGATTCATCTCACTTGGTGGCCAGATAAGAGAAGGCCAAAAACACACATTCTGTTTGTTTGTGCAGTAATTCTATTACGGATGGAGATTGGAAATGAAATAAAGCAAATCATTGAGTTCCCACTATGCAAGTTTGGTTTAGCAACACAACAAAGGCCCAGTGCTGAGCTCCAGCACTGACAGGGGGATTTACAGTTCTTTCCCCTCCATTCTTCATTTTTATTTCTCCTGCTGTGAAATCGTATCATAACAGCATGCAGCAGCATGGGTGCTTGTTTGTGTAAGATGAGAGAGTGAATATGATGGAGACATTATCAAATACAAGATTGACTGAATTGTGTGCTTTAGATACCATATAGGACAGTCCATGCGCAAATATTAGTGTGTGAGCCAATCAGAAAGCGGAGGCGACAGACAGTGTTGGAATGCACAATAATTACACGGACGCCCGACGGCGGACACCTCTCTTGCTTCCCTCTAACCCGTGTGGCCCATGTGACAGGGGGGCCCTGAAGGCCGGCTCCACAATCTCCCCGCGCACACACACACACATACTTGCACACTAATGGCTGCACTGTGACATCAGAGCTGCAAGTCTGCTGCTGTCCCGTAGTCTCCAGGCTCCCTGCCGCGTTCCTTTCAAACAACTAAATTAGCCAGAACAGACCCCCAGTGCCCCCCCGTGCCCCGTAGTGCCCTCGGCCCCGTAGCTGTCACTGTGCTCTACCGATGGCAGCGCTCCACAGGAGGGCGGCCATTAGCACTCAGATTTATAACTGTTACGGGACCTCGTCTGTTTACCCTCAGTGCACCTCCATAACCCCACAACATCTCCAGCAGGCCTCAGAGAAAACACAGCTCTACCTCAGCTTAAAACTGCGCTCTCTCTGCTCAAGGTCAAACTTCCTAAAATGTCTAGGATGGGCCCACACCTATAGGTCTGGGTTGACATAATGAACATGCTCTCCGAAATGTCTGCTTCCGCGTTTTTGTTTCACCAGCTTTCATAATCATACAGTTTATAAGTAACACTATCCGATTTGGGTACATATAATTATAATTAAACATCTAATATACACTATAAAACATGTTTTTAAAACATGTTTTATGCTCACCAGGGCTGCAATTATTTGATCAAAAATACAGTAAAAACTATAATATTGTGAAATATTATTAAAATTTCAAATATTTAATTTTATTTTAATATATTTATAAATGCAATTTATTACGGTGTTGGCAAAGCAGATTTTTTCTCCAGTCTTCAGAGTAACATGATCCTCCAAAAATCATTCTAATATGCTGATTTGGTGCTCAAAAAATCTTTCTTATCATCACAGTTGAAAACAGTTGTGTCGCTCAGTGTTTTTATGGAAACTGTGATAAATTTTAGAATTAGCATTTTTTTAAAATAGAAATTCATTTCTTTTAAGACCTATCTTACTAACCCCAAACTTTTGAATGTTCAAATACATTAAAAATAAAGACAATAGTATACATAAATTATAGTCAAACATAATTAATATTATTAACAATATATATATTTATATTCAATATTTTAGTGATAAGTTTGGAAATCCAAAATAATGCATAAAATAATTACAATATTTATATTTTCTATGTTCCACCCTTTAACACATCCAAACAAAAAGTGCTCTAGAGACCAGTGTTAAATTTCTGTTTGTGAGCGTCTGTTTACTGTGAGGTGAAACTTTGTGTTCTAGCAAACTAAGCAGAAACATGGTATGTGAATATGTAAACAGAATACACTTTTAAGACCCCTAACCTTTTGTTTTGATTTCCCTTTTGTTGGGTGGCTTCAGGCCTTAATTAGGGTGGTCAGACCACCCCTTCCCCTACATAATTTACATGTTGTATAATTCAAAGTTTTATGACAGGATGAGCGACAGCTTACCAGCCGGAATCGTGGAACCGTGGATCTTATCTGCCCATCCAGCATAATATCGAAAAGTTTTAATGGTTCCCTGAAGGTCCACAAAGATGGAGGGGAGGAAAGGTTTCCCGCTGTCCAGAGACTCTAGGGTCTGGAAGGAGAGAAGGCAGATGAGAGTGTGGGAGTGTGATGAAAAATCACTCATAGGAATTAAACCTGACACCCCCCATGCTGGATTTAGACTAAGCATATCTAAAGCACACGCTTACATCTTTTCCCCAAGGAAAACATGATATTCAACATGATAGCCATCACCAGAGACCTGACATTATGTCACCCATCTCTGTGTCAGCCATGATTTCTAATCGACGTGGGATTAGACTGATATAAAGAGTAATCATAACCACATGGACATCACATTTGTCTTTCAAAGCAATTCACTCTGACATTTGTTCAGAGCTGGATGGAGAAAATCTGTTGTTTCAATCCATTTAAGACGATGTCTAAACTGTAACATGAAAGAGATTTATTCAAAATGGCCTCTAGAGAGCTGCTCGCACAAAGACAAACATAGCACTTTTGTTTCTGAATCTGTCTTCAGACACATTTCCGTGAGTGGGAAGTAAAAGCAGATGTCCACGGCGGAAGAACTGCGGAGATAAAAGCACGTCATGGCACAGAACAATACCTCTCTTTTACGTTTCGCTCCTAATCTAAGTGATCGTTAGCACCCAAAGGTCACAGTGTTGTCATCATCAAGGGTTTCAGACATGTGCAGAGCAAATCAAAATTGTTAGAAAAACAACAACTCTTACAGCTCCTGCCATGAAGCTTCAATAAGCTTGAGGCAGACAGACAGGTCCACTCATTAGACACTTGCTTATTGTTGTGAGCGTCTTTGTCTGCTCACATGGCTCTGTCCTGTTAAATCTGATTCTCACTCACCGGAAACTGGCACTGACTAGAACAAGACGTGGTTTAAGTCTGCCCAGAGGACCACTGGTTCGTGAGTGAAGGTGATAGATATGAGGGAGTCAGGATCAATGTTACAATAGACCATGGGTCAAGCCTTTTGATTCTAGTTGAGCTGAACTTTTGGAATCAATTATCAGGTATATATTAAAGAAATAAAAAATAAAAAGAGGAAAAAATAATAATTTTTTGTAAAATAATAATGTGTTAACCAATCAAAAATAAATAAATGTGGATCTCTCTCTGCTAATGGAGTGGAGTGTCAAACGATTAATTGTGATTAATAGCATCCAAAATAAAAGTTTGTGTTTACATAATATATATGGGGGCACTGCTTGTAATAATTATTTTATAATAATAATATATATAATATATATACACATGTTTGTATATATTTAAGAAATATTTTTATGTATATACTGTATATAGATGTATATTTAATTTATACTATATATAAATATTTTATTTATAAATATATTTTTTTAAATGTACGTGCATGTGTGTGTATTTATATATATACAAAATAATTATACACAGTGCACCCACATATTTATGTAAACACAAACTTTTATTTTGGATGGGATTAATCACATCCAAAATAAAAGTTTGTGTTTACGTAATAAAAAAAAGTTTACATAATAAAAATACATTTTAAAAAATAAAATAAAAATTCAATAACATTTATAAATGTATAAAATGACTAAAGTGGCTTAAAATGGCTCTTTAGTCAAAAAGGTTCCCACCCCATTATCTTCATAATACCTCATGCATTACAGCAACTAATGGTAACAAATTGAACCTAATTATAAGATTTACTGGATAGACCTACATATATAGTATTTTAAAGATATAGATGGTTTGAGGGTTAATATTTGGGTCTGGCAAGAGTGTTGGACAGAGTACTCACAGCAAGGTAGGCGCTGTCTCTTTCCACAAGGTCAGCTAGTTTGAACAACAGCTTCCCACGTTCAGATGCATCCATCTTCCTCCATACTGAACCAAGAGAGAAGGCCGAACGCGCAGCCTGCACTGCTTTTTCCACATCAGCCTAAAAGAATGGCAAATAGAGGGGACCAAACAGAAAGAGAGAGAGATAGAAACAAGAGGGAAAGAGAGAGAGTGGAGAGCACTTAATGATATAACCTTATCCTGTAAACAGGTGTTTGTCCACCTCTGGGACAAATGAAATCCATTCATTCCGGATGAGTCTCAATGACTTCCCCAGTTGCACGTTCAGGGGGTCTCTGTTTCCTGTATCCATTCTAGTTTTCCACACTTTCTGCCTGATTTACAGAGAGGAACTACAGCCTCTAGCTTGCTTAACCACATTAGACTGAACTGCAGCCCCCTCCCTCTCTTTCAATGCTGGATGCTTATTCATGCTGAGTGAAGGCTGAAAGTGAGAAGCACAATAGCAGTGCTGGACGACTAAATGTCGTTCAGCAGAGCAATTGTGCCAAACCTGTTTCTGGCAACGGTTTGACCAATTACCAAATACACACTTTGATGACAAACACTAGCATGCTAAGAAAGCTCAAACACACACACACACCTTATCTGCTTCCTGGACGTCACAGATTTTCTCCTCTGTAGCCGGGTTGTACGTTGTGAAGACCTTACCGCTCACAGAATCATGCCATTCGTTATTAATAAAAATCTACAGGGAGAGAAGAGAAAGATACTGTTTAGTTTTCACAACAGGAGGAAGTGTGTCATAACACAGAGTAACTTGAAATCATTTGTGAACAGTAACAAAGCACTTTATGTATATTGGGGTTTTTACAGTTAAATTAAAATTAAAACATTAAAAAAACATTTAAGTTTCTTGAAATTACGTTAACTGAGTAAAAGAAACTATTTTTAAGGAAAGTATTTTTATTTCAACTAGTTACCAAGGCAGAATTTCCCATTTTCATTCAGTGTAAATTGATGTATTAAAATATTTAAAACTAAAATAAAAATATGATATACACATAATAAAACCTAATAGAAATGTCAAAAACACAATACCATTACAACACCAACTACCCTTAAAAAAAACACACAAACACTTCTTAAAAAATATTTTCTCATTATTTTAAACTAAATGATGAACCTATTAAATTTTTTACAAACTGCACTAGTCGGAGCAAGTCTCCAGGTAACTCACTGAATTATTCATGTCTGGCTCAAAACAATCCCCAGAGGCTGAAAGCATAAAGCTTTTAACTGATGGTGTGAAAACAAGTTACTAATGTCATTATAATCTATATAAGCTCTATTTGCAAGTCTAGTACCCTCACAGATACAGTATGTATTAAAAGCAGTAGCATATAAAATTGGTCCATCGATCAGTATATTTACTTTTTTAACTGAAAAATACATACTTTTACTCATGTACATGATGTGTGTACTTTGTCAACCATTGTTTAAAATTTATGTAACTGACCATAAAACAACTGTTAGCAAGAGAATTAATCATTTTTTTGCAGATAATATCAAACACCATGCATAAAATGTGCATTTTTAGTCTTTAATGAGAAGTTACATGAGTTAGTTTAACTTCATGATGACGTACAGAATTAAAAGAAATTCTTTCTCCCTGTGTGTTTCATGGTAGTGGTGTGAGAGGAATCTCTGGGAACCGTGTGCTATTGCAGGGCTGCCCAATATCACTCTCTTGGGAGTGATCCAGCAACCAGACAGAACGAGGTGGGGAAAGGGAAAAGGAGAGATAAATCCCTATCAGACGTCCAACACACACAGATACAAGTGCACATACAGCATGCACACACAAACACAGAGATACACACAGACACACGTTTCACAACATCACTGCTCGTTTACGAGATCATAAAACACGGGCCGCACTCTGGCTCTGGTGATGCGTTAAAAGAAGCGGCCCGTAAAACAACCGCCTCAGATTCCAAAAGAGGGATTTTTCAAGCTCGATAAAGAAGAAAGAAAAATACATTTTTCTTTATGCACACAAATTGTTTTTAAAGGACACAGCATACATGCACAGTTCACCCTGAAGACTTATGCAAGAAGATTTGCTTATGCTCTTGACTTCAACAAACCTGTGACAGAAAAGGTGTTACAGCATCTGCTGGCTCTGAGTTCTACATGTACACATTTACTCTTCCTGTCATCTGCGTAGAGAAAGAGTGAACCGTGGCTTGGGCCTCCTCAAACTCACCAACATGTTTACTAATGTAAACTTACAGGTTTAAGTACAATTTAATTGGCTGTAAACCATGAGGCGTGTTTACTTTAGAGCAGGTATAAAATGCCAGTTGACTTGGAGGCGTGTTCAAGCTGCCCCAGTCACTCCCACTCTGTGTCTCCCTAAAATTGGCATGAATAAATCACTCCTGGACAGGGTAGGTATCAGTCTGTACCATGCTGATTCCTCTCCGAGACGTTTACTTCAGACTCCTTTCTCTCCCACCCGCTCCTCACAGGCCTCTTGCATTAAGGGGGCCACCTTTAATCTGACTCTCATTTGGAGCACTTCATAAAAGTGTCAGTGGCCTCGCCGAGCTGAGGGCCTGTTACAAAAACAGAAAGCCCTGTAGAGGAGCGAAGAGCGAATTAGTTTTTAAATTTATAGAGGCCACTGTAGTGGAATGCCTTAAATCAGGGGCAGACTGTGACAGGCCAGTGGGCCGGGAGAGAATGCAGACGGTGGGTAGCTTTATGCTTCTGTAACCCCACACTTATGGCACCCCGGAATGGTGGAGAGGGGAATGCTGGGTGAGCAGCGGACTGGGCCACCATCTAAATCACGACTAGAAAAGGCGACCATTAGAGGCCATTCTGGCCCAGTCTTCCCTGAGCTCTGGGGCTCTCGGACTTTTGTCTCTTCCCATTGAGAAAGTTGATAAAGAGCGACAGGCCGGTGCAGTAAATCAACTCTCAAGCTTTCTTTATACGTTGGCTTTGATTAAAGAAAAGGGATAAGAACGCAAGTGCAAAAGTGCAAAAATTCATATTGATCACCGCTTCTTTGCCGTAACCCTGCTGGAGGCTTCAGCTAGCCTGTAAAGAACTTGAGTAATTGTAATTCATTACTATACTTAAGCATTATTTCGGGGAATTTGCACTTTACTATTGAAACGGAACATGCAAAAGAGAAGCTTTACACTTTTTATAAATGCCATTTAAACCTCTGAAGTAAAATATTCAGTTTTTAAAGGTTAAAATTACTTTTTGTAGTTTATTATAGTAAATTAACAAGTCAAATTACACTCAAATTATAAGCTAACATTTACAACCAATACAATTATTTCAGTGTGGACACAGATTTATGCTCCATTTTTTCCTTGTGAAGTGACATCTACTGACCACAACACTGTATTTGATAAAATCTTAAAATAAAAACCATAAAACATATAAATTAAACCAACGCAATGGACAAACCTGACTCAAGTGTGAACACTGACAACGTAATAGTCTTTAAGGTATAAACATTTCAAATTTTACCATTTTCGAATCCAATCAGCTGATTTTCTGATATTTAGAAGAATATCAGTAACCAGACAGTTTCTGGTCTCATTGACTTCCATAGTAGGAAAAAAATATACTATGGAAGTCAATGAGACCAGAAACTGTCTGGTTACTGATATTCTTCTAAAAATCAGAAAATCGGCTGAATGGATTCAAAAACGGTAAATCTCATGTTTAACTTTGAAGGAGTTGTAAAATGAGCCTATTTCCAAAAAAGTGGAGTATCCCTTTAAACAACTATATTCTATTCATAACACCTATAATATCAGCTAGAGTTGAATTTAAAGTTAAACAATTCCAGGAGGTATCGGGATACTGGTTTTATTGGAAATTATTACTAAATAAGTGAGCTTTATAAAGTTTGAGCATCACTGCAATAGTGCAATATGCTCAGTTTAAAAAAAAATCGTATCTTTTTATTTTCGCTCATGCATGTTTTTTTAACTGAGTAACATTTTGACCTATAATTTAACTTAAACTGTTTTCAGTAGAGATTGTGTGAGGCAGAGTGCTGGAAGAAACTTTCAAACTTGAGTCTGAAAAACGAACCGCCGAGCTGTGACAACTAGATTTTGTTTACAACAGCAGGGGGCCAGAAAATGTATTATCTTGTAAACAAAACAGCCACTTGATGCAGTACACAAACAGAAAGAGAAGCGCTGCCAGTTCATCCTACGCTTACACATTGTACTATGGGCCGTTACGAAAGCGAGCAGAGAGCGGATAGGTTGAGATATTACGTGCAGGCCACAGCACAAGACAGCTGCAAACATTTAGAATCACTCCATGTTTTTGTATTCAAGCTGTCAGTCTCACGGTGCTGACTGCGCTCGTCTGCAAAGCTAATTAGATGGCGAGATATGCGGTGCCTGATCATAAACAGATTGTGGAAGAGCGACCCACAGCACACGATGACAGCATCACTAGGCTTATGCTCCTCATTGCTGAGATTTTTATCACCAGCAATATTCACACAGGAAAGAGGGTTATCGTCCACAAAAGCAGGAGGTCGACTTTTTGTTCCTCTGGGAGAGCTACAGCTAGAGAAGAGCCTTTTTTGGGTGTGTGTGTGTGGGGGGGGGGGATTCGAATGACTCTAACAGTTGTAGAACACTGATCCGTTTCTCATCTGCCCAGGAAAGCTCTCTGGAGGCTTCGCACAACTGCAGGAGGAAGCGGAGCAGGAACGGGGACGGAGGATGCCAAAGCTCACGCTACAGCCAGTGAAACATCTGTTTGGCCGCCAGCGCCTTCTAATGGCTCAGACACATGAGGGATGTTTAATGGCAAACATTTCTTAGCCATTGTAAAAAGATTATTTTTTACGTGTGCACTTTATCTTTGTTTTCATGGAACAGGCCGGGATTCCAGAGCCAGACGGATTCTAACAGGGCACCTGCAGCCCAGGTCTCGGTCTACACAGGAAGTTTCATATCCTTTCCAGAGCAGCTCACTTTCACTCTGGAACTGGACACACTTCAAGATGTTGATAATTACTGATGTTACCCCTGCTGAAAAATCCAGCATAAACCAACATGTATTCCATGTTGGTGCAACTGAGCTGGTGTAACTGGTGTAACTCCTGCTTCACATGCTTTGGATCAGCAAACTATCAACCAGTATCCCATGACAAAACATACCTTAAGCTGAATTTCTCTTCAGGGACAGGAGAAGAAGGAGCTTAATGTAATAGTTCACTTTACAATGAAAATTCTGTCGTCATTTACTGACCCTCAGTTGAAAGTTGTTTCAAACCTGTATCAGTTTCTCCCTATTACGCTTTCAGAAAAAAAGGTACAAAAGCTGTCAATGGGGCTGTACCTTCTCAAAGGTACACTTTTGTACCCAAAGGCTGCATATTGGTACCTTAGCACCTAAAATGTACATATTAGCACCTAAAATGTACATATTTCCACCTAAAATGGACATATTAGCTTATGAAATGGACATATAAGCACATAAAATGTACATATTAGCACCTAAAATGTACATATTACCACCTAAAATGTACATATTAGCTCCTGAAATTGACATATTAGCTTATGAAATGGACATATAAGCACCTAAAATGTACATATTAACACTTAAAATGTACATATTAGCACCTAAAATTTTCATATTAGCACAAACATGTACATATTAACACCTAAAATGGACAAAAGTTTACCTTTTGAAAAAGATACAGCCCCAGTGACAGCTTTTGTACCTTTTTTCTGAGAGTGTACGAAAGTCAGCTGAACTGTCTGATTACAGACATTCTGCATAATATCTTCTTTTGTGTTCAGAAGGTAGAAATTCATACAGATTTAGAACAACTTATGAAACAACTTTTGGAACTGATGACAGAATATTAATTTTTAAGTGAATTATTCCTTTAAGACATGAGACTGAGGCTGCTCTCTCTCTCTCATTTCTGTAAAATAATTAATTGAAATTACCCAAAGTAAGATTGTAAAAAGCATAGTCTACACAGTACAGGTTAACAGGGACACCACTCTCAAACTTAGCATTACATACTAAAATAATATATATGTAAGCATAATATGATAAAACTTAACAATAATGTTCAATTTATTAACATTAGTTAATGTATTAGGTACCATGATTTAACAATCAACAATATTTTAGAATTTAATTATTAATCTTGGTTAATTACATATACATGTAACATGTACATGTACATTTTTAAAATGTCTTAAAAGTTAAATTAACAAATGAATTAACGATGAACAATAGTGTATTATATTTATTTAGTGTAAATGTACTATATTTATTTAGTATATTAATTAACATTATGCATGTGCATAAAAATGTTGATATTTGTTTAGTTGTGATTAACCGTGTTTATATCATCATCGTCATCGTTCATAAATATCCTCATGTCCTTCCAAACAATACATTTCTTTAGTCTATGGAACACAAAAGAAAATAGTTTGAAGAATTTTGAAAAGAGTTTTCAATAAAATATGTTTGCATGTGCTTAACGCAAGACCATGCATGATACTGCTAATAATATGGAGACAAATCGAGCTTTTTGGTCCGGAGAAGGGAGAAAACAGTCCAAAGGCCAAAGATAATCAATGAGGAAGATGTGAAGAAAAGATCAAGAGTAAGAAAGGGGGGAAATTATAAGTCAAAGCAAAAGAGGGTGTGTGAGAGAGAGTCCTCACTGTGCCGCTTACAATAAATCAAGCTTCTCAGTGTATGCTCTACTTTGGCCGCTGTTTGATGTGAAGAAATGGTGGGTTTTGAAGTGAAAAACTCCAGAGGTATGGGACAGACTCTCGTAAGTCAGGGCCACTGACCCTAACAGTGAGACACGGCCATATATTACACCCTGCTGGACAGCTTCTAGAGCAGAAAACCCCCCTGACTCCCATCTGTACTATCTCACGCACTGACGGATTGATGGGGCCTACCTCATTCACTCAAGCTGTCTTCCAGATTAGCTTACAAAAGTCCTCACTTCAGCGCACACTACTGTCCTGGCTGGATGCTTAAGCCCTTACAATATAAAGACATGTCCAACAAATGGCTATCAAGTGTCTCTTTCTCCATGAAGCTCTCAGTATAGACACACACATACTCACTTATTTCCCACTCCTGTTTTACCAAGATAAATCTAGATATTTTTGATCAGATGTTTTGGACCCCACTGACTTTTATTGTATGTTGACAAAAAATGAAGAGTTCAGATGCAAAAGCCTCTAAGTGTCATTTGAAATTTTCTTCTAAAATTATCATTTTTATCAAGCTTGTATATTTAAGTTCAGTAATTTCACTTAAATGGCAATGCAGATTACCTATTAATTGTCATTTAAGTGAAATTACTGAACTTAAATATACAAGCTTGATAAAAATTTTAGAAGAAAATTTCAAATGGCATTTAGAGGCCTTTGCATCTGAACTCTTCAAATATCTTTATTTTTATCTTTAAAAAAAAACATTCTTTAAAATGATTACTTTGTTTTCCATAGAAAAAAATAAAGTCATGCAGGTTTGGGAACGACATGAGGTTAAGTAAATGATGACAGAATTCAAATGTTGGGGTGAACTATCCAATTCAAAATTAAACCACATTCAAAACCCCAAATTATATGCAAAGATCATATAGCCTACCCATACATTTTTATTTAAGATCATATCACCGATAAATACCACTAACTGAAACCACATTTAATACAAATATGCAATTATCAATTGCAGGCACAGGGGAAAGTGAGAGAGTAATAGTCTGTCTCCTGTTTCCTTTCTTCTTCCAGGTTTTAATCTCTAGAGTCTGCTTCACTTATGTGTTATAACTGAATGGTGTGAGCACATCATCACTTTGCCTGCTGGAATCCAACACCTCTCTTTCAAAAAGGCTCTTGGGTCCCAATCAATTACACTGATACACACACACCTATCAACATAACCTTTCCTTTTCGCTCTTCCAACCAAAGAGAAAAAAAGAAGAGAAAACATCAATAACCAGCCATCACCAAAGACAAATTTATGGCTTCCTTAGTGCCATTATCAGCCCAGTGGGCCAGCAGACAGACAGAGAGAGAGAGAGAGAGAGAGAGAGAGAGAGAGAGAGAGAGAGAGAGAGAGAGAGAGAGAGAGAGAGAGAGAGAGAGAGAGAGAGAGAGAGAGAGAGAGAGAACTCCTTCAGCAGACCAGCTCTCCCGTGACCAGTCAAACATACTGGACTCTGGTCGCTGTGTGGAGTGAGGAAGAGATTCTGTAAGACTGTAATTGAGCTCAGGTGTCTTCACCAAACAACAAGACTTTGAGAAATATCTGTAAATGTTCAATGACCGGGCAGAGGGAAGATAAGTTCCCTATCGGTGTGTTTAATCTCGAGTCTACAAATACACACTGCTGCAGGTGTAGTGACCGTCACATAATGATCACAAATGTAATTGGTGAGGTGAAAAGTTTACTGGGGAGCTCAAAGTACAGGTTGTAGCAATTTTACAATACAAGAAACAATCTTAACTATTCAGGTTTTTGTATTTACCATGAGAAACTAAATAAAAACTGCAGCACTCTTTGTATTAAGTGTTCATCTTATGAATAAGACTTCCAATATATACAATAATTAAAATAAATGGTTACATTAAATATTAGGTGTCTTTAAATACTATGTAATAAAAGTACTGTTAGGTACAAAGTACTCATTCTGTTCATGTTGCATTGCAAAATTATATTGAGGTGGGGTACGGGTAAGGTTTGGAGGTATGGTTAGATTTAAAGGGTGTATAGGAGATGATACACAGGGCAACTTTTTGAGTAATGTTGCTGAGCAATGTTGCCGTCAATGGGCAACCAGAAGAGACACAGGACTTATGACCGATCTAAATGATCAAGATAGAAATGTATTGCCCATTTTCAATGGGAAAGTGTCCAAGCAACAATCGCTTGGCAAGATTGCCCAGCAACATTGCTCAAAAAGTTGCCCTGTGTATCATCACCTTAAGAGAAGGGAGAATAGTGTAAATATAAATGTAATTACATAAATTAATCATATCTGTAATTACATGCTGGTATTGTTTTAAAATATAAGTACAATGTAAAAAACATGTATAAGTGCACTTTGTCAAATGATTAATTGTATTGTTAATACATGGGTAAAGACAATTAATATAAAGTGGGACCAAATAAATAATTATGCACACTATATTCATTATTATAATAAAAATGTTACTGGCATTCTGTCTAACCACATGCTCGCAAAAAAAAAACAGTAATTGCAATAAAATATGTTTTGTAATGCATTGCCCGACTGAAATATTTGCCAGTACTTCTCCCAGCTTGATATTAATTATTTTACTTTAAATGCCAGAACTGGATGTAATTCAGTACACAAGTGTGCTGAATCGCATATTTACATAATTAGGATTTACATAAGTGGTTGACAGTGAGAGAGGAGTGAGCTGTTGACCATTAATGATATTTCCATAACTCAGCGTCTCTCATGGCATAAAGCACTGCACATTAACAGTGCAGAAAACACAACTTAAGTCTCCAAGGAGTTTCGCAAAAACGATTTAACCTTAGACTTACAAATAATAAAAAACCTGGCTCTGCACAGACTACATTAGAAAGAACAGTATTGATTCGGCATATTTGTTTTGTTATATCAGATCCTGTGCTGCCCTGCACCAGGCGCAACAAAATCCAAATTGAGAGGGGGTGGGAAGATAGAGAGAGAGAGATGGAGAATAGTGTGATGGGAGTTCACATCACCAATGCCCAAACTAAAACCCCACACACACCCATATAAACAGCACACATCGGATTATTCAAATTCCTAAGGATGAATCTTCTCACACTCCCATCTGGTCTGATGAGATGAGAGAGCAGGAGGCTGCAGGGTGTGTGTGTGTGTCACAGGTGTCTCCAGCTCTTGCACTGGCTGTACTTTACTCTCATTACCATAGTGATAATTTTCCTGCACTGCACTTTGACTTCTCACCTCACAGCAATAAAATTATTACACTAAAACTTATGACCTAACCAAACAAAAAAGGAGAGATTATATTTTACAATTGCATGCGATGATTCAGGATTTCTTTGCCAATTTCAGAGAGGATAATAAGGAACGACCACATCAAAATTACATAATAGTATATAGACTACTGAAATTTTATTACATCTGGAAAAAGTCCAAAATTGTGTTGTCCAGTGTTTGTGTTTTAAATCTTCTGGGTTGTATTCCTGACCACATGCATTTGATAAGAGGGTCCTTAAACTTCTTAGAAAGTATACAGGTTGCAAATATTGTCAATGAGGTTTGGTAAAAGTTACTGTGGTCACAGTGATAAACATTATGTTTTTTTGTTGTCTAGAACATAAAATTATGAATAATTTAGATGTAGGCACAGTTAGCTGATCTATAGAGTGTAGCCTGCTACGACAAAATGAGTTTGAGAGAGGCGGATCTCTCGCGCGTCGTAATGAAACTAAAGTCATAATGACAACATGTTCGAGGCTAAACTTATTAACTAGTTAAAATTAGATTATTAAATTTCAATGGATATCCAACTGTCACTAAAACTTTATTGATCGATGCACTTGGATCACTTTATCCGACTCGAACACGCAAAAACAACCGTTTATTAGATTAGCCTACAATAAAACGGGAATCGTTTTAATTATTGCAAATAACTAGAATGCGTTCTTAAAGACTCAATCTAGCCTACCATAACCAAAACTTTCTACTTGTTACCAAAAGCATGCGTAAGCCTCCTATTACCATCATGGATCGTAGGCAACAACTACTCAATACTCTGAAAATCAATACTCTGAAAATGAATATGATCTGATATCAATGTTTGCATTTGTTTGCGCGCAGGCACAACAAATTCAACGTGCCTGATGTAATCGAAGTTTGCATTTACCGCAATTTGATCTGTCTCAAAGTAGTTATAAAAAGTCTCACAGACCTTGGTGTACTTGATCTCAGGATTGGGTATCGGTGAGGGCACCAGATGAAGAGATGCCATGAGCGCAGCCGGGTCGTTCTTCACCTCTCCTGGCAGTTCAACTTTACTGGAGGTCATTGCGTCTCTTGAAGATGCCGTTTGGGTTTTTTCCTGCCGATTTGCGATTACTACTTTGGAATCCTTTCTGTGTTTATAACCAGGTGTCAGCCCTGGTCCATTTTTATTGGGCAGAGAATAGGGCCGTCCTCCTAATATAATTAAAATGGAGCATTTACATAAACTACTCTCTCTCCCTCTCTGACCATACGGAGTGAAAGATACCACCCACTCTCAAGACAACGCTATGGAGAAGTATAAGGATTTATCAGAAAGAAATTCAGCTGACAGGCTGCACTGTAAAAATGTTTAGTGTGGTAAAAATCTAAATGATTTGTTAAAATAGTCTGTTATTGTATTATTTAGCTAACAGAACGTTTTCAAGGGGAATATTAGTTAGGCTACAATTATAGTCTATTTAACAATATATTTATTTAGGCTAATATGACCGTATTAAAACTTTTTTTAATAAAACTTTTTTTTTCATCACCAGGTTTTCTTGGTTAAAAATGCTAGATGCCATTTTTTATCAAATCAAAAATCAAAAGTTTTCTTGGTTAAAAATGTTACACAATTTCCGTGCGCTGCGTAAAAGTTAGTTATTAAACTCAGTCTGGACTGAAATTAGGATACACTAGACCACTAAATCGATTCTTCTTTTCAATCTAGGGTATAAATGTATTTTGCAGACTTCCTTGACTGCTTTTGAAATTAACAATACTAGGCTATTAAATAAAGGCTAAGCCAATGTTTCTCTCCATTAGGGTTCTCAAATTGTCACGTGAACGTTAAAGTTTTCTTTGGCAAAGGCTGTTTGCCCCTTTGATTCTCACAGATTCTCCTATAACATGTCTATCCTGTGAGAATTTTATTCAACAATCTACATCAAGCGATCACAGGTTATTTCCTCGTCGTCCCTCCTGCAGCGCATGGACTCTGATAGCATTTACCCCAGACTGTCCAATAAACATTAGAGTATCTAAAAAGGCTATTAACACTCTCGAAGAGTTTGTGGTTTAAAGGATTAGCCAACACAGACATTCACACTTACACATGTAACTGCTGGATAAGGAAGCTCTTGAAAACACGACACTTGATCGCGACAAAAACATCTACGATTATGTCGTAGATACATAAAACAAATAATCTCCTTCACACTTAGCCTACATGGTTTCTAGTCGAATAAATCTTGGATGTTGTGCTATCTTCAGTTGATAGTCAATCACAAATTCCAAGTAAAATCCTAGATAACAGCCTAATTGTTTATTTAAAAATAATAATTATATTAAGAAAATATCGAACTGCCTTTAGTAAATTCAGTTTTTATGGACTTAAAAAAAAACATTTAGGTGTTCTCTCTATGTTGATGGCCTACAAAGGCTAGACTTGCAATCCAAAACCCAATAGTTTAAAGTGTTATGTCATCTACACTTAAAGAGCCCACTACAGCAGCCTATAGCCTACTATAGCTAACTTATTTTTATTTTATTTTTTAGTTTGTTTTAATGGCCAGCCTGCGTGATAGATATCATGTGTGACATGCTAAGGTACTGAGTGCTGTGATGAAGGGGACGGGGTGTTATAATTTGTTAGAACCCACTGGGGTGCTTTTTCTCCATCAGCACATCCCCCTCATTTCGCAGCACTGACAGTGTCTGCCTCACATCAAAGACGACACCCCAGAACAAGTGACAGTGATTAATGCAAACAAAACATACCGCTACCATCCTATCGCTTCTTCTGTTCACACCACAGCCATGGGACGCCACCGCCGAACTCTGACCCTCTTTGTTTTTACTTTGTCAAACAGCTCCACCCCGTGGACAAATGTATGCATTACAAGTTGACGATGCGCTGTAAGAAGAATTTACAAGAATAAGAAATCCCAATGAATAACAGGTAGGCTATGCAAAACACTAATATTTTTTATTTAGAGACTAAATTAAAACAAATACCTAGTATTTTTCGTTTTTTTATGTGTTTTTAGTTCACAAACGTGGGCTGCAGGTCATTGACAAATAATGATGATGATGATGATGATGGTTATTTAAATATAAATAAATAAATATATATATATATATATATATATATATATATAATATATATATATATTTATTTATTTATTTATATTTAAATAACCATCATCATCATCATTTATTTGTCAATGACCTGCAGCACACGTTTGTTTTGCACACGTTACGCAGTAGGCCAATGTATTTAAGGCTTCAAACAAACATATATATATATATATATATATATATATATATATATATATATATATACACATATATATATATATATATATATATATATATATATATATATATATATATATATATATATATATGTTTGCTTGAAGCCTAAATATATATAAATATATATATATATATATATATATATATATATATATATATATATATATATATATATATATATATATATATATATATATATATATATATATATATATATATGTTTGCTTGAAGCCTAAATACATTGGCCTACTGCGTCAACATCAAAAGAAAGCAATAAAATATTGATTTTTTTTTCTCGGTCCTTTTTACACTTAACCTACTTTTTTGTTAAAGCTCAACAAAAACATACTGGGATTTTTTTTTTTTTTAACAGAAAAAAAAATATCAGCGTCACTTTATTGAACTGAAATGCAGCGTAGGCTATTAGCTTCGGTTAACTCCAACTTCAGCTAATAATTACCTATTAAAAATCGATGTGTGATTTTTTTACACCTCGTAAACAAAGATTAATTGAACGTCGGTCTACTGATTTCTCAGAGAACTCGGTCGTCTCTTCGCAAAAGTTCGCAAACGATAGTTGAACAAATAAGCTACGTAATGATATTTTCTTGACCGAACTCGTATTTGTCTCAGCACGAGGAGGATGGATAGAGTGAGAGCAAAGAGGAACCACCAACCTGTCATGTCAGTGTGTTTAATGACATCTAAGTAGCAGCAGGAGGGGCGGGGAAGGTTAAAGCCTAAGACACTCAAACTCCAGCGGGCTCAGCTCTTCAACTGTCTGTCCGGACATCACATCTCACTGACGGGGAAACTATGGAGCTCGAAAACATGAGAAAATTGAGGGGCAAATGCATGTTGAGGCGGGACATCATAAGAGAGTTTCTGGCAGAATTACTGGGGACATTCGTATTAATAGTAAGTATTTTTCCTGTCAGAACTTAGAACTTGTAAACTGAGATTAACAACACAGTTTGATTACAGTAAATGCATCAGAATTATAATGAATATTTCAAGTGTAATGAACTGTTTTGTGTCCATTTCTTAGTTTAATAATTGATCAGTCTGTCAACTTATTTATTCATTTATTCATTTCACTTGAGTGATGTAAACACTTCTTATTCTATGCTTCATATTGATCAATTAATAGGCTATTTAATGGGATATAGCTTTCATTTAAGCTGTCATGGACTTGATTTCCAAGGATTTGTGTAAAAAGTCAAATTAGACAAACACTCATTTTCTCTGGCAGTGGTTTTGTATGTTAGTTTTTAAGCACCTTGTTCAAAACCCTTCAAAAGTTGACAATTTGTCCCAACACAGTTTTGGCAATTCTGTTCCCCAAAATAGAGTTCCAATAATAATGGGTTTATTATTACTGCTATATATTATAAAGGTGTTTTTTTTTTAACTGTAAAGTTGAACTATTCTCAGGACAAATGTATTTTTCAAAAAGTCTAAAAGATGCTGTGACAAGCTGTCATGTTTAATAAATGTTTATTTGTTCGTATCGTACTTTTACATTTAGCAGTTTTGTGAACTGGTGTGTGTTTGTGTTTCATAATTGTTTAACTGTTGAAATTTTGTCATGTCAGGTTTGACAACATGCCCCATGCTTGCTTTAAAGAGAAATACATTTTATTGCAGAAATGACTACCTGATCCTTTGATGACTAATATCATAAATTTACTTATATATATATATATTTTTTTGATTTATTAAAACATGAAATACACAGACTTGTTCTACAGTGTGTTCTACTTGTGTTAATTAAGGGAAAAGATTTTGATTCAACATGACAGATTTAGTTACTTTGGGGTGCCGCCCTTGACCATAATGGGCTGAGCTTTTGAACAAGCTGCTATTCTAATTAGTTTTGAATAAGTGCTCCACAAACAAGAGAGTGCTTTTCTTATCTGCATGGCGGTAGCTTTTTCCACTAATTGTCTTCCTAAATTGTCTTCTCTCTGCCCATTTCCTGTTTACAGCTGTTCGGTTGTGGTTCAGTGGCCCAAAAGGTCCTGAGCAGAGGCACACATGGAGAAGATCTCACCATCCACTTTGGCTTTACTCTAGGGGTGATGCTGGCTGTGTACATGGCAGGAGGCGTGTCAGGTAACTGGCGAATAGAGAAGTATAGAAGATAACATACTGCATAAACTTCAATTCACCTCAGTCAGTTACCTAAATAGTCTGCTATCAAAATCCACAAATTTAATGGAACTTTGCAATTCAATTGTTGAAATTATTAAAATATGTTCAGTTGATTGAGAAAAGGCACTGCGTGGGACAGCCGAGTTCAAAGCATCTTTTCATTTCAAAGGTCATATTTAGCTATCCATCAGGGCTGTTTTTCACAGTTGTTTGTGATCTTTGATCACGCTCAACAAACATGTGATGTGCTCACCTATTCGCCATATGATACTACAATATCCATACTATAACCGATGCCACATACAGCCTACGGCTCAATTTATTCCTCCGTTTGCAGTTTACCTACTGTAAACTTGGTCAAAAGAAGTAAAATGACTTGTGAGGCAGAAACACCATTTCATGCAGTAATAAGCCTTAGACAGTAGGATCAAATATGCCCCATGCTGAGTATTTCATCTTGACCTTTGACCCCAAAGAGAAAGAGAGTGAAGGGTGGATTTGCTTCAGTGCATAACAGACTTGTGCTTCCATACAAATTTTAGGATTAATGAACGACATAATAGAGGAGGAAAACCTTGTGCTTATAGTATTTGAGGTGCTAAGTTTCTCTGTCATTTGGGGAGAGGATTTTTCCCCCTCAAAAATACACTGTAGTGACGGACAGGGGGAGGAGAAAATGATGGCTCAATTACATGTTCTTAAAACTTGCATAAGGCTTAGTGTCAAGTAGAGGTGTGTGTCAGGTTTGATATATCAGATTGGAAACGTATGTCTGGCCTTCATTAAGTGAATTCCTCAAGGATTATGGTGAGGTGAAGCTTTTATTATAATGTTACAATAATGCTGAGGATTCCTGGAATTTCTTTTATCATTTACTTTAAATGAGAAGTAACCACACACACACACAAAAAACATACATAAAACCACATTTACGCGATAAGACAAAGTGGCAAAACATTATCGGCAATAATTGACATCACTGATCCACTTAGACTAACCTCACTGCTCTCAGGTGAATAGACTCACTCATTTTCGAACGAATAGTAGCATGAATCTAGACTTGCCAGAAAGCATGTCCTATGTTAATGTGTTGTGCATTCATATATTGTATGTAGAAGAAGCAATCTTGAGATGCAAACCACTCTCTCTCTCTCCAAAGCCTTTGGGAGATATTTCACTTATTCTTTTACTCTCTGGCACCCATATCTTCTGAATCTAAGTGCACACAGAAAGGACCTCTATATGTTTACAGGATGCCTCACCCTGGCCCCAGTGTCACAGTAACAACTTATGACATTCTCACATACTGTGCTGTCACAGTCACAGTTTACCAGTGTGTTTCCCAAAAGTCGCTTGGTCGCATGTCCCGTCGTTATCAGCAAAGTTCAACGAGTCCGTGTTTTCCGAAACTACAGCTCTTGACCTGTGGTTAGCACATTTTCTTGTTTGCATGACATGCGGACTTACAGTTTTTCTCAATGCTTTGGCTTTTTCAAACCAGTCTTAACATTCTCGAAAGGATGTTTCATTAACAAAGTTTGGGAGGAGCATGTTCAAATGATCTATCTAATCAACGTCATCAGCAATTATCATGTCTGTGCTATCAGCATGAGAGGAGACCTATATGGTATATACACTGTCATCTCACCTATGCTCCTTAGCATCCCTCTGGCCAAATACTGAGCCCTCTCCTCAGACAGCACGCAAAACACGTTCTCTATACGGCTCTTTTTTTTATAAGTGTGAACTTGTGAAACTGTAAATGTGCAATTGTCCCAACTGTTTGCTGGAACATCACAACTCTATTGCATGTCTGCAAAATGTAGTAACTCACCCAATACATTTAATTCATGCTTCAAAACTTAGTTATTGTGTAAATAAATTGGCCAATGGTAAAAAAAGTGTCATTGTTTGATGCACACAATGTTGTCATAGTTGTCAGATGCGATGTACCCAATTCATAGTAAAAAAAAAATCTGCCATTAATTTGAACAGCATTTATTCATTCAACTCAAAAGAATAAATTAAAAGAAGTTATTACTCCACAGCCTGCGTGACATCATTAACAAACTTGGTTGAACGACAAAACAATACGGTTTCGGGAAACAGTCTAGTTGAATTCTTCATCGTACTATGGTATAAACAGTGACTTTCGCCGCTGTACGGTAAACACACACCAGCACCAAAAAAATAAATAAATAATTACATAAAATAATAACATTGGATAATCAATAATAATAAATTGTCCTTCTATTCAGCGTTCAGCGTTTTTTATTCATATTTTTTTTTTATAAACACGTAATATTTTATTTCCTAATAAGTATTATTATTATGACAATTATTCATTGTCCTTTTATTAAGGATTACATTTTATTTAAGAAATATTGTTTTTATTACAATTAAACACAGATGATGACGTGAATTTTTTTATAACAACAATAAAAAAATAAAATAAAAGGACAATAATGTTGCCTTGAGGGGCATAAGACGTGTGGTTTATCTGTCAGTTGTGGCTTCTAGAATAGTGCAATTGTGCATTGTGCACTTAAGTCATGAGCTTCAGATCTATTCCTCATCATATGCTGCCAGCGCTTCTCGCTTCTCACTGTGTACAGTGAGCAAAACATAAATCTATATGCATGCAATGTTAAATATAGCCCGAGTTCTGCAGTTTAAAGTGTGCATTTATGCATGAATAAGTTGGTTTGCCCGGCAGCCCACATGACTGTGAATGTGATAATCTTACACGCTGTGATGATGACTACAGTATTGAACTAATGAGCTTTTCTGGGGCATATGTCCCAGGGTGAAGTCAGGTGTAGGCACTGGCCCATCATTAATAAGCCTTAAACTGACTCTCCATTATGTATATAATATAAATACATTTCTGTAATGTAATCATTCATGTAAATGAAAAAGGTTTAATGGTTTACAAAAAAATATTACATTTTACTGTGTAATATGTAATGTTGCTTTTTAGATTCTACAGAGTTCAAAGTTCAAAAGACCCAAACAACAATACTGGATTCCTGCTTAATGAATATAATGGGCCAAATCTAAAATCAAGAAAAATTAACAAACTAGACAAGGTCCTGATTCGCTGCGCTTTTACATTTAATCAGCTACCAATCGATTGAGAAATCAGTTCAAGCTTACGAGGTTCAGGAAAGGCCAGTGTTTTCCATTCTGTTTCGCTGGCATGAGAGCTTAAGTAGTGTGTACGCTGGGGTCACAGACAGTTCTAAAGGCCTGAGCGCTCTTGTGTCAAAGCAGAGTTACTCCTAAGCCCTGCTGTGATGTCAGAACACTCAGCCAGATTATGTCAGACCCAATTCTCATTGACTTCCTCGACTAGTTTTTGTTGACAGTGTTTATGAGGAACTCTCTGGATTAAGAGGGGGGGGGGGAGTGAGAGTATATACCTAGCAGTGAGAGAAAACAAATAACTTTGAGTTTGAAATGACTGACACAGTGGATTGTATTAGACAATAATCTGTACCACAAAAAACTCTGCATGCTTTTATACAAACTTCAATGAAAACAAAAATCACCATAGTGGACCACTAAAACCAATACAAATAATTTGCGGTCATCAAAGATTTTTGCATCTTATTGCAGGTGGACATGTGAACCCAGCTGTTTCTCTGGCTATGGTTGTCGTGGGGAAACTCCCAATTAAGAAATTTCCTGTCTATGTGGCTGCTCAATTTCTTGGTGCCTTTGCCGGGTCTTGTGCCGTCTACGCTCTGTACTATGGTAAGTTTTCAGTGCACTTCTATGTTATTGACTCCTTTTCTATGGCAGTCTGCTAAAGTATACTTACATACATCCATATATTAGACACAAACAACTCAAACTAAATGGTCTGGCTTGTTTTGACCTTTGATACATTTAGATTGGACATTAGATTTAACAGTCATTTACTTCCTATTAATCAATTTCTAAAATATTATAATTGAAAAGCTGTTGGATATTAAAATCGCGCCTTTACAGCAACTCATTTGCATTTTCAGCATAAAATACCTTACAAAATTATCTTGTTCATAGGTGCCTTTGCCAATTTCTCTGATGGATATCTGCTTGTTACTGGTCAAAATGCCACAGCAGGCATCTTTGCTTCATATCCACGTGAAGATCTCTCATTGTTAAATGGATTTGTTGATCAGGTGAGTGTAACATATTTGAGTAAAAACTAAAAAATGACACTTTAATCTTTATAACGCACAATGTGAACTTATTTCCTATTTTTAAATTCATCTGACTATTACTTTTTTATTTTTTCCCATTAAGATTAAAACATCTTCCATAAGAGAATGTTTTGCTGATCATTCGTCTCTGTTTACACAGGTGATCGGCACAGGTGCCCTTGTCCTCTGTATTTTAGCCATAGTAGATAAGAAGAATATCGGGGCACCTAAAGGGATGGAGCCTCTGGTTGTTGGTCTAAGTATCCTGGCTATTGGAGTGTCCATGGCGCTGAACTGCGGCTATCCGATCAACCCTGCCAGAGACTTGGGACCACGGCTTTTCACCGCTATAGCAGGATGGGGCTTAGAAGTGTTCAGGTACAGAAAACCTTTGCCACATCTATATACTCTTTGTTATTGTTTGGTTGGATTTTCCACTTCTTCCCTTATATGTAGTATCAATAATACATATAATAGGGAAATTTGTAGATGGGTGTGTACTAAAGCACAATACACCTAGAAGTGTTACCCTGTGACACAAGATTCAGCATGTGAGAAACAGAGGCACATCTCCCACCACCGTACCTTTAGAAACTCCAAATAGACTTTAAGTGCAAAGGCCTATCACCATTCTTCTGACAGAGCAAATGAATTTTTTAATGCACTTGTGTATCTTCTGCATATTGAAGCAATTTTAAAAATGTACGTGAGGCAGTCTCCTTGCATAAATATTCAGAGTGGCACTACCAAAGACAGGACGCATTTTATTCCTCTAACTTTTCCTATTAAAGGGAAAAAAAAACGTTATCGTCTTTCACTATAACTGTGCTTTTAGCTATCATAGTTATGTAGGTCATTGTCACAGAGAGAGAGTTTCTGTTGCTGGACTTAAACAGCAAAAACGAGTCTGATTTTATGCACAGGATTGAGTAAAGAATGAAGAAGTGTTGTATAAATAATTGCATATGCAATAGAGGTGGATAAACAGAAAACTGCTGTGTTTACAAGTGAAAAGTCTCCAAAACACTATAGCCCTTAACTTATTCATGCAAATCTCTTGAAATTTACTGATTCTGATTGAAATATTTCTGTATATTTTGTTATTCAGCCCTTTACAACTACAAACACAGGGTGACGTCCCCGGAGAGCTAATCACATATCAGTTGAATAAGTGAGGAAGTACTCAATCTGTCTGCTTAATTAGTTTTCCAACTCTAAGACAGATTATGTCAAATGACTCTGGTGTCATAATTGCAACAAACAAGCATGTACATTTTTAAACACTATATTGTGCATGAGCGCTGCATAAATTCAGTTCAGCAAAGTGTCTATGCAGCGGCTATACCTTTGTTTACAGATACCTTTGCCAACGTGTTTGTAGAGCAGGTTGAAGGACATAGAGCATTTGTTTTCTCAGTAGCCTATAAAAGGATCAAGGGATTGAGGGAGGGAAGGAGTGTTGCAGACAGGGAGCACTGGAGTGACACACTAAGCACAGATTACAATGAATGCATTAGTGTCTGAGGAGCAAGACTAGACACCAAAACAGTGTTGGCATCATCCATCAGTCTGACCACAGAACAACACTTCAGATACACCAGTAATGTACAGGCACATTCCTAATCAAGTCTACTTTAACCTGAATTACAATTGTAATTCACAATTGTAAGAATTAAAACGGAATGCAATTCAAAGAAATGCATATGTCCCAATCTATAATGTTTTATCCCATTAATATTTTAAACATTAGAAGATATGAATCACCAATATGCAAAATGACACCTACATAAATTTGCATTTAATTTATAGACAGTGGCCACAAAAATAATCTGTGGAATATTTGGTTACTTAAATCATTTATGTCTGAATAGGTTTGCATTAAATACAAAATACTTTGCACTAATATGCGTGTTTGTACTAATATGCGTGTGTAGGCTATACACTACCATTCAAAAAATGTCACAAGACATTACATTTTAAATTATATAAACAAAGAAAACTGTTATTCATTTATTTTTATAATATTTTACAATATTACTGTTTTTACTGTATTTTCAACATGACATCATGACTTTTGCGTAAACATACACGCCACTTTCAAGTCCAGTGGCGTGCTATCAATACGCATTTTGAGAAAACAAAGCAAAATGTAGATCTACATCTGGGGATGGTACATCTACATCTTTTTTTTCTAGGATGGTAGGGAACACTCATAAATGCAATTAACCCCAGTGACGGTTAGGTTTAGGGACAGGGTTGGGGTACGTCATATATATATATATACAGTAATAACGTTAAGTCAATGGCGTTCATAAACACGCTGAAAAGCGATTATGCGTGTTGATACAGTAGCACGGCAAAAATGGAAATATGAATTGGCGTGTCATACATAGGCAATTTCATGAGATCAGTCTGGTATTTTTGATTAAATAAATGCAGCATTGATGCCCTTAAAACAGTTCAAATTCTGGTTCAACATACTGCATGTAAAATTCTAATTAATATTTTTCTTTGCAAATTCTTACATTCAGAAGTTTGCCCAGCCCTATTCTCACCTGTGCGTTGTATGTGTGTGTCCAGTGCTGGAAATGGCTGGTGGTGGGTTCCAGTGGTCGGGCCGATGGTGGGAGGTGTGGTTGGGGCAGTGATCTACTTCTTCATGATTGAGCTGCACCATCCTGAACCTGAGAAGTACCTTGAAGATGACAACAGCGTCAAAGACAAATATGAATTAAACACTGTCAACTAAAAAGAGAGGGAACGTATGGTATCTTTACCTTCACCATAGCCATCAAGCAAGAAACTCTCTTTTCTTCTCTGTCTTTTCCTCAAGATCTCTTTGCTGAGTCTTTTGCCAAAGTACACTCATTAAACCAAGCAGCTATGAAAGACAGCAAGTGGTAATTATGCATAATTCTAGATGATTTCATGTTTTTAACAGAAGTAGAACTATAGAGAATGTTCAAAGAGCAACATCAACATGGAGCAAATAGAAACAATCAGGTATTTTATGGAAAGCATCAGCAGTTTCCTCCACACCACTGCCAGTAAAAGACTGCAGGTGCATTGCATATAGAGATAATCATGATTTCCAACTGGTTTCTCAGAGGTTTGTGCAGACTCAGCGAGAGAGTTGACCTACTCAAGGATTGTTGTATCTATAATGTCCTTCATTCCTTTGTCCAATTCTACTATTTGTCTTCTTAACTTTCACAGAGATCTGAAAACCCTATAACAGCAGATACATGTTTTTTCTCTTACTAAAACGAAGGAAGAGGGTACTTTACTGTCCACTCTGTTTACTCAAAGATGACGAATCAGTACAACATATGAACTAACTGCATGCATAACTGCTGATAAGGTTACATGCATGTGGTAACAACAGGATAAATGTCGCAATGCATGCTATAAAAAACAAACCTGCGATGAACTATTAAATATAAGCTTAAGAAGAAAACAATGTGTATTTATGCTACAGTGTGTTACATGTAAAAGAAAATCATTTTTAGAAGGGAGAAAGGAGCAGTATTGTTTTTAATACCACATTCAGACATGTTCACATTTCAGGCAAAGCTTAATGTGATATTTTTAATGTATCAGTTGAAGCTTTATAGGTATTTTGTAGCTATTGTTTATTGTGGGAAAAAATGTTTAATACTTTTTTCTCTTAGAATTAATGTTAAAAATTAACTTAGTAATTTATTTCTTGGCACTTGAATTAATAGCAGTTTGTACAATTCAAAGAGATTATATTATATATTTTTGTCTTTTATTGTGTTATTTCAATTTCAGTGTCCGAATTTTTTTTTTACTCTCTCATACATGAAACAATTTGATAATAATTACCACATTCAAAATGTTAGACATTTACTGTCATTCTGCTAATGTAGACCTGACATAAAATAAACATACTGTTATACATAACTCATGTCTGTTTTCCTGTGTGAGGATTTTGACTACAGCAACCATAATATCCCTAGATACATTGTGTCTGTATTCTACAGTATTGCATCACAGTTCGTTTAGTCCTTCCTCAAGATAGACACGTCTAAACTAATTTACCTTCTTAGATTATGATAATGGCATTCGCAAATATCCACAAATGTTACATTTATGAATTCATTTGCTTAGAGAAACGTCAGTTCAACACAGCATATCCAGAATAAGCATATAGACCACATGCTGCTAAATAGTAGTAGGAATAGATGAAATAAAGCAAATGTATCTTACCTGATTCAATCATTCTCATTATCTGACCATCACCATCAGCTCACTGAGTCCACTGAATTTATGCATATCCCCTCTGTTTCTGCTAATCAGACTGTAGCATGTTCATCAGCCAACCGTTTTATGAAACCACAATAGCAACATGCTGCACACAAGAGAAAAAAAATTTAAAGTTGATTATAAATTAGGAAATCATAAACAACAACATTATGGTTGGGAAGAGTATTTGCATTTTAATGTGCACCAGTCTTGACTGATTTCCCTTACTTAGTGAGGAAAAGCAAGGGTGTAGGTGAATAATGACCTCTGTCCAGTTTACTCAAATGCCCTCAGATTCTATAACAGTGAATAACAGCATCTTTGCAGATCTGTGCATAAAACTAAAACATTAGCTACACTGTGCTGGTCAGGGAGCGGATGGATGGAGGACGGATGGATGGAATCAACTGACCCTCATTAGAGTAGGCCTAGACTGTTATAGATTAGGGTCAGTGTTGTGCCTGAACGCGTTCAATAAACGATAGGTCATGAACTCATTCATATTTTGGGTGAACGTGAACTGAGTGTACTGTATTACTGCCTGATGAACGTTACTGTGAACTCGTTCATTTTGGTGTCTGTGAACGTACGCCTCTCAGATTAACTTCGTACAATAGGGTGCCAGATTTCTATTGAGCCTTCCAGGTGAAAACCCAGATAAAAATCACTGTAAACAGGCCTCAATATGTAGCGAAAAAACACCCAATCTGGCAACATAAGCCACCAGTGTCACATCGGTATGATCATTTAAACGGGTTTTGAAGGAGAACTCGGCGAACAATGAACCTTTGGTCTAATAATACATCGGTACCTAGTCAATCGTTCTCTGAGATTTGTTTTCATGATAATCGAACTGTAAAGAGTTTTATCTCTAAAAACTGTTTAGCATATAATGCTAGTAATGGGGGCATATAATAAGTAAAAAGAAATCGCTAGTTTATACCACTAACAAGCCTCAAAATAGCCCCACACTCACGCAGTAACACAATGAGGGTCCATACATGCAAAACAAAGCATTGAGAACTTTGTAAGTGTACAGACCGTTTAATAAGAAGATGCTTAAGACAGTTCACTTCGCGTATACACAGCAGGAGCCATCTTAGAAAATAGTCTCGATAAGTCAAACCACGAACGTTGTGCTGAGTGAGCTGAACTGTATGAAGTTCAGCGAACTTCTGAACTGTATGAACGGCGTTCGAGGATCGACTTATCGAGACTATTTTCCAATATGGCTCCTGTCTTTATACGCGAAGTGAACTGTCTTTCTAACAGTAACTTATTGTTAAATGGTCTGTACACTTACAAAGTTCTCAATGCTTTGTTTTGCATGTATGGACCCCATTATGTTACTGCGTGAGTGTGGGGCTATTTTGAGGCTTGTTAGTGGTATAACCTAGCGATTTCTTTTTACTTAGTCAATGCCCCCATTACTGGCATTATATGCTAAACAGTATTCAGAGATAAAACTATTTACATTCGATTATCATAAAAACAAATCTTAGAGAACGATTGACTAGGTACCGATGTTTTATTTGACCAAAGGTTCATTGTTCGCGGGAGAGTTGTCCTCTAAGACGAGGTCAGTGACTGAGGATGGGAAAAATGGTCATTTCTGTGGAAACTTTGTCCGTCGATAAGATAATTGTTGTCTGTGGTTGTATATGGGCAGTGGCAATAATTAAAAAAAAGAAGAAGTTCGCAACATATGGAAAAAAAATAACTATGAACTACTTCATTTTTTTGAAGTATGAACTATGAACTGAACAAGTTCATTTTTAAATGTGTGAACTGAACTTTGAACTAGTTCATGTAGAAAGTGAACTTTCCCAACACTGATTAGGGTAACAATAAGTTGACATGGCCTTGCAACATTCCTTATAGTGAGGAGAATGATAAACTGGCAAAAGTACAAATTACCAGTGAGTTAAATTAGCACTGGGCATTCCTCTTTTCTGAATGATGTTTAGAGACATGGTATTTGAGTAGTCGTGTGTTATCAGCAATGGGTCAGCGCTGAGCCTTTTTGAACTGTTTCTGACTTTGTCACCAATCGTGCCATATAGCTTCCTTCTTGTGCAACAACATGCAGCCAATCAGCCTAACATTCAGCTGCAAACTACAAAAGGTTTCATTTGAATACTTACTGATCCCTCCCCTCAAGCTCAGACAGTTTTAATGGACTATCACCTGGCTCAGTGCTCTCCTTTCTTGCCTGAGAAAAGAGAGACACAAAATATTTGGATTATCTGTGTGGGCTCCTGCAGTGGCCTGAACATGAAGACTCTTATTAAAGTTGTGTCCTTCTGTCTGATCATCTCACAACTGACCGATGGAAGAAAATTTCGGGGTAACAGAGCAGGTGAGGGTGAATCATGCTTATAGTTCTATAGTTCATTATATAGTCATTCACTCAGCCTCATGTTGTTCCAGACATGACATTCCCATTTCTACAGAGCATTAAGATATTAAGATAATACTTTCAAGATTTTTATATATTTTTTTATACATACAATGATTAATGTTAGTCCAATGATGTTTTGGACCACATTCACTTGGATTGCATGGACAAAAACAGTTCTGCAGAATTTTGTTTCTGCAGAACAAAGTAAGTAACATGCTTACAACATATTAATGAGTAAATGAAGACAGAACATAAATGTATGGGTGATTTATCCCTTTAAAACGATCTTCTAAGTAACTTTCCAACAATTAAGCATGTTTTTTTTCTCCTTTTATTTACTAGGGTATTGTAACATGCACTATACATGCATGTAAGAATGTAATGCAGAATGTGACACACAATGAAGCTTGGTGGAAATATGCTTGCAGAAATTAAATCTAAATGTAAACAATAAACACCAGGACTTCAAGTCAATATTAAGTGGAGAAAATAAATGTCCACTATATGTGGATATAAGCAGAATGTGCAACTGATGCTCTTTGGAAAAAAGTCAAATATCAAGGAGGATTGGATTTGTAGTGATAGTCAGCTTCAATTGCACTATGTCTGATTTAATCCCTTCTGATCTAAAGGGATAAAAGCTTGTAGTATATGTAAAAAAAACAACTTATGAAATCACAGAGAAATAATTTCCTAGACTGTTTGCAAATCAAAGCTGAAAAGGCTCAATACTGAAAGAAAAACATAAATACCTTGACATTTGCACATTTTTCCATATGCAAAAACTGCATCCCTGAAAATTAAGCTGGATAAGAATGTGAAGTTGAAACTTCATTAGTGTCGCTTAAATATTAGCTGTGTAAATAATGTATATTTTAATTCAGTGGGCTTTTTTTGGTGGATGCTCTGACATTTCATAAAAAAGTGTCATATCAGTAACACTTTACAATAAGGTTTCATAAGTTAACATTAGTTTTAGTTAACATGAACTAATAATGAACTGCACTTCTACAGCATTTATAAATAATTTCAATATTTACCAATACATTAGTCAAATGTAACATTTGTATTTTTATGAACTAAAAGATGAACAAATACAGTAACAAATGGATTGCTCATGGTTAGTTCATGTTTGACAATAAATTAATGTTAACAAATAAGACATCATTGTAAAGTATTACCGTCATATCCAACATGCTCATTTAATCAGCAAGAGTGGTGGGTAAACATTTTTACTGCCTTGACTCAAGCTCAAAGTTCACCTGGAACTATGGGAACTAAACATGCTTAACTTTTTCACTGGTAACATAATTTCATTGCAAGGTTATTGCATTGTATTTTGTGCACAAATATAAATATTCCAGAACGACAAACTACAATGATGCTTATCCTTTTACAAAGTGGCCACCACAGTGATGAACTGTCTGAGACTTTCAGTTTGTGTATGACCATACTAACAGACACTGAGCCTGGAGAGAGAATGAAGATGCTCTATCAACCTAAATCAGTCTTCAGGCTTTACACTGATGGGGAATACATAGACGACATGTGTACAGTTGAGCTCTTCCAGCCCCGCACACTGGACACTTGTGGTTTCAATAGCAGCCATCCTCTGGCTATCATCATTCATGGCTGGTCGGTATGTTGAGTTCATTGATTTAATAGAAAAACAGATCAATTGTTCAAATGTACCAAAGGTCACAAAGACCTTGGCATCCATTGCAAACAGCAGCTATTTAACATCTGCTACAGACTCAACTCCTCTTCCGTGTGCCATAGGTGGACGGAATGATGGAGAACTGGATTTCCAGGTTGGCATCAGCACTTAAGAGCTCACAGGGAAGCATCAATGTGGTGATAACAGACTGGCTGAATCTGGCACACCAGCACTATCCTATAGCAGCTCTGAACACACGCATAGTGGGACAGGACATTGCCCATCTGCTGAGGTGGCTAGAGGTTAGTTTGGGAATATAAATGTGTTTACAGATATGGCTGAAACTTATAAAGGAATACATACAACCATCCTTGCATCATGAAACTAAAGGACTTTAAGTACGATGTTTAGGCAGAAGGGTATGTTCTAGGGGTGTAACAATATATTGTACCACAATATATAGCAATACAAAAATGCAACAATGCCTATCGGTTTTAGTATCCGTACTACATTAAACTACTATATATAATGTTGAATGTTGATTAGAATGAATAATAATGCAATGGGGGAATATTTGTGGGTCTTGATATTGCCTAATGTCTTATGTTACCAGTAAAAAGTGGTCAACATTATTTTAAAGGGCGGGTTCACTGCTCTTTTTCTTTGCATGATTGTGTTTATGGGGTGCAATATAACATGTATCCGTGGTTTTTCTTTTTTTAAAAGTCTTATTTTTCATAAATTTCACCTTTATTGTCAGCCGCGCTCTCCTCTGTCCCCTGCACGAGCGGATGACTTCCTGAGTCTATGAAAACACTCCCTCAGAATGACGTTGTGGGCTCAGATTGGTTCGTTTGGGCCGATGTGTTGTGATTGGCTAAACTGTCGCTCACGTTGTCCGGAATATTAACGCCCATGACCTTTACGGGCGAAACGGGCGGGCATGCCAAAGGTGGATAACATAGACGGTGGATACACGTAAATAATGATGTGGAGACTGCAGTATCAGTGAGGCAGAATCAGATTCTGCCTCAGCCGCGAATGAATCGAGTCAAGCAGAACCTCACCACACACGGCTCTTAATAAAGGTTTCTGAATATTAATTTGCTTCATTTTTTAACTTAATACACGTTTGATTTACACAATAGCATCTGACTGGCAACGATAGCAACTGACTGGCTAACTAATGTTATACTCAAACAACGTTTGCAGGTTTACGTTCTTGATCAAAATCGAAAATAAAGTCATAAAGCATATATATATGAAAAATACATTTACAACATTAGTACTTATACAAAATCCAGGTCCATAATGTTTGTACGCGTTTGCCGTTGACACAAAATAGCATAACTAGTAGCCCATAAAGCCTACAAAGCCAGAGCTGGCATTTGAAGGAAAAAAAAACAAAAACACAACGCTCCGTCGGTAATTATACATGCAAATACATTTAAAATGATTAAGTCTTAGCCTACTTACAGTGTGGCCCAACAACTGCTGACTTTTAACTGCTGGTTTTAAAGTTGGATCTGCTTCATGATTTAGAAACAGTTTCTTGTTTACGTTAATCCAGTGTTGAACTCGTGGAGATTCTGGAAGCTGTCTCGTAAATGCGCAGCACAGAGAGCTAGATTACGATCGTCACTTTCAGGAATATAATCAAACACAAATTGTATCCATTGTTGTCGAAGTATAGTGTCCGTGGGAAGCCCTAAACACAGAAGACCTGACAGCTGCGTGAACAACTCACTCGACGCATGCCCTTTCCTGCATATTCCGGAGGGAGTGGTTGATGCAAATGTGTGGGTTAGTGACGTACCATAACCCAGCTGTAGTCCAAAACGAGTCGTTTTTGTAGACAATTTTACTTCCTGATTTTTAAAAGACGATATCTCTGCTTACACTAAACTTTCAGCGCTGCAACTTTGCAGATACTCTTCATGCACCAATAGCAACATTACACACTATTTGAAATCAAAAAAGTGAAATTGCAGTAAACCCGCCCTTTAAATATATCTAGACAATGACAGAGTACAAGCATAGTAATCTAAAATAATTGAAGTGTTCAGATGCAAAAGCCTCTAAATGCCATTTGAAATTTTCTTCTAAAATGATCATTTTATCAACCTTGTATATTTAAGTTCAGTAATTTCACTTAAATGACAATTAATAGGTAATCTTCATTGCCATTTAAGTGAAATTACTGAACTTAAATATACAAGCTTGATAAAAATTGTCATTTTAGAAGTAAATTTCAAATGGCACTTAGAGGCTTTTGCATCTGAACTCTTCAATTCTGCATTTCTGTTTCTGTATTCAGCTTCAGAATCATGAATATTGTTATTCTAGTGTCAATATCGTCCTTGGCTTACAAGCACCAAGTACAAGCTTATTCAATTAAACCCACAATATAATATCAAAGTTAGCATTTTAATCAACAGTACATTTTTTGTTAACCTTTTATCATATGTCTTGTAGTATCGCAATAATATCGTATCTTGAGTTCAGTATCGTGATTTGTATCGAAATCGTGACATGAGGGTATCGTTACACCCCTAATATATACACACTACCGTTCAAATGTTTGGGGTTGGTGAGGTTTTTTTTAAATGTTTTTTTTTTATTAAGATCTCGTTCACCAATGCTGATTATTCAAAAATACCATAAAAACGGTAATACTGTGAAATATTATCTTAATTAAAAATAATAACAGATTTGAACATTTTAATATATTTAAAAATGTAATATAATAAACTGTGATTGTGATAAACTGCATGCTCACAAAGTCTCATGATCCTTCAGAAATAATTATAATATGCTGATTTGGTGCTCAAGAAGTATTTCTAAGTCTTTGTTGAAAACAGTTGTGCTGCGCAGTTGTAGAATGTTCAAAAGAACACTTCTTTGCAATAGAAATCAGTCACTTTTAATCTAGAAACAACTAATTAAAAAAAAATATTTCTTTCAAAAAAACTGACCCTAATCTTTTATACAATACTGTACACAGCATTGTTTACCAACTGCAAAAAATCTTGTTTACTACTTGACATTAATCAGTGTGTATCCATTACAGGATTTCAAACAATTTCCTTTGGGAAAAGTGCACTTGATTGGCTACAGCCTTGGCGCTCATATATCTGGATTTGCTGGAAGTAACCTAGCTGTGTCTGGGAAAACCTTGGGACGAATTACTGGTGAGATATTATCTAAACAACCAATAATATGAACAAAATAGATTTTAAATCTAAAATCCTTATTCTCCGCAAACACGACAAAAACGTTTCCTGGTTAATGGTTATATATTTAAAGTTTGCCTTGTTTGCATTTAGGTTTGGATCCTGCAGGTCCATTGTTTGAGGGAATGTCTCATACTGACAGACTCTCACCTGAGGATGCTATGTTTGTGGATGCAATCCATACATTTACCCAACAGCGCATGGGACTCAGTGTGGGCATCAAACAGCCTGTTGCCCACTTGGACTTCTACCCCAATGGAGGAATATTTCAACCAGGGTGCCAGCTGCATGTGCAAAACATTTATGCACATTTAGCCCAGTACGGGATTATGGGTGAGATGCCTGGGTGGATAGATGGATGAATGGCTGGATGGATGGACAGAGAGAGAAAGGGGCAGGTTCATCCTCAAATGACTGTCAGATTAGGATGAGATACATTCAAAACATCCCATTAATGACACTGTGAGAATGGCTACTAAAGACAGCTTTCCAGATGAAAGGCATAAACACATAAAAGCAGCTGTCATCCTCACAACTTAATTATACCAAATCCCTCTTAGGTTCTGCTCTCATGCTGAGATTTGCCTCCAGGCAATTTAATATCCATGTATAAGGAAAACTGAAACAGAAAGACAGGCCTGAAATCCATAAATTTAACAACTACAAAAAACTGATGAGTCCATGACTCTGACATGTGCGCTGGACACTGCACTAATAGACAAGGGAGGGACAACTGTAACTGTAAAAAGTAACTGTACAACACACATTTCCTTTCAAATGTTTGGGATCAAAGTTTTTTGAAAAGAAGTCTCTTATGCTAAACCAACCCACATTTATTTGATCAAAAATACAGTAAAAACAGAAATATTGTGAAAATATTAAGTTTAAAATAACTTTTCTAATTTAAAATGTAATTTATTTCAGAATTTTCCGAATCATTACTCAAGTCTTCAGTGTCACATAATCCCTCAGAAATTATTCCAACCATTTAAATCATTCGAATTAGGGCTGCAGTGGCTCATGTAGGTTATCTACAAACCGGAAGGTTGGTGGGTCAATCCCCGGTTCCACCTGACCAAGTGTCGAGGTGTCCATGAGCAGGACATTGAACCCCTCCTCATACTGAATGAGGCCAATATGTTAAGCGCTTTGGTGGCCATGGGTCTTTTGAAAGCGCTAAATAAATGCAGTCCATTTACCATTAAAATTGATTGTCTGCTCAATAAAAAATCCTATAATTATCAATGACGAAAACACTTAAAGGGTTAGTTCACCCAAAAATGAAAATTAAGTCATTAATTACTCACCCCCATGTTGTACCAACCCCGTAAGACCTTCGTTCATCTTCGGAACACAAATTAAGATATTTTTGATTAAATTCTTTTGGCTTCCTAAGGGACTGGCTCTTGACGGCCCAGAAAGTCAATGAAGAAAATGTTTAAATATTCCATGTGCCTACAGTGGCTCAACTATAAGTTTATCAAGCGACGAGAATACTTTTTGTGCGAAAAAACAAACAAAAATAACGACTTTATTCGACTATTCCTTTTCTTCCTTGTTGGCCTGAAACGAGACTTGGATAGATTTCCATGACGCATGCGCAAGAACTGAACTGAAGTAGTTGAAGGAGATCGCAATTCTCGCGCATGCGTCGTGGAAATCTATCCAAGTCTCGTTTCAGGCCATTAATTCAGGCCTCGTTTCAGTAAATAATGACTTAATTTTCATTTTTGGGTGAACTAACCCTTTAATATTTTGTAGATTCTTTGATGAAGGTTCAAGAGAACAGCATTTGAAAAATAAAATATTTTGTAGCATTACAAATGTCTTTACAGCCATTTTTGATCAATTTAATGCATCCTTGCTGAATAAAATTTCTAAAATCTATTAAAATCTTACAGACCCTAAACTTTTGAACTAAAGTTTCTACCATCACAATGCATTACAGTATTTGCTTCACCGCTAACTCACCACAATGCACTGTATTAAATCTAGACACAGCAGATCACACACACAACTGAGAATGACAAGCTAAAAATTCTGAGTGGATCTATGATTAATTGCTGTTTATTATTTCAAAAGTCTCATGTTATGTCCATCTAACTTCAGGATTTGAGCAGACAGTGAAGTGTGCCCATGAACGTGCAGTGCATCTCTTCATCGACTCTCTGTTGAACAAAGACAAGCAGATTATGGCCTACAAGTGCAGCGACAACACGGCCTTCGATAAGGGCTACTGTCTGGACTGCCGAAAGAACCGCTGTAACACTTTGGGTTATGACATCAAGAAAGTTCGCACTGACACAAGCAAGAAACTGTTCCTCAAAACCCGTTCACACATGCCATACAAATGTGAGTGAGCCATCACACTTAACAAAACAGTGTAACACTCACTTTCTACTGTTATGTAAAAAAGATGGTCTCTAACTGTTAAACTGCTCTCCCCAATACATTTTACAAATTGTTTTAAATGCAAAATGTTTTATTATATTTAATTTATATTTAAATGTTTTATTATACACACAAAAACTATTTATAGAACAATATTTTTCTCAAAAATAATTATTATCTTGTTTAGTCTTATGCAATTCTCCAAAGTTTCCAATGTTTACTGAAAAACAAGAAAAACATTTGAGCAATTAATGTTTGTAATTAATTGTGTTAAATTGTTTTCTACTTTTTTTGGAAAAATGTGTTCATTGCTAATCAAACCTCACTTTCCTTCCTCATCAGTGTTCCACTATCAGTTCAGGATCCAGTTCATCAACCAAATTGATAAGATCGACCCCACCCTTACAGTCTCTCTAACCGGGACACTAGGAGAAAGTGAAAATATACCCATAACACTGTAAGTGTGCAATTTACATTGACATGAACAGATGAATATTAAAATAACATCATCTCACTTAACTGTTAGTGAGCCAAAATTTAATGAGCTTTATAATGACCTTCTCGCCATATGGATGCATTTGAAGTTTTGACCATTTAAAAAATCTCTATGCTATTAACAAGCATCTTACATAACCAAAATATAGCCTATATGAAAAAAATCCCTTTAGTAGAGATAAATACAAGAATATATGAATAAATAAATACCATTAAATCCACATGTACAGTTTATGACTATCGTCATTTCGAAAGTAAGATCTCAAATTAATGTGGCAGTGGCAGAAGATTTAACAGTAAGCTAAAGATCCCTTAATGAAAGACTGAATGATGACATCTGGGATGAAAAACATCATTAATGTTTCATGTTCTGGGCTCTAAAAGCTCAAAGTAACATGCTATGCTTCACGGGGAACTGCTCAATTTAGTCTTCATAGCATACAGAGAGCACTCATCAGAATAACTCATTTCGCATGGATGATTGAAACACATGTGTGCTGGGAACATAAAACAGAGAAGAGAAATGCACTGGACCAAAATAGCATCTCGAACATGAGCGTGCACACACAGTGACTCTCGTGCAGGCTAATATACATTGACTGACTGAAAATATTCAAAAACTGAATGAAACAATCACTCTCCTTAATTGTTCCTCTATCTTTTTCAGAGTTGAGGAGATTTCAGGTAACAAGACCTTTACGTTCCTCATCACTCTGGACACTGATATAGGTGACCTGATGATAATGCGCTTCACCTGGGAGGGAAGCCCTGTGTGGGCAAACATGTGGAGCTCAGTTAAGACCATGATACCTTGGGGCAAAGGTAGCAGAGGACCACAGCTCACTGTAGGGAAGATTACAGTGAAATCTGGAGAGACCCAGAGGAAGTAAGTGTAGAGGCGATAACACTTAGCCAACAGTAACACAGATGGTGGGGAGTGTGTTAAAAGCAGATCACTGTTAGATTGCGATAAACTGCATGCTCACATATTCTGTATTCATATTCAAAACGCTTAGGCTACTATAGAGATTAAAATCTTGAATTCAACATTTAATGATCTTACATTTTAATGCCCCAGTTTTCATGCCCCAAGCTTCTATTTCATGTTTAGTTACTTTAGCGCCCTCTAGTGTTTGAATGGTGCTTTTTTTATTTATAAATCACAACAACAAAGCTAAAAAAGCAGGCCGAAGCTCAACATACTGTAACAGTCCTCTTTCTCTACAGAACCTCGTTTTGCGCACAGACAGAAGGTGGCATGTATATCGAGCCGTCACAGGAGAAGGTGTTTGTGCGCTGTGAAAAGAAGCGGAGACTGATGAAGCACGGCTAACTCACCTCACACATCCGATCCCGTGTGTTCACGTCAGGACTTATGGGAAGGGGGAAACTGGATTTACTGTAATATAATATTAATGTTGTAACTTGCTACATATGTATTTTTTTCTGCTTTAAAAATGGCAAAAATAACTGTATCTATGTTATATATTTCTGTTAAATATTTACTTACATTATCCAAGCAGTTTCCACCAACTTTCAAATCCGGAGAAATGTATAGTTTAATTCGAAGACACGGGCCGTTTCTTTCCGTTTTGTCGCCCGTCTATGACGTCATGTAAACTTTGACTCCTCTATTTTCTCTAACTTCATGCGGAACCCGGCAAAACCGCCAAACACAAAGGGGAACACCGGACTACCGCCAATAAAAGCAAAGAAAACGACGACGAAGAAAAAGTGTTAGCTAGTATCATTTTGCAGCCGCAACAAACTTGAGGGGGGTTTGGCTGCACGCGCAAGATCTCTTGCTAGCTTATCACTCTGACATTGTGCGCGTGCGCGGTTAGAAGCGCCACATTAGAGGTCTTCACGGGTACAAAAATTCATGCCCGAACCGAAAGAGACCCGTAATGTGCTACACCGAACCGACCCGTCGTTCATTTCAAAAGTTGGACCCGGACCCGTCATAAATCATAACTGCCTGGACCCGTCTATTATTTGAAAACTGGACCTGAACCCGGGACCCGAAGTAATAGATTCGAACCGGACCCGGCTGATCATTTAAAATGTAGACCCGAACCCGTACGTAATTTTAAATTGGAGAGAGCTTTGACGAGCTAAATAGGCATCGCTTGCATTCTAATAAACATGTAAGCACCCATTCAGTTAACTATATCTATCTGTATATTTTGTGAAATTATGTCATGTGTGAAACGCAGACGGGCTAACGTTAGCTCTCATGTATAGTTGCTATAATGTAAATTAAAATTTGTTCTTACTTCTAAATTGAGCTGGAGAAAGTAGCTTCATATGCAGTTCACTAACGATATCATAGTATAAACGTGATTATTTTATTAACAAAAGGTGACCGTGTTTTTTAAACTTCTATTAATACTAGCTAGATGGAATTTTGATTTAATAGGGGTCTGATAATTCATTTATATCTCTGTTCGGAAAGACGTGATTGTCAAAAATACATAGTTAGAATGAGTCAGACAACAACTCCCGTGAGCCCATACTCTTTCCCGACGTCATCAAAGTACGTCTTTTGTTATTATTTAGATCGAGTGCCCCCTGGTGGCCAAAATGACAAGGAAGTTTGATATTAAACATGTATGTATCAAACATGTCTCTCGCGCTTACTTCTACCACACCAAGATCCCTCCCTCAAATTGTCGTCGACGTACAACAAGCTATATGTAATTGGCTGGAAAAGCATAGCACGCGCTCTTTCTCTATTTTTGATCCTTCAAATTAGGCTAGGCCTAAACCCATTTTACATTTTTTATTTATTTATTGAGTGTTCATCCTAGGTGTCCAAGACCTTAGGACTGTTGTGGCACTTGAACACAAACACACTTTCATTTTATGGGATGAAGGATGAGTGACTGACTCCGTATCAGTCTCCCCAAACCAGAGTGAACATTGTCTTTATATTTCATATAATTATAAAAGTCAGGAATTCTTTTAAGGATATCTGAAAGCCATTATTTTCTGTAGCAACTACATTCATTTTGAGATCTGATTCAACCTTCAGGCATCATCTGTGCATCTGTAGATGACAATGCAGAACAGCCTGTAAAAAAAGTGTTGACGCATGTGGTGTACATGTGTTCCTTGCATTAAAATAAAAATAAAATCCCCTCATTACACATGTAAAATAGGGAGGTAACATCAAGTGCATCATGCATGTTTATTTTGGTGCGAAGATGAAACATGACCACAATACAGCAGTTTATTTTAAGTGAAAAGCTACCACAAATCTTTACCTAACAGTGGGAAGATGTGTGACTGGACCACTTTCAAGTCATTTCTATGGCACTACAATATAGACGCCTTCTTCTAGTTATAATCATACATCCTGAAATATTTCGACATATCAGTTTTTTTTTATTAGTTTTAATTGTATTCTCACTTGGAGTACAATTTCTAGCCAGTCCATCCTTGGATTAAGTAAAAAGTAGACTGGATATACATCCTTTGTAAACTGCAACAACTTGAGAGCAAGTGATGTATTTTTTCATTTTATGGTATTGTGTGACTTGAGCAGCATGAGAAGCATGGGTAGCTGAAAACAAAACTTTCAGTTTAAGTGTGACAATTGGAATGATGAAATTTAACATGAATGGATGATGCGTGACCATAATGGCTTGTTGGAGACTCCATCAGCTGTTCTTTTGAAATATATTTTCAAAATATAGAACATACAGGCAATTAATACTATTTACAACACATGGATATATTACCAGATATAAAAAGCTTTTGATCAAGGCTATTTTATTAATGCATTTCAAGTACTTCAAAAATTACATGTCACACAATACTTTTTGCAAAGTACTTAGTAAAAATTTTCAAAAGTGAGCGCAAAGAGAAGAGAAAAAAAACCTACAAATAAAGCAACAAAAAAAGAAAAGAAACTGTATAAAACACAGCGGACATTAAAATCAAACAGTAGTATTAGACATTTTCTCCATCTCCATGGTTTTTCATATTCTGTCCACACACCATGCTTACATTTCAGTGCACATAACTTATAAACTTAAAGCAAGACAAGCAAATAATTATTAAAAAAAAAATAATAATACTAAGTCAAATCCCCTTACATATTCAACCAAACCCCTTTACCACAGGATATCACAGAAATTATTTATTACTTTGAAGCCAACTGCAGTCAGAGCAGTTAAGTCAAGCTCACTAAAACCTCCTTTCCCATCATACAGAAATGAGATGATGATTTAGATCTAAAGGAGGACTGATAGCCAGGAATTATCTTCAAGAAACAAGCAAATCATCCATATTTTAAATGCATGCCCTTAAAGGATGCAAGGCTATTTGAGAAGACAGACTTTAGAAACATTGGACTCTCAGTCACACTAATAGGATCCCATTCAGCAAACAAACAGAAGATAAAATTTTCCTGGTCTGTTGAAATACAAAAAAGAAGAAAGAAACTTTGAAAATGACATTTGTAAGTCATTAATTATTTCTAACCCTCCGCCTTTGCAAACGAGTCACACACAAAATAAAATCAAAAGCACATTTACAGAGAATGGAAGGAATAAAGAAAATAAAAAAGTGGGTTATTGTTGAAAAAAAAATAGCACGGGCTGGTTTAGACACTATATAGGCAACACAAGGCATATGTATTGATTATATAGGCTGCTAGTCTGGATCTTATTCAACTATAATAGAGGTAATGACTGAAAATTGCTAAAAGTTTCTTTGTATACATATTGATTGGTGTGTAAAAACACTCTAAAGGCTCCACAGCTTGCTTCTATAATCTTGATCTCATTCTTTCACTAATGCACACCACTTAGATTCAACTGTCCACACTTTCCTGTTTCCTACATCTTATTGCAAAACAAAAACCTTGTATTGTATGTATATCAAAAAATAATAATAATAAAAAAAAACCTTTCCTGATGTTGTGCTTTTATTTTTATGTCTGTCATCTGTGAGCAATATCATTCACTGGGTCTCAGAAGGATCACTGTGTTACTGGATGAACATAAAATAACAGTGACTCTCAGCAGATCAGGACAATCACACAAGCGTTTTAACCGTCCTCCCTCTCATTAACTCCCTCGCACACATGGAAGATCTGCGGTTCTTTAGTGGTTATCAGCTGGAGGAAAAAAAGAAATTCAACCAGGTGAAAGTGCTTTGCACAAATGAAATGCATACGTCGCTTTCAGCAAAGTAAATCTGGTAAAAGGCCTTCCACCATTAGAAACTCTCTGTGCTGTTATTTCCTATTATATCCTGAGTGTATATTAAAATATCCTTAATTATAACTATCCAAAAGAATGAAAAAACAAAACAAAACAATGTATTTTGTGATTTCTGTACAATTGCACGCAGGAAAAAAAATTAGAAAGCTTCAGAAATATAAGCTTTTTAGTCCTTTGCTTGCATTTTAAAAACATCTTAATTACACATTGGAAAAGGAGTGTCTTTAGGAGTCTCTCTCAGCCGGCAATGATTGGCAGAAAAATCTGTGACTTCCCATCATGCTCATCTCCACAGGAGGGTGGCAATTCCAAAAAATGACGATAAAAAAGATAACAAGGCAAAATGGGGAAACTTTAGTGGAGAGAACAATGGTTTTAATAATGTGAGAAAGAAAAGGAAAAGCAGAATAAAAAGAGAACAAAAATCATCGATTCTGTCCTCTTGCTCATCACTAGTTTCAGATTTTTTTTCTCTGAGCTATGCAACGAAAGCTTTGCTGGCTCCCAGAGCAGTGGTTTCTTAGTCTTTAAAACGGTTGTTTTCTTAAGTTTCTTTTAACTTTGAAGTCCATTTTATTTTTTTGCCAGTTTGTTGTTGGGGCTCATTGATTGATTCAGTTTACTCTTTGGAGTGAAGTGTTTCCCACTGTAGGCACTAGGAAGAACCAAGGCAATGAGGAGGGCGATTCAGCGGCGCATCTGGCCCATCTGGTAGTTCTCTCTCTGGTTGCGTTGGCGCTGTGGCTGACGCTGTGGTTGGGTCTGTGCAGTTTGCTGGGGTCTATTTCTCCTCAGTGTGCCTAGAGAATAACACACAAAGGTATGATTAATCACCTTACGTGCTGGGATTTTGTAATTCTTAAACACTGCTGATATGACCAGACCGAATGTCGCCTTGTTGCGTTCCACGTGTATTTGTGTGCACTTTTTCGCTCTCTGTGTCTCCACTCATTGTTTTCAGGTGGTGGATTGTTCATTGGCTGTGTGTTGTTATTGGGAGCACGTGACATCAGCCGTCTTACCAATCTGCTGCTGCGACGCTGAGGCCATGTCCACACTAATACTTTTTCGTTTGAAAACGTATATTTTTCTCTCGCTTTGGCCTTCCGTCCACACTGAGACGCCGTTTTAGGTCATTGAAAACGAATCTTTTGGAAAACACAATCCAAAGTGGATACATTTGAAAACGCCAGTGTGGACAGTGAATCCAGAGGTATTTCAAAACGATGACAAAAGTTTATTCATGTGATCCATGTAGTCAGGGGCGCAACTACCCAGTTTCAGAGGGGTATGCAGCAACAATTTTAATAAACTAAAAATGAGAGCAATGCAGGGAGAAACTAAACTAAAGCTGACTTTTTTTACCAATGCATTATACCAGCACAGCGCCGCCAATTAAGCAAAAAACAAAACAAAAACAAACAACAAACAAATGCCGGCTGCCGATGTATGAGTTTTGTGGGCCGTTAAGACAAATAAATAAAAAAAGGATGAGATGTATCGGCTGAAAAGCACGTCGGCCCAGCGGAATCTCCCGGTAGTCCCGATGGCCACCGAGATTTAGATAGCCTACCTACCTGCCCTGGATGTCACATTTTAAATCCTACCTGTTGGCTTTCAGCAATGCATGCAGTTATTTAGCTGCTGTCGCATCAGTTGACATGCCATCTCCTTTTCTCTATTTCTTTTTCTATTTTTAGCCCCACAGCATTTTGTTTTATCCATCTTTTTCGACGACAACTCACTACTTGTACCTGCTCGCTCAGTGCTCACGGCGCCCCCACCCGCTCGCGATACTACCTGCCCCCCTTCTCCATAAGGGTGCCCACTCTAGCCTGGCTGTTAGTCCTCTTAAATTTTATATAACATTGAAGGAATGCAGAAATGATTTAGAAACGCACAACAGCAGCTACATATAGAAATACAATATATATTTTTTTATTTTATTTTTTTTTACCATCGCTTTGGCGCCCCCCATTGTGCTGCGCCCCTATGCGCCGCATATAGCGCACATGCAGTGGCGCCCACTTTTTGCGCCACTGCATGTAGTACCAATAGATATTCATGTTTATCGGTATTGTGCCTGTTATGTGTTATTCATTTTTACACTGTTTCTAAAATATGTTACTTTCTATGTCACTTAATATGTGCTATTCTTCATAGCAAAGTACTGCAAAGATGACAGATAGCGTACTCACGTTTGCTATGCGGCAAAACAGGAGAGCAGTTGCGTTTTAGACCAAACATATGGTGACTGAATGCGACCTGGAAGCATCAGTGATGGTGAGATATTTTGCTAAATAAAATTATCCTGTAATTGTGCGACAACATTATTATTTATTTTTCCATCTGTATCATCTCAGTGAGCTTTTGTGAAGTTTCAAGCATGCGCAGTAAAGTGAATTTAGCAGTTTCTCATCCACACTGAAATGTCGGAAAATGCCTGAAAACACTAGTGTGGACGGAACGTTTTTAAATGAAAACCCCGTTTTCAAATGTATCCGGATTAATGTGGACGTAGCCTGAGTTTAAAAAGCCCATAAAGAGCATAAGTCCTGCCCCTCCGCTTCCGGCTCATTGGAACTTATTCGGAAAAAATATGTATGGTAGTCAAAGGCGAGAGACAACTTATCTTTTTATTCCGTCTGAACTGTGCCCTGAATTACACATATGATGTTTGTCAATTTAAAAGATAATTCTCAGCGTCAAAAACGTCGCAGTTTGTTATAAAACAGAAAAGTAACTTTTAGTTTTATGTGAAAATCGCTCAATGAACTACATCTTCCGGTAAACGAAACAACGAGCAAGATCCGCTGCTCATGTGTGTGCAGTCTGGTACAAAACACTCAGGCATGACTGTGTAACGTTACGATTATAACGTAAGACTATAGAAACAATGACCGACATTAGCTTCAGTAAAGTTAGCTTCATTCATTGAGAGAAAATGTCCCTTTTTGGGGTTTGTAGTCTTTGTAATTATGTATTTTCACAGTCTTATACCTCAACGGTTTTACATCAAACTGCGACTTTCTTTACTTTAAAGTGTATTTTTTAAATTGACAAACATCATATGTGTAATTCAGGGATCAATTTAAACGAGATCAAAATATTTGTTGTCTCTCGCCATCGACTACCATACAATATTTTTCCGAAATAAAGTCCCATGGTAGCGTCGGTTCAACCGAGTCCTCATCCTTTGGAGTGCACGACAAGTGGATTTGCATTACAGTGACATTGGGTCAAAGTATTCGCAAGCAGCCAATTATGCAAATTTGTTACAAACCTACATGAGATTAAGAACGAAGAAACACTGGAATTACCGACAACTCTTTTGAGGCAGTTCAGAATCGGTTCTTTCTTTTGGGAGACAATGACTCCATTTAAATGGTAAATGGACTGCATTTATATAGCGCTTTCATAGACCTAATGGCCACCAAAGCGCTTTACATATTGCCTCACATTCACCCATTCACACACACATTCATACACCGACGGCGGTGTCAGCCATGCAACGGCGCCATCCAGCTCGTCGGGAGCCGCCGGGGTTAGGTGTCTTGCTCATGGACACCTCGACACTTGGATCTTTGAAACTTTGCAAACATTTTACATTCACAAACAGCTATATTACATTCTACATACTAAAAGTAATATCTGAAAAAAGCTTAATAGGAGAATTTTTGTGAATGTGAGTGAAACAATATGAGAAAGATGTTAAAACCCTTTCATGCACAGTCCTGTATTTTATCTAGTTGACCACACATACAGATTTTGAGTTACAACCCTCTTATACACAGATCACCACTCCATCCACTGATGTGCATGAAATGGGAATTGGTGAGTGGCTGTAGTTTGTGGCCATCTGCAACATATTCCTGGTTGTGGTTTAGTAGGGGAAAGTCTGAGGTAATTTGGGGTATATGGCAGTGATTTAGAAAGGGGTCATTTAGGGTATATTACCTGGCAGTGGTTTGGGTGGAGGCAATTTAGGGTTGCTGCTAGGCGTGTGCACACTGCAGATCTTGATAAATCCAGCCATCAGCATGATGAGAGCAATGCCCATTAAGAGAACCGCCCACCAGTGCTCCTGAAACACAAATATTCAAGATGAGATTAACACTGAAAGAGACAAATAATACTGGTTTATAGCGCTTAAACACACAAATGCAGGGAACCATTATTTAAGGATTACATATTTGAGACACTTGCCACTATCCACTGTGCAATGCTTGTGTAAAGCTCAGGGTTAAAGATGGCCTTCTTAAGCCTTGCCAGAGGGCCATCAGCATCCACCAGCCTACACCTCATAAAGACATCACAGTAACCTTTGAAGTCATTACAAGGAGAGCCAGGCTGTAACGTGATGACTTTTTTATTAAAGAACTTAGCCCATCTCTCTGAGCTAGTGCTGCTGCAAGTGCTGGGCTGACCTACAAAAGACAAAAAGAGAGAATATGTGCAATTACTTTAATGTCAATTAAACATTGCTGGGGTCTGGACTGCATTTTTGAGAAAACTGTCAGTGATGGCATGCATTTCTCACCCTTCTCCATACAGCACACATGACACAGCTCTGTCTCGTCTTTCCCCTCCTCAGTGACACAAGTGCAAACTTCTAGATGATGCTTCTGACAGATAGAGCCAGAGCAACCCTAAAAGAGGAATAAATTCAGACAAAATGTCCTCAAAACAAAGACACATGTTACACACACAAATGCACACATACAGGGCCCTATTTTAACGATCTGAAACACAAGTATCAAGCGCGAAGCGCAAGTAACTTTGTGGGCGGGTCATAGGCGCTGTTGCTATTTTACCGGCGGGATAAATAACTCTTGCGCCCGACATAAGCTTAAAAGGGGTTGATCTGAAATAGCTTCATTATTCATAGGTGTGGTTTGTGCATATCGTGAAATAAACCAATCTTTTCTTAACAGGGTCTTTCTTGACAGGGCAGTAACATACTTTATATTATATACATATGTGTCTTGCTACTATTGGGCAAACAGGTCTGATCCGTCAGTACTACAATTAGCCTGAAAAATTTGGGTAAATGTGTAAGCTTCATTTAGGCCTACATTTTTTTTTTACATCTTCATGGACACCACAATGCAGGGCTCGCAAAATGTCAGAATCGCTTGTAGCCCCAAAAAGACAATTTGTAATGTAGAAAATTGGTTAGGAATCAAAACATCAATCAAAACTTTTTCAAAACACAATTATCAACAATTGGATATAACAGGCTATGTTAACACTGCAGGGCTTAATGCTCAATTCTGTTTTTTTTTTTTTTTAAATTAGATTTTTTTGCAAGGCATTTCACATTTCGAATTAAATGCGACCTTTTGTGATCCCCTGTGTGAACGTGAAATGACCCAGAAGTGACCCGCATGCGCAGAAGAGTACTCAACGGTCAACGGCGTCACTTGTTTGCGGAAGTAGCTAAATGGATCTTTACAGTGGAGCTCGTTTAGCAATATTAAAGTTATTTTCACAACAGAGCCAGCACACTTACAATCTTCTCGTTTTAAGAAGAAAATTAAACAGAGAAGCGTGTGGGTGCGGTGTCTTTACGAGTGGCTTAACTGATACAGAATTCATCAGTAACTTCCGAATGACCAGATCCACCTTCGATTATGTTTGTGAGCGCCTCCGATCAACTCTGTCACGGGAAGAGACACGTCTGCGGCGGCCCATAACAGTGCAGAAACGCGTTGGAGTGTATTGGCGAGCTACAGGTGCGTGCAATGACGTGCGTGTCGGATATATGTGACCTGGCCGTTCAGATTGAAGTCGCATTTCAAAAGATCGGATACATATCGGATTTGGACCACATACCCAAGTGGCCTGGGTCGCATTTGAAAAGATCGGATCTGTGTCGTTCAGACTGTCATGAAAAGATCTGATACAGGTCGTATGGGGCAAAAAAAAAATCGGAATTAGGTTGTTTCAGCCTGCAGTGTGAACGTAGCCATAATCAAATTAGAATCATCAATACAAATATGCATCTGGTTCTAAGTGAACTGAAATTTGTGTGACCAGTATGGGACATGAATCAGTCCGTGGCTCAGCCCCCAATGAGGGTATTACTAAAAAAAGTTAACACTTTAGTTTTGTGTCTAATGATCACTATTAACACACCCTCACTATTAATACTCACACACACCCTGTCCTCTTTTTCTGACATGCACTCTGCACGCGCGCCTCTGTGGAAGTGACTCTGAATCTGATAACAAGACTGAAGCGAACACAAATTTGTGTAGCTTACACTTAATCACACATTTCTAGGGGGCGAGGCAGAAGTTTAGGAGAATTTGATTACATTATTTCAGATAGCCTGTCTGGCAGGCTGGTTATGCATTTTGGTTGCCCGACTTGAAAACACAATAGCCCCAGGACGTCGGGCTAGCGATTTCTGCAATGATATCCCATAAGTGTTAATATTTTTCCTTGTTATAATGTATGATTTGCAAAAATAAAAACTGCTGCATCAGTGTTGATGAGAAAATCAAAGTGTATTTGTGATGTGCACCCGCTACATTATGGCCAAGCATTCATGCTTAAAATAGCATTCTGAACAATGTGCAACATGGCACTGACTTTAGACTAGGCTTTTTTTGGTCAGCGCAAGTTCATTTCCTAGTTTACTGACGTGTGTCTGTGGTGGGAAAAGCTTCGAGACATGCGTCAGTGTAAATTGTTGTATATTATTGTATAAAGTCATTTGCGCCGGGTGCAAGATATGGCCCAGAGACTGTAAGATTATTTTTGGAAGGTTTCATGTTTATTAGCAATGAAACACAAGATTTCATTAGTGCAAACATAAAAATATTCTAAGATATATAAATAATACCAAGAAAATATTAAAGTCCAAGTGGGTAAAAACATTCAATAGGCACTGTGCAAAACGAACACACAGATCATGATGCAACACCTACCCCATTAATGCAGACTTGGGTATTTGAGTGGCAGGATGTCAAGTTTTCTTTAGGAGTTGAGGTGGGGCATTGGGCGGTGTTTCCATTGCACATGCCCTTTAGAGCACACTCAGATTCGTCCCTACAATGCACATCTTTGCTCTTAAAAGTGCACTCCGTTGTGCAGCATGGACCCTGACTGGGACTGCAAAAGCAAAGTTTTCAAAAATGAATACTTTATTGCACTTAATGAAAAATGTGCAAACTTAAGAACAACTTACTGCTAACTATACGGTATAGGTAATGCAAGGTATTGCAAAAAAAGACATTTCAGAAAAACTAGTGTATAGAACTTCAGTTAAACAAAAACAGATATAAGACTATAATAACCATAATATATTATGATTTTAAAGCCAGTGTTATTTTAGTATCATTTATATACTATTATAATTTGTATTAATTTTATGAATTAGCTTTTTTTTCAGGTTTCATTTTAATTTTAGTTTTGTCATTTGTTACATTTATATTTAGCTTTATTTTTTCTTATTTCAGTTTGAGTTTTAGTCATTTTTAACTTGTTCATTTCAGTTAGTTAAAATTGAAATCCTTTCATTGAATTTTTATATTATTTCACCTTTATTTTAATTAATAATTGTAATAGTTTAAAATAAAAATAACAATACTGGTTATAGAAGACTGTTAAGGTTCTTACGCACCTGCATTGAGCTTTTGGCTTCAGTTTACACTTCAGCTCATCTTTCTCATTGGCATCATAGCAGCATGAGTCCTTGCATTGATCACTATAGCCACAGTCACACTGTTCATTAGCCTCAACCATTCCATTACCACAGATGGGCTGTCCAGATTCTGCAAAAGAACAGACAGTAAGAAAATGAGAAAGGGAGGCAGGAAAATAAAAATTCTGTATTGTTCTATCATTGCCGGATGATCAGGATTGGTGAAATTCGTTTTTTGTGACTTTGATGCAACGTAGCTGCAGAAAAGCACCATGAGCTCATTACAGTGACAATCCTCCTGACGCAAACTCAGTTTAAGTGCCTCATTTGAGTCCATCACCATAATATCTCATGAATCGCTCATAGTTCCGAGCCCTGAGCCTTAAACACTTTCATCTGCCATATTCTTGTTGGAGGATAAAATCTTACCAACAAAGCAGGAGGATCTCTTCTTATCCAGCACCTGGCTGATGTTGCGAATGCTGCAGATGGAGAACTTGTTGTTGTTGAATTTGTCTCCTGATGTGGCTCTGGCATACATTATGTAGTTGCCTCTTTCTTTCTGGTCCTGAGCCTTAGCTTCTCCTGGAGTGCAATCACTTCCTGAGTCATGCTGGAAGACAGAGAAAGAAAGGCAAGTATAAATCAGCAACAGGCATACAAACACACTTAAAATATTCCTTGCAGTGCTTGCCTGGTTTACCACTGAAGATAAGAAGGGTTGGAATTGGAAACCTGGTCAGTACCAGAATGAATAAGAAATACTGAGGTTGCTTTTCGAAGAGTTACTATGGCCAGCAGGGGGTGCTCACCCGCAATCTGTCCAGATCTATTGCAACATGATGGGGATAGGGATGGGACAATGCTATAAAAAAGATGCTGAAATAAGGTCTTGGTTCACTGTGGAGATTCAAAATCTCGTAATTACTTGTAACGATGCTTGTAATCCTTTCATCATTAGAACGTCAAATTCTCCAATTTTGGCATTCTAGTATTCCCCATGTACACAAGTTGGCATCCTAATCTTGCTGAAAAAACACTTAAATCAGCATAAAGCTGGTTTGCTGATCCTAAGCTGGTTTAAGGTGCCTGGCCAATCTAGTCTTCAGCTGGTCTGATTGGTTTCCAAGGCTGGCCATGCTGATGTTTAGCAAGGCTGTCAGACCAGACAGGGAGATCAGCTATAGTTAAAAACAGCTTAGGTTGGTTTGTTATGATAGTTTCGATTGCTTCATTCAGATAGATACTGCACATTGGTGGTATACATCTCTCACAATCTCTGAAGTTTCTGAGAAACACATTCTCTGTGTCTCAATGTAAGAAACTGTTTTTCTCAAGTTAAGTGTTGAGAAAAACTAAATATCATTATTCTAAAAATATTCTCCTTGCAGCTAAAATATATGTATTTAAATACAACACTATTTTTCAGTGGGCCATGGGCCAGTTCTTCGCAATTGCTTTTAAACTGAAACAAGTTACAATGAGTGAGCAAAAACTAGGTCAGGATATTTTAAAAGTCTGGCTAGATCAATCTGACAGTTTAAAGGCCTTAAAGGAAGTACTGTAATGAGTGCTAAATTCTTAAAGCATCAGAGGATAAGATGAATTTGTTCATAAAGGATTCAGCTAAGGTGTGTAGTCTACTGCTTATCTGTCTAGGATACTGCACATGTAGTGAGAAGGACTCACCGGAGAGCCGAAGTTATGTCCGACCTCATGAGCGAAGGTGATGTGGGAGACTTTAGGGGGAACATGTGAAGCGTAGTTTTGCACTGTGATGATGCCGGTGTTCAGAGACTTCTTCTTCCCATCAGAGTACTGTTTATTCTTCTCACAGAATACCACCAGAGCTGCCTGAAACCACCCATAAGAGAGGCATTAATTAAATTTAAATGGAGTGATACATTAAATAAATAAAGAAATGATAAAAATTGTGATGAATGAGGATGTAAGTATCCTCCTCTTCCTTAAGTGGTGAATTCATTAAGGAATTAAAAGAGCCATTAAAAAAAAACAACAACAATATTGTATACAATATTGCTGTACTCATAAACATGAAATAATAAATAATTTATACAAGCATCCCAAGAACCCACAGACGTTCAAGTGAATATAATTAAAGTGTTAAAGGGGTCATGTAATAGCACATTCACTTTCACAAGTTGGTTTTACTGAAATGTGTGTTCGCAGTGCCTGTACACAACCATCATTTAAAAAGGATAAAAATCTATCCAGTGTTTTTGTTTTAATCTCCTTATACATTTCCCTGTCTCAAATTGAGCCATTTGTTTTTTTGTGACGTCAATAAAACAGACGTCCCTCCCACGATTGTTGATTGACAGCAGCGTTTCAACACAGACCCGCCCTAAGCGAGTGGTCATCATAGCCCATCATTGTTAAAGCGCTGGAGCAGAATGGTGTCTAAGCGATTGTGGTGTTTTATTCTTGGGTGTAGTAACGAACAGTCATTTTGATGTTCCTAAATCCGAAACGGTGAAGACACAGTGGCTGAGTTTTGTTTTCGAAGGGAATATTCCCCACGAGCAATGTCAATGCTTTCATGTTTGCGTAAATTATTTCTCACCAGACTGCTTTATAAACGAGGATCAGTTTGGATCAAGCTGCTCCTGAAAAAAAGAATCGGTATGTTTATTTTTGTTTAGCTTTTCCCTCCATTGTACCGAACTCCTACCGAACCGAGATGTTTGAACCGAGGTTTGAACTGAGCTATGAACCGAACCGTGACTTCTGTGTACTGTTCCACCACTTTCACATTATAGAAGATAACGACAGCGCATTCATTTTAAAAGAGGAACAGAGAACCGCGATCAAGGATTTTAGTCGATCATAAAGATGTTTTTTCCATCCTTCCTACGGGATTCAATATACGTCTGATTGAGTGCAGAGGCATTTTCTTTCCTGGTTCGGTTGAAACACCCCATAATCATAGCCCAGTGGAGCAGTATCAGACTCACATTCTGACTAGTATGATGACGTCAGGCTATCTGTATCGTGAACTAAAAACTGAAACATATAAGCATTCAGTCCCATCTGGTGCAAAAACTCAATTGCCTTACGATAAGTCTTTAAGACTCTGAATAATTTAAAAAAGACAACAAAAATCAATACAAAATATTTTGTGTATATATATATATATATATATATAAATTAAGCAGAAACTGTGTTTATGCAACAAGCTGTTTATTTGTCTATTAGTGAGTGTCTGTGCATCATTCAAAAAACCTGAAATGAAAAGCCAAAGAGGTGAGAGAGATGCACACCTCCCTAGCAACATGAATGCATTAATAGAAACAAACACATAAAAGGTGATGAAAAGAATCTCTCACTTTCAAGGTGTGAGAAAACACTAATAGTGTTTTCATCAAGCATTGCTTAAAGGCAAGTTGTGTTTAGCTTTAAGGACCTATTGTGTATGCAAAGCTTGGATGCCACTATGCCCTTGTGTCAATGCCTCTTTACCTTGTGAATAATGCAGTTTAGATACCTACTAAAAAATAAAGTAAAATAAACTCTGATCAAAATGATTGTGCTTAAATGGCAGTCAAACTAAATAAAGACATATTTTAGACTTGTACTATGTCTATATTAATCTAAATAATTACCACAGACTGATCCTAACCACAGCCCTAAAAGCACACATTTAGCTAATTCTGGGGACAATTAGACCCCCAAAGTATAGCAAAGTAAACATGAGTAAACACACAGTGTGAGAACTTTCACTGATAATTTAATCATCAGGCCGTGTACCAAGGTAAATGGAGACAACATGGCCAGTCCCACATCAACAACGGGTCTGATTCGTAGATCCTGCCTCGTCTCTCTATGCATGCTGATTTAATTTCAGATTAGCAGACACTAGCCTGCTCACACACACACAGAAAACCTCTCAGGTTATAAATCAGGGAGACCCTGTGTGTGCATCTCTGATCATACCTGAAGGAGCCCCGACCCAGGCCAGACCCAGGACTCCATCATCAAAGTCTCTATCCGTGAAGACGTAGGCTAGGCAGTAGTCATCATGATTCTGCTCTGAGTTGAGCTCTAGAAATTTCTCAACACCGATGTTGGCAAATCGGAAAGGGTTGGAGTGATCTCTCTCATCACTGGTAGTGTTGATCTAAAATAGAAGCACAAACAGACTTAAGTTTAATACAACAGATGGGCACAATCTACATTAGATCCAGGATGGATGTAACATTTTGTGTCTCTCTTTGTTCTTGTAACCATGGTCATGCAAGAATGCTGCGGCAAACATTTTTTTGCTTTTGTTTCTCAAAACACTTCCTTTTGTCCATAACAGTTTTAAAACACATTCTGTGTGAACGGCCCCTTAAGCAGCCAAAGAGACAATTGTAGAGCAGTTCCCTGGGACTAAATGGAGAACTTCGCAAGTCTTTAAAGAGCTGCAGTATATGGGCTGACAAGCTTTTATTGAACGTCTGGTCAATACTGAGTGAGATCTGTAACCCCTCTGTACAACTGTGACATATTGAGTCAGTCGGTCAAGATGTAAGTTGTATTCTAACCAGGTAATCATGATGGATAAAAGAGAATATCCTGTTTAAAGTTCACATATATTCAAGAACTGGGCTTGACATTCTTAAAATAATACAAAACGGTCTCAATCCATATTACAGTTACAAAAGGAAACCACATCTAAAAAAGAAAAATCAGACCACACCTCAGAGAAAAAAAGATAACAGCGAAGAGAGAAACCTACTAACCTTGATTCTCTTCACCATGAAGCTGATATTCCGGATTCCCTGAAAATCCGTGCTTTGATAGATGGAGTCAATGGCCTTCACGTGACTGGAAATCTGCATAACCCAAAAGAACAATCCTATAAATGTGCAATAAAAACACACCAGGGACCATTTCCCATAAAGACACCTGTGCTTAAGATGTACCTGTGCGATCACAGCCTCCCTGGTGCCATAGTATTTGAAAAAGAGGTGGTCTGTCTGGATGAAGAGCTGACAGGTATTTTTCTCTGGCTGTGCTGCACGACGTTTCCTCAGGATCACCGGCCCATCAGCCATCTCTTCGTCAAGAACGTGGTGTGTCTGCTGCAGGGAAAACAGCAGGACACATAAGAATTTAACTAAGATGACAAAACATTTTTTGGGACATACCGTAGAAATAGTGAATCATCTATTTCAAATCAGAACTGAATCTTTCTCTGGTGTATTCTGGCCAGGTATCAAATTGAAATCTAAACTTTAGAATCATGGGAAAGAGAAATGTTCCAGATCTCCCTGAGTGATGGGGTTTCTGTTTATTAGCAAGATCATGGTGCTAGTTGCTGATATCAGTGGTGTTCAGCTGAGCTGTATAAAGGGCTGTTGGAGCTGACCTGGGGGCTCCTGCACTGCAGATGCCTGATATTTCTTCATCCTCTCAAATACAGAGTGATCTGCACAGCCACCTTCTGATCCATACTTGTGAGGGTAATCTGGGAAGAGAAAATTCAAGAGCTGCTTGAAAACCAATGCAACACAATGCTTGTGCATTTCAAAACTATATTGTTAACATGTCCAGTCTCTAATTAGGCAGCATGCTGCACCTCTCGTTTACTCGACTGAACTTTTAATTTAATTAATACCTTTTTATCTAGACTTAATTTTCCTTTTTATAAATTTGTATCCATTTTTAAACCTTAATATTCCACATCAGAATATTATACATAACTGAAAAGATAACGAGTCAAAACTAGACATTTATCCTGAGGGAAGCTTCTCAGAGAAGAAATTGCACAAAGTACAATCACACATTACACCTAAGGAATACACCTATTCCAGTTATTGTGTAATGGGAAAAGCACAAAGTGTAACTGATTTAGAGGTCTTTGCCTTTTTGAAGCTGCAGAGTCTAAAATATTCTTATATCAACTGCACTGGTTACTATTTACAGCATTTAACACAGCACTGACAGTTTCTTTCATTAATGCTATTACTTCTTGACGGCTAAATTTGATAGCTGAGCAAACACCAGTGCGGTTTGTAACAAATAAAATAGCCTTTCCCATAAATAATTATTTCAGGATTCTTTACTGGTAATTTAATGCATGCAATAACACATTTGTTAAAATAAACCATATATAAATCATCTAACAAATCAGTTGTTACTCTTTCACTGCTTGCAATAATCAAACAACAGCAGAAATGAAAATGAGAGGATAATAATAAGAGAATAAAAAGTGTCTTCTATAGATATTGTATATGAAATCTCTAAATTGAAATCCTAAATTGAAATTTAAAATGGATTCTCTAAATTTAAATCCTGCCAGCATCCATAATAGAAAAGCATTTGCTCCCCTCCATTTAACCAAAGTGATCTGCCACACATACACACATTTTTTTATGATGATGTGACCAGTATATTAAGCACCTTTGGATATTCATCACATTCATATCAAAATATATGGTTTATTCGGATGGTTTCTCAGTTCCAGGATAGCCAGACACTCAAAGTAAGTGAAAAAAGAGAGTTGGTCTAATGAGACAGTCTATGAGAGCAATAACCACACATAGACAGTAGACACTGAGGATACCACATGAGTAACTCTCTTAAAGCTAGGGTATACGATTTCAAAGATTGTTCATTATTAATATCCTCGTTTATATGCTGGTTATGGTTGTATAGTACAATCCTAACAATATGAATAGAAAAAAGAAGGAAAAAAATTCATTCACTCTATTGGCTGTACAGCCGCAGAGTAAGTTGACCAATGAAAGTTTTGCGGCCGCAAAGCAAACTCAAACGTGACCTAGCTCAGGGATCAGGTAGCACAGGAGGGCGGGATGAGTTTTTTAAAACTTCCCTTCCGTCTCAGGCTTTCTCGACTCAATTTTCGACATTCGTATACCATAGCTTTAATCTACAATTCAGCATCATGTGCAGCATGATATCTTGATGAAGGTTCTGGTTGATGAAAATTGTTGCAGGAAGTGTGAAGATACTCAGGTTTCGAATGAGAGAGATCTCAACTAAAAACATATCAATTTGAGAGAACTTTATCTAAATTCTCTTCATGCATGAAGTGGATGTGGTTGAATAATGTACAGATAATGAATCATCAAAATGTGCTCTTTAATGTGAGGGAGAAGAAAATATGTGGTCCATTGCGAGTCTTGGAGGATGTTATGGAAAGATCATAACTCCATTTCTTCTCTTTGAGCTTTTTATTGTCCCACACTGAATGCAACTCCATTCAAATGCAAATCTTTGTTGGGCAGAACAAGAGAGACATCTGTTTAGAGGAAACGAGTGCAAAAGAAAATGAGAAAGTGTCTTGAGAGAATAAAAATCTTCTGAGATGAGATCAATATGAAAATAATTGAAATGGAAGCATGGCAAGCTTTTAGCTGAAATCCCAGATTCATTTTTTACTCTTGAGAAAGTGTGAACAATAAAAAAATGAGGATTGTTTGAGTGGAAATTATTAATGTACTACTGACACATTTGTTCTGAGTAATGAACCGCAGAAACAACACATTTTAAAACTGACAAACAACCACTCAGAAACACAAGACTAAGGGTACATTTACACGACACCGATGCGCTTGAAAACTGAGAAAGTTTTTCCGCATACAGATGACACCCATTGTCAAAACTATCCCCATTCACAGGGATCCACAAAAACGACTAAAAACGCTGAATAATACTGAATAACCAACAGACCAATGAGAGAAGAAATAATTCTAGGCCTTCCTTTTTTTTAGAGAAATTGATTGAAACTGAGCCTAAATATGGTCAATTACATTGTACATAATTGCTGATTTTATCATTTAATGTCAGTGAGGTTTTCCTGTAAGTGTATGTTTCAGGAGGAGAAACACACCCACATTTCCGAGCCTGGCATGAGCCAGTGAGTGATCCAGTTCACTGCCCTCTCCAGCAGCTACCCTCCTTCCTGACCTCTGTCCTCGTGCTTCAATAGACCACTGTCAACCACAATTAACTCTTTCTCTTTGCCTCACATAGATACAAACTCACTATCCCAAACGGACCTCGTCCATTTTTGCAGTAATAATACATTAGCTCTCTTTAGTGATTTCACTTATTGTGAATGTGCACACTCAACATGCAAGCTAGAGTGATTGAGTCAGTCAGATGACTGGAAGCATTGTGAAGACAGTTTAACCGCATCTACAATGGTGTATATGTATAAGCTAGAGTTAGTCATCCTGTTTTTCCTAGAACCGATATTGATACTGAGCACTTCATTACTTCACAGTATGACACAGCTGTGTGGAAAATATGCTAGGTTTCGTTTTGCACTTCCACATGATGTTAACACAATACTTTATAAATTAGAGAAAGCTACTTTCCTTGTTTCCTATATATTCAGGAAAGCTATTCTGACCAAATCAGGGTTCCTACACTTTTTCCATTTCAAAATTCCCAGACTCAAATTTCCAAACCTCTCTGTAGATTTTTAGACCATATTTAAAGTGCCCCTATTATGCTTTTTGAAAGGATATTTTCTTTCATGTAATGTGTAATGCAGATATATCTGCAATACTATAAAGACGAAAGAGCACGTGTTAAATAAAGTTATTGTTCCTCAAAAAAAGGAATCGTCTCTGAACTGTCTTAAGTCGTCAGGAATTTGAATCTTACTTCTGTGACGGCTACACATCACCGGCAAACACATTTGCCTAATGCCCACAACTATATTGTGTTAGTTCTCCAGCTAACTCATGTTAAATGTTACATCAGTCATTCGGCTAACGAATGCACTATTATTAATACAGTTAAGGATACAGTTCACACGTGCACCACAATAAATCAGAAAAATGTTATGTTTGTTGATGAACATACATTTGTATCACTACATGGCATATCACTGAGAAACACTGAGTCCTGCTCAAGTCGTCCTTGCAATGGAGATTCAGGTTGAAAAACCTCCAATGTTTTATTATCGGACTCGCGCTCAGATTAAGTAAAATCTATGCCATGTCTTTACAGTGTACACAATCACTGAAGACTGAGGAAGCCTCCGTAGCTGAACTTCAGCTACTGTATGGTAATGGATGTTTAGCTTCCGACAAGCGCTGTAACCAGTAGACCAATCACACCACCAGACTCAGGCCGTCTGGCCAATCAGAGCAGGCTTGTGGAAAGGAGGGATTTAAAGAGACTGAATCATCAGACAATTCATTTTAGAATCATTGAAAAATGTGGTGAAGTACAATGTATATTATGAGAGAAATGAAGGTGTTTGTTGATAGGAGATCTCCAAAAGCAAAATAGTATTTTTTTTTTAAATGCGCGACATGTTTACTACAGTAGCCATAAACGGATAGCATGCGCGCTTCGTCACTACGTTGTTCTTTGTGCAAAGCAACAAGCTAAAGTCATCATAAAACACTAAAACAATGATGAACAAGTAACAATAATATTCACAATAACATTGATTGAATAATGAAGTAAATCTAATTTCTTAAATTTGTCTTTGTAAAGAAACCTCATTGCTTCACTGGCTACTAGCTGTCTCAGACGACAACATCTTTTCCTGTCGGCCACCATAACTTCTGTTGGTTGCAATTCACAACCTTATCATTAGATGCCACTAAAATTTCCACACTGCACCTTTAAGAGGAGAAGGGGTAGCTCACTGCATTTTCTGTGACCTAACTGGTTTATTTGTGTGCCAATGCTTTATATTACACTTAATTCACTCAATTTCATTCTCCTGATCTAACACACCTTTTCAAAAGATTATAATGACCATTATATATGCTGTAATACCAACATTAATGGCACTTTCTTTGGCACTTTTCCCTAAAAGCAATAAAAGCATGCAATTTGAAACCAATTCCATGTTCCAGCCATTTTAACAGCTCTCATCACACTCAAGAGAGTCTCAGAACATCAGTGATTGAAGACAGACCCACTCAGACACATTCATTATCATTTCCAAAAGAAGCAAACATGATATGGATCTTCAACTGTGTAAACTTAATTATGCTAAAAGCAGTTTATTTACAGTTACAGCATCTAAAGCTGAGCTCAGAAACTGCTTAGCTTCAAACTACTTTTATTTAAGTACACTACCATTCAAAAGGTTAGGGTCAGTAAGATGTTTTGTTTATCAAAGAAAATAATGATTATTCAAAAGAGAATGCATTAAATTGATCAAAACTGACATTAAAAAATATTTTCAAATGAATGCTGTTCTTTTTTTCCCTTTTTATTAAAATAATCCTGAAAAAAACAACATATCATGGTTTCCACTAAAATAATAAGCAGCACAACTTATTTCAACATTGAAAATAATATGAAATGTTTTATGATCACTCAAATCAGTATATTATAATTATTTCTGAAGGATCGTGTGACAGTGAACATTGGAGTAATGATGCTTAAAATTCAGCTGTCTTCACAGGAATAAATTACATTTTTATTATTTTAAATGGCAATACAATTTTGTTAAGACTTCCTTACAAAAACAATAAAAAAAAGTTACCAACACCCAAACCTTTCAACAGTAGTTTAGTGTATAAAACAAGTTTGTTAGCTAAATAAATCTATATAATCTAAAGCATCCATAGAAACTATAACAGCACTTCAGACATAAATCTGATTCAGTAAACTGGACACATGCACAGTAAAATGCACAGTATGAAATAGGAGATTATTAAGGACATGATATAGGTCACTCTAATGCTAATATTTTCTTACCGATGTCATCCTCATGGTAGATGACTGAGTGGTAGGGCACATTCTGGTCTTTGAGGTATCTCTCTGAGGGTTCTACGTAGTATGTGCCATGATGGCTCTTAATGAAACCCTCAAACTTCCCATCCACGATAGAGCCATGGGTTAGAGTGCCCTTCTCACCTGCAAGATAAAAACAGACTAAAGGTTAAAGACCAAAGGCAATTGTAAAGTTATTCAGGGCACAGATACAGCTCTCTCTTCTGTGATTAGACAGAGGGCATGTTCGTGAAATATGATGGAGGGAAAATGTATAAAGAGATGCTTCCATATTATGATCCAGTGATTCATCTCCTCTATTATAAACACACCATGCACATAACACAACTAAGCTCTTGACCTTTAGAATGGTAATGAGCTCAGCAACCCGGCTCTGTCTCTGATAATCAAAGCAGACTCGCTCTTCATCTACAGATTTTAAAACTTCATCTAGAGCTGTTCCACAACAGTAGGCAGGTGGACATCAACATTTACACTGAATCATTTAGAAAATGCTTTTAATCAAAGTTACTAACAAATGTAGCCTGACTTCGTCATACTCATTCTGGTCAGAATGTGAGTCTGAGACCACTTCGTAGGCGGAGCTTTGATTATGAAGCGTGTACTTAACCCAACCAGGGAAAAAAATCCTCTGCACTCAATTGGATAGATCGACAACCAAGAGCAACGCAGTCACCAAAAAGTCAAATACTTTGCATAGCATAGTTGTCAACAACAGAACTTATTTATTTTAGAAGTAAAATAACCGAGTGTTGCTTGGTCCTTCATGAGTGTGACCAAAGGAGAAGCGACCACAGGCTTTTCATTATGTCCCATCTTCTTTGCCGAATATCTTTCCGATTCGACAAATGCCTCGATTGCAGTTTTCTGTTTGACTATTAAAATTAATGCACTGTCGATTAATTTTAAAAAACAGACGTGACAGCATAATCTATACATCTCAATTCTCCAGCTGCAGTCATCTCTGAGGGAAAACAGTTAGCGCTCTTTGATAACGTGATGATTACGTCCCTGCAGATCATCTGTCCATCATCGTTTAATGCACGCCCTGGCAATCTGACTGGCCCGATTATTTTTTGCCTGATCATAATTACTCCTTAAATGGATTCAAGTCCACGACCAAATTTTCCAACCAAAAAATGTTGTGGGCAGAGTTCGGGCTGGCATCCAGGCTATAGAAAATAAGACACAGACAACAAAAAATCAGTAATAAGAGGTCCAGAAACAAGAACAAAAAAGATACACAGTAAAACATTGGTACATCGTTTTAAAGTTCTTATTTTAAGAATTACTGCATTAACCCATTAGTGCTTTAGTTTGCTCCAGAGGTAACAACAGTAGAAATATTTACCCTTTTTACAAAACATACTATGCAGCTATTTTGCAACATTTACAGGTATATTTTTCATGTAAATGTAATAATATAATTTTAACAACCAATGTGAACATATTACTTATATATAATGAGACATATAACAAAAATACATTCAAAAGGACTGTTGATAAGCAAAAGTAACACTCACAAATCACACTACATCCAGTATAAAACAAGGTAAAACATAAAACAGAACCATTATACAGTTTTTAAACGGGTTAGTCAAGTACTCTGAATACTGAGAATGCTGTACATGTCTTAATACATGTTTTGGTAGTGAGGAACTGGGAAAACAATTTTACAATTGAGGAACAGTGGAAGTTAAAGGGATAGTTCACTTTGAAATTAATTTTTGGTATGTTTTAGCTTACCTCAAGGGCATCCAATATGTCTGTTTCCGCAGTAGTTTCATAAATTTTGATATATTTAGGTCAAACCATTCCTGTCTGTCAGTCATATAATGAAGGTCTATGGTCACCAGAGCATGCACAGAGAAGTCAAAATTAAACATGATTTAATGAGTCTGCAAATGTAAGTACACATTGATGGCCTAAGACACGAACGAGCGGTTTGTGTGAGAAAACGAACAGTATTTATGTAGTTTTTACCTCTTGTAACCACAGCCAAGTCCAAGTGATCTGAGGGAGCAGATGCTTTGTGGCTGTGGTTACAAGAGGTTGAGAACTACATAAATACTGTTTGTTTTCTCAAACAAACCGCTCGTTTTGAGTGTCTTAGGCCATCAGTGTCTACTTACATTTACAAAAAATGAATTTCAAAGTGAACTATCCCTTTAACTATATCAAAATTTGAGGAGCAGCACAGTAACAAACAGGGGAGTTGAGCTTCCTACACAGACAGCACATCCTGGAAAATTCTGCTTCAACTTCAAACAGACTGCCATGTTGTACATGAACTCTTAAATAACAAAATATAGAAACCAAAGAACAGACAAACAAAAGGAGCTGTTGTCCATAATGTTCTAGACAGCTTAGGCTATCAAACTCTCAGAACATTTTTGCTCATTTCAAATGATGGTCCACTTTAAACAAGACAAATGAGAGCGAAGCTTTGAACGTTTCACAAGCATTGAGATCTTCCAAGCAACATAAGTGCTTTAAAAAAAACATATTGCAATAAAACGGTTAACAGGATTTTATCCAGGAACTCTCTGCTATCACAGTTAAACGGCTGTGGGAAAGCGGTGGTGTGTTTTGTCTGTTTCTCAGGCAAAGAAGAACCTCCTGCAATCTGGTTCTTTCTTCAGAATGGAACAAGCTAAAAGCTCTCAGAACTATTCATCCCTAAAACAGATAACACCACAAGAGGTGGTTCACTCTTTCGACCGATGAAACATTAAACTACTGCTCTCCTCCATCCCTCCCTGACCTTCTGTTCTCACATTTACAGATTAAAACAACAGGAAAGATGATGAGGTGAAGCATGAAGACACTCAAGAACATAAAACAAGCAACAGAAAAAAACAAATATTGGCACAACATACTTATGAAGTCAATCCTAATAAATGGACTGAATTTGACTAGAAGTACTCAGGTGGCTAATGAGTAGGACTGGGGTAGAGATGACATCCACTTCAGAGTAAAAAAATGAGTACAAAAAAGAAAGAAATGCTAATGACGATACAAATGTTAATGTCAATGTCATCGTCATTCCACTGAGAATTTGCACCATCCCAGCCCACATCAAACTCTTTTCTGTGAATATTACAGGTTACAAGATTAAGCACCAAGTGATGTTTATCCTTTGAAGAGCACAAAGAGTGCTAATGGATAACAAAGGGTGAGAGAGAGCACAAGAGGGTTAGAGTAAGCTTAAGAAAAGGTGAAATATGGACATTTGTGAGAGTGAGTTTAAAGGGATAGGTCACCTGAAAATGAAACTTAAGCCATAATTTACTCACCCTGGCGTTGTTCTAATGTAGTATGCCTTACTTTCTTTTATGGACTACAAAAGGTGAATTTTACAAAAAGTACCACTCATGCTCGTCCACATGAAAATAGATGTGATTCCATTCCAAGATTCAATTCCATGTGACAAGTGCTGTAAGTATTCTAAGCTTAGTTAAAAAACAAACGTTTTAATGTATTCCTTTGTGATATTCTTAACCTTGGCCATTGGGGCTTTTCTGCATGGCAGCAAGACGTGTGTCTTCATGAGACTTGGGGCTGCAGTTCACTCCATGTCGCTCAGAAAAGTTAGTTTAATAAAAACGTGACATGAAATACAATGCCTAGAAATCCCCAAAATGTATCCATGTACTTTTCTAGTTATAGTCAAATATAACCAGCCTGGAAATCCAGTTCGTCTGATGACAGTCAGAATGACAGGTGACATGTGAATGTGATAACTTCTTGTCACAACAAACACAATCGATATATTCACCTCAGAGAAGAAGGTAAATGGGTTGTATTTCATGTCAATGCTCACCAACACCAGGGTGAGTAAATTATGTCTTGGTTTTCATTTTAGGATGAACCATACATTTAAGAATTCTTTCATTTCAAGACTCATTGAGAAAGACTCAGAATGCTAGCCTGGATGCCAGCCCGCACTCCGCCCACAATATTTTTTGGTTGGGAAGTTCGATATGGACTCAATCCATTGAGGAGTAATTATGATCAGACAAGAAAACGTTCGGGCCAATCAAATTGCCAGGGCGGGCTTTAAACGATGATGGACAGATGATCTGCCAGGACGGTAATCATCACGTTATCAAGAGCGCTAACTGGCCTTCTATAGATTAGAAGCTGTCGCGTCTGTTGTAAAATAAATCGACAGCGCATTCATTTTAATAGACGAACAGAGAACTGCAATCAAGGCATTTGTCGATCGGAAAGATATTTTTGTCGTCCTTCCTACATGATTCGGGAAAAGTGTCACTTCTCAGATGGCTCTGACGGTCGCTAAGAAGATGGGACGTAATGAAATGCCTGTGGTCGTTGTGGATTCTCCTTTGGTCGCACTCATGGAGGAGTAAGTAAAAGAAGCAACACTCATTATTTAACTTCTAAAATAAGTAAGTTCTGTAGTTGAAAACTGCGCTATGCAAAGGAGTTGACTTACTGCATTGCTCTGATTGGTTTAGGTCAACCGACTATCCAATTGAGTGCAGGGTTTTTTTTCTTCCTGGTTCGGTTAAGACACGCCTCATAATCAAAGCCCAACCTAGCGGTCTCAGACTCATATTCTCCACTGAATAGGAGTATGACGAAGTGCTAAAAGAATGCTAAAAGAGATGGAAATATTTTTGTCATAGTTTTTGATTTTGACAAAAATGTCCTTAAATTTAGTCATGTTGTTAATATCTTGCAGTTTTCATTTTTCTCTTTTGTGTATATTTTCATCAACAGTAAATTTGAAATAAAATCGATTAAAATAGTCAATGCAGATGCAGTCTTCACTACTGCAGGCAAAAAACAAAACAAAAAACAAATATACAAAATGTCAATGAAAAAATGGGGTTCACTTTTATTTTGATGGTCTCTTTGACACATTATGTTGTCTATAAGGCTACGTTCACACTGCAGGGCTTAATGCTCAATTCCGATTTTGTGAAAAAATTGGATTTTTTTGCAAGGCCGTTCACATTTCCAATTTAATGCGACCTTTTGTGATCTCCTGTGTGAACATGAAATGACCCAGAAGTGACCCGCATACGCAGAAGAGTACTCAACGGTCAACAACGTCACTTGTTGTTTGCGGAAGTAGCTAAATGGGTGTCTTACAGTGGAGCTCGTTTAGCAATATTAAAGTTATTTTCACAACAGAGCCAGCACACTTACAATCTTCTCGTTTTAAGAAGAAAATTAAACAGAGAAACGTGTGGGTGCGGTGTCGCAGCCAGGAGTGGTGGGATACTGATGTGAGTGGCTTCACTGATACAGAATTCATCAGTAACTTCCGAATGACCAGATCCACCTTCGATTATGTTTGTGAGCGCCTCCTATCAACTCTGTCACGGGAAGAGACCCGTCTGCGGCGGCCCATAACAGTGCAGAAACACGTTGGAGTTGGCGTGTATTGGTGAGCTACAGGTGCGTGCAATGACGTGCGTGTCGAGATATGTGACCTGGTCGTTCAGATTGAAGTCGCATTTCAAAAGATCAGGATACATATCGGATTTGGACCACATACCCAAGTGGCCTGGGTCGCATTTGAAAAGATTGGATCTGTGTCGTTCAGACTGTCATGAAAAAATCAGATACAGGTCGCATAGGGGAAAAAAGATTAGGTCGTTTCAGCCTGCAGTGTGAACGTAGCCTAAGTAACATTGCACCTACATGTCTACTAACTCTCATTAGAGTATTTAGTAGAGTATTAGCACACTGGTAGGGTTAAAACAAGTTGACATGTAGTCGCAAAGTTACTTGGTCAGTAGATTGTCTGTTGGAGGACCATCACAATAAATATTTAGTAGATTTTAAGCCGACAGTACACCAATAGTCTAATGAGAGTTAGTTGACATGTAGTTGCAAAGTTACTTATAGTAAAGAATGTTCAAAAGGGCCATCAAAATAAAAAAATGGTCAGTTTTCATCTTTAATCGGTCAGTAAAAAGTTGATCTGACAACTTGTGAATTGTCATTCTCCATCTGTGGTGTGTTGAAAAATCTATTGTGTTTTCAAGGTGAGCGATAGCATTATTTGTTAGTGTTATTTATCACATCCAATAAAGAACCAGTTCAGAGCAATCCTCAACCACATTCACTTCCTCAGGCCTGAAGTCCTCCACTCATCCTTATCAACAGACCACATGAACGTCATCTCCTGGCAAAACTCAATACCAGTTATTATGAAAGATCCTGTGGTGAGCAGGAAATTACATGAATACGTTCAGAGCAAATCAGAGGCTGGAAGAATGTGTCAGTTCTGGGGTCAGGGAGAAGCTCAGAAACAATGAGATAAGGATGCCTAAACAGAGAAAATGGAAAGTCGCTTTCATCCTCCAGTAGGCAGTCTGTCCATCATTTAAAGTACATAGGCAATTCTGAGATCTAAATAATGCATATATAAATCGCAAGCTGTGCCCATCATCAATCAGGTTCAATGGCTCACCGGCTTCAGAAGTCCATTACAAGGTACGTAATGAGAATAAGGTGATGGTGTCGAACTTCGACAAAATGAAGAGTAACCGAACATGACATTTCATTCACTTATGCAAAACGATTAGACTGAAAACACAGACTCCACTAAAATGTTTAAAACTCAAAAATATGTGCACTGATGGCATTAAATGCAACAGTGACTGCAGACAGTAAAAAGTTACCTAATCTAACATAAAAACCAGCCAAATATATAAACTGTGTCCTAGGAGTAATTTTGTCTTTGAATGAAGAGTTATAATAAAAGAATAATAATGATATTTAGGACTGAGAAAAAGACTGTTTTACATCAAATAGTTTCAAGCAGTATCTTTTGATAAAAATAATACAATTCAAGGCATTTATATTGTGACAGAGGATTTGGTCACCGAGTTACATGAGAGATAAATGAGGTGTGCAGTGGTCAAATATCATCATTGCAGGATGTGTGCATCCGAGGTTCTGTTATATGACACGGCACACCTACACTTTCACAAACCAAACAAAAAAAGAGCCTGACTCTATATACCCTTACAACCTTAACAATAAAACGCATATCATGAATGTCAGAAATAAACTATATATTTCTGCCCACCTGACACTTGTAACAACAATTTGGATGTTCGAGTATGTTCCATCCCGAAAATATAGGCTACGTCATAAAAGCCGACCAGAACGTATGAACTATCCCTATGCCTTTAGGTGCAATATCTTTTAGGTTCAGTGTTTTTTTTGTTTTGTTTTTTCAGAAAACATTTCCACGTTTTCCAGGACTGGAAAATTTATCATCAATTTTTTAATTTTTTTTTTTTTTTTAAGGTTTTCTAATATATGTGGGAACCCTGTTATGACATAATAGTCTGCTAAGAAATTGTCTGATTCTTACACTACCTTTCAAAAGTTTTTGGACGTTATGTTTAAGATTGATACTTCTATTCAGAAAGGATGGATTAATTTGATCAAAAGTGACACTGTGACAGTAAATACATGTATAATGTTACAAAAGATACATTTCAAATAATCGCTGTTCTTCTGATCCTGATAAAATGGCTTAATGGTCTCCACAGAACCATGAAGCAGCACATTTGTTTTAAACATTGATAATAACATAAGATAATTGTATGCAGGAATTTTGAGTGTATTCTTTCCAGTCAGTGATTTTAGTCAGAAATAATTAAGGGGGTTTTTTGTGTGTTGTTTTTTTTTTTTAATTCCAAAAAGTTTTTTTTTGCTCTGACAGCAACATATCACTATATCAGATGTTCCAAATAATAATTAATCATGGTGTTCTTTTTTTCTAAATTATAAACTACCAAAAAAAGTAGTTTTATAAAAAAAGATTCTCTTACAATCTCCTCTTTTTGTAATTACTCTCTTCCTCACATGAGCTGCACAAAATCACTCTACAGTACATCTTCAAAAACACTTATACAATACACACATACAATAGATGGAGGTAACTGCTTCTGTGGCAACAGTCTAGACCCTAACCTGTGCAAGTGTGTGTGTGAGAAAGTGCTGAAAAGGTTCCATGCTCACCATAAATTTCTCCAGTGTAAATGTGAGAGGTGTCATAGGGGATCTCTTCTCCAGAAACTTCCACCTTCAGATCAGGAGAGAGGAGAGAGGTGTCCCTCTTCATCCGAAGATTAAAATGCCTGATGGAAGAAAACAAGATTAATGGACTGTGAAGTTGCCCATGAATGTACCCAATGTGTCCCAACATAGGTGGGTCCAGGTTCTGTCTTGTACTGTACGTAGAAGACACAACATATTTGAGATGTTGAACACTAAAATACAAATAGTCTGAGCCAAGAATTAGAATGCAGAGCATTACTGAAACTGAGATAAGGGAGGAATAAGGAAATCAGCATTTCTCAAATGCCAAACTATTTTTCCTCAATTCATAGCATTTATAATCATAATTAATAAATGTTCTTAATAAAGATTAAGATTAAATAATATTTTGAAAATAAAGGTTTGCCTCTAACATCAGCCAAATATATTGCTCATCCATTCATTTTTAATATACAAAATGCAAGGGTTGGGGAATGTATATGGCATTACAAGTTTATTTACCCGCAGAGCTTTCCGCAGAGTAATTTGTGTGCAGATTACATTAGTCATTTGTTTTGTTGACGGACACAAAAGAGAGAGACAGAGAAATTTCCTGCTCTGCTGAAATGGCCTTGACCATCCTAATTTCCCTCAGGATAAACGAGATCAGGCATCAACCATGCTTTAGTGGTGCTGCTGAGCCCCGGTATGGATGTGTGTGCATGTGAAGCTTTTGTCTCTAATAGATTAGGGACATAAAGTAGCCTGAAAAGAGATGTGGTCAAGATGTGCCTCATCAGGGGAGATTGTAATAATGTTAGCTTGAGAGAAGATATTAACATAAAGTGCGAAACACAAGGTATTGATCAAATAAAACCAAAGCTGAATATCATAAAAGGCTCAGTAGAGGAACAGGAAGACAAAAAACCAAGGGGTGGAGCCCCATCCCTGTAGTAAACACTCCTAGTTCTGCGTAAAAAACATCTCTGTGCTCCTCCTTGGGTTTGGCCTTTGTGTGGGTGAAATGCACTGCTAACATACACCAATAGTGACATGTGGAAAGGGAGAACAACAGAGAGAATGAAGAGGAATATGAGTTAAAAATGGGAGAGGAAACTAAAGGACAGAGAGTCCTGGAGGTAGAATAGGCAGGTGGAGGAGGTCAGGCCATTTTCAAAACTCTCTAATTAAAACTACCCCTTCACAAGTACACATGCACACACACACATTTGCTCAGCCATCTAAATGAGGACATAGCATTGACATCTACTATTTTCTATGTACATGTAATGTCTGATCTTACTCCAACAAGAAAACATGTAGGGTTTCTGCAGGTTTCACAAAGTCAAATTTAAGACTTTTTAAGACCTTTTTAAGACCATTATGAATGAAATTTAAGACCTATCACAAAAAAAAAAAAAAAAAAAACGTACCAAGGAAACGCGCAACGAGTCTCAAAGTAAGTAATTCGCAAAGTAATTTAATTTATTCAAACTGATCATTCAGCGAAAATCAGTACAAACGGTCACGTGATTTTGGAAATTTGTTCCGTTTCTGTTTTTGTAAAATCCCCTATTCCAAAGCGCGTAATGTAGGCCGTTTTATCTTTCCAGCACCTGAAGGAAACAACGTTTGAAACAATGTAGGACTGGTGTCATGTCGCCGTGTGGAGAACCCAGAGCACCTCCGCTATTAGTGTTGGCTCTGATCAAAAAGCAAAATCCAAATCAGCAAAATCAGATCCTAAATTCAGATTTTTCAAGCCAAGTATCGCTAAACTTCCACTTCCCCATAGCTGAATAAAATTTGTTTTATGTCTGTCTGTGGTATCTGAGATATCCACCAATAACACAAAACCTCAAAACTGATTGGCTGTTGCATGTTGGTCTATTTTGTAGTTGTAATACAGCGAATTAAGAACTACAACTACGTAATATAAAAAAAAAAAACACAATCCAAAGTGCTGTGGGATCATTTCAATGAGATTTACATGGACATAGGAAAATTAAGACCCGTTTAAAAAGATTTAAGACCTAGAACACAATACTTCAGCAAATTTAAGACTTTTTAAGGCCTTAAATTGTGATATTGAAATTTTAGACTTTTTTAGACTTTTTAAGACCCTGCGGAAACCTGGTATTATTCAAGAAAACAGACACACACGTTGGGTTTCTATGTTTTATGGGGACATTTTCCATAGAGATAATGATTTTAATAAAAATACAAATTGTATATTCTGTTTCCTAACCCTTCTCCTAAACCTAACCATCACAGAAAACATTCTGTATTTTTACATTCTCAAAAAACATCATTCTGTAAGATTTATAAGTTAAAACACACACACACACACACACAAAAGTCCCCCATAGTTTTAAAACTGGTATTATTATTATTTGTGCGGACATCTGGTCTCCACAATGTAGTAATCCCCATTTCAATGAAATTACAATGAATGATTGAGGATTCCAAAAATCATCATATAAATATAAAAGAATGGAGAAAAAAAGTCATATGGGTTTAGAAATGAGAGTGAGTAAATAAGGACAGAATTTTCCTGTTTAAGGGAGACTCATTCTTTAAGGGAGTTTTTTTGTGACACACTGATTCTAATTGAACTTGTTAATGTGGCAAACTTCCATATGATAGTAAACCTAACAGCCTGCAGAACAGATTATCTAGCACAGAAGGACATTAGTAGTACCTAGAACATACAGTACATGTTCATACCATTCATACATTGTCACTAACCCATGCTTTAACACACAAAAGACATGCATACCACAGAACGAGCACTGACAGGTAACAATAGCTGCATTTTTGGGGGACAAAGTAGCAGAGATGAAAGGAATGAGTGTATTACATGTTCCTTCTTGCGAGACCTGGTGAAATGTTACGTTTAGACAAAAAGGAAGTAACGCAGGATGTCCATCCTGACTCACTGACAAAGTTTTCACAAGTTATTTTGCACAACAATGCAAGTTCAATCATTTAAGTAGGTATCAACAAAATAAGACACGGTTGATTTCATATTATTGCACTGATGCTCAATCCTGCTCATTGTACTAATCAGTCAATCTTTAAATCAATGAGATATCAATCATCTAGTTCCAATGGCAGAACAATGTGGGAACTTGTCTTCAGAGAACCTCAGTCAGTGTGTTATCACAAACAACATCCACCATCTTATTCAACCCTCAAGTGTGTGAAAACACTCAAACCCCAAACCAAACACTTCCACACACACACAGCTCAACATTTTCCCCCAGTGGAGCCATTCAGAGTCTCTGTTATCCATTTCAAACCAGTGCTAGTCTTTAAAAATAGTGGTGATTTCTATTACCATCAAGCTAAAAATGATCATTATCATGTCCAAATGTTCTCAGCAGTAAGGCTAATTGTCCTATGCCCAATTGTTAATGTTTTATAGTTTTTGGATAATGCAAGCTCAACTAAAATGCATTGAAAATAATAAAATAAAATAAAGGAAAACTAGTTAAAAAAAGTAAAAAAATAAAAATAGAAGTACAGCTTTTATATCAATAGTGTCAGGAGGCGGAGAGTTTCTATTTTCTTTTCCAATGACATTTGGGTCCATGTTGTTCTCATGAGTGCATTGTTTGCCACCGATACAGAACACTGTGCTGACATACATCACATAAAATAGAAACATAATTAAATTGCATTTATGGTGACTTCAGTAAAAGTTAATATATTTGTATTAATAATTTACTTAACAAAATTCCCATTATTTGGAAAGCATAAACAAAACCATTATGGTAAGAGGATTCAGAAATGGAACTAGAAAAACGAAATTCCTCTGAGATACTTTGTGGGATGAGACAATAGAGTTGGGGTTCTCAAACACAGACTCGGGTACAACTTTTTGCAGACTAGGACTTGACTCAGTTTTGAAAAAACAAAAATAAAGTCGGCCATAACTTCCATTATCTAACTTTAAGTTTGCTGAGCAGGATAATATTTATAATGAGATGTGAAAACAAAAATCAAAACAGCAAAATTTAACAGAGGTTTGCTTTTGTTACATTTAAAATTGAAGTTTTATAAGTTGGTTAATAAAAAGATATTGATTTAATGAAATACAGTATGGTTTAGTTGGTTAAAGACTTGTATTTCCACAACGGTGAACTCCAACCCAACGCTACAAGACTACAATTACAAACTACAGATTACAAAGCACCTTGGTCACCACTTTTGCTCCTCAAACAAATTAGCCACAATTCCATTTATCACTACTGCAGAGGGCTATATTTATCCCAGGTGATGACAGGATAGGAACATCTGGGATGTCTGTTACTAGCCATTAATACAAGCAATCAGAAAAAGTCAAACTCAGCAATCTAAACACACATGAAAATACATACACATATGCAGACTGAAAAGGCTGTGCACTCAACAAAAATATTTGATATTTGTGGGTAAGAGAAAGAAAGGGGTGTTAAGCCCAGGACACACCAAGAGCACACCACTAAGTGGGGGGTGGGGGGGGATTCCTGGGCGAATATTTTAAAATGAACATTAGTGGAGTCGAATAAAGAAAGGGATCAGCAGGGTTGATATTCAAAATGATAAGAAAACGCTGCTTTGTTTACAGTTTGTGTATCTGCAGCGACAGTTTCCCCTTTGAAGGACGAATATATCCTCAAAAAGAGACTTTAATGGGTCACACCACCAACAGATCATTAGACTCTGATAGCACTCAACCTCAGAGGCAGAAAAGACAGCCCCCTCATCAGCTGAGCACCAGCAAGCCTTCATTATCTCCATAGTGAATCATCGCATTTCTCTTGCAGTTGTCGAGCACCCAGCAAACTCCTTTGTGTGAACATCCAAAAAAGCCAAAGGGAGCCATCTGGGTTCCCACTGTGATCATTTGTCCCCTGACAGCATCACTTTCACCGGAAAAGGCAGTTCCGGTAATATCCCACCCAATCCCTACCAGACCCAATTTACTCCAACCAGCATGTGCTATGTAATTACCCAGCACTCAACACTTTTAAATGCGTTTACAGTAATGCATCTGAAATAATGACATCCACCAACTCAGCCTCGTCATCTGAATAGAAATGGATATCTGGTGCATAGAAAATGACAGTAAAAACAAATTAAAAAAACGATGACACCAACTAGCATAGAAGGCAACTACATATGAGGACAAAGTGATAAGTCAACAGGATAATTACTGAGTAGTACATGATACTTCCTTTGTTTACTACAGCGATAAATGAACACTTTACTAGAGTGTGCTATGACAGATGAGAGATGGAGGTGGTAAAAAACAGTAGGGAATATTGAGTGTGTAAGATATGATAGGAACTGAGAATGCCAATGAGAAAGAGAGAGAGTGAGGAAAGAATAAAGCATTAAGCTAGTTAAAGATGACACTTGAAAAATGTCAGCTGGATTGGTTCAGGACAGAGCAGGTAAGCGCAAATGAGAAGGATATGCCTATATTACAAAACTCATTGACCTAATCTGGGATACTACCTGTCCTGAATGAAAGCCCTCACCTTTACAAAGCAACAGAGACAGGAAGGAACGGGATACTTGTAAGCCCTCACATCAACCACTCACAAACAATACTATTCCCATCACAAGCAAACCAAATCTTAAATAATAATAATAATAGTATTCATTAAATTAAAATAAATAAATAAATTACAACAACAAGCAAAATCATGAATATTATTAATAAATAAATTAAAAAAATATATGATACATTAGTTGAAACAACAACAAATACATTAAAATTTTACATTGATATAACAACAACAATTTTTTACTTCATTTTATTTGACACAAAATGTAGAAAAAACACAGTCGATGCAATGGCCAACTCTGCAGTGATTTATCTGCAGGAAAATGAGCAAAATTCACACAGCTAGTAAGATAAGGAAACCTCGAGAGAGTTCAGTGAATCACAGCAGAAATCAGGGCTCTGGCTACTATGAGCTGGACTTTGCCTCATTTGCTTGTCTCTTTTTCTACCTATTTTTATCACACTCCATTCAAAGGACTCATTACTGAGACACAGATCGGCCCATCTGGGTACTGGAGGGCCATAGACATGGATACTTGCTCTAGGAGTAAACAAAAACCAAGAGAATGGGAAATGAATTGTCAGACGCCAGAGAAGCCATTGATCCTGCAGTGCATAGCGGGTCTGAATCAACTTTGCCAGTCTGCCTGTCTTCAGTGCTACGTGCCACATAGAATCAATACAACAGAATTAATTGCAGACTGCACCACTGCGGGCAAGAGCAAAGTACAGGTGAGAAATTTGATTCCTAGAATATAAATGTAATTATATAATTAGATCCAATTCTACTCAATTAAAAGGTTCATTGTACAGCACTTTTAAACAGTGCATTTGGGATTTTATAAAACAGAGGAAAAGCCATTGAGATATTTATTTGCCTGCACATCTTCTAGTGCTCTTGGAGTATTACATCTTAATGAAAGTCCTTATTAAACTATTATATGCTTGTGTACTTTGCTCTAACCAATATTGTAAACAGCAACCTTTTAATCCAATTAGCCGTCTTATTTCACATTGTTCTCCAATTACCATCTTCCCCAGCAGGAGCATAAATAATCACAATGTTGATTGTGCACTATATTGTTATGATGTACCATGCCACGGTATTTTTTTATCATTATCAGATGCAATCCAAAGTCAGTGATATTAGTAGTTTCCTTGCAGAATGCCCAAGAGGAGCACCTCACTCCAAATCCAATTTAGAGCAACAGGACATAAACATCAGGGACAAGCCATTGGAGCAGGAGTTCCAGTACAGAGAGAGGACCCTGTGACAGTGGCTGAGGTATAGATGAATAAGAACATCAGAGCACAGCAGCAGAGATTCAGGTGCAGGCGCTTTTAACCATCTGATGGATGGACAGGAAGGTTTTCTAAGAACTTTTAGTACAAACGTCATAAAAAAAACATCTGGTGATGAGTCAACATCTCCTTTATAGCACATACCACTACACAAAGGACATACTTGAACTGTAGAGATCACTGACATGATAAAGTGTGTAGTTAGGAGGGAGAGCGAAAGAGAGAGAGAGAGAGAGAGAGAGAGAGAGAGAGAGAATCATTAGCAGTGCAAATGAAGTGGAAAGTTTCAGTATTGCTATTGAAACTCATCTCATAGCAACTACAGACATGAACTTTAAATTGTGCTATTGCTTTTCTAAGTGACGGATCTTGACAATAAAACTGGCAAATAAATCATTTTGGCTTGCATTGAAGAAGGGTCAAAAGATTTCTATTTCAAATCAATACTGTTCATTTGAACTTTTCTATTCATCAAAGATATATATATATATATATATATATATATATATATATATATATATATATATTCATCTATTCGAACACCATATCTGTAACACTAAAGGCTGAGTAATGGCTGCTGAAAGCTTAGCTTTGATATTTTTACTGTATTTTTATCAAATAAATGCAGCCTTGGGAAACATTCTGCTACACCTTCAGAAACATTACAAATCTTACCGACCGCATATATATATGGACAAGAATTTCAGAGACCTAAGGCTGGGCTCTTTTAAGCCACCCAGAGCATGCTCACACACTGTTATTTAAAAGTTATTTTAGACACAACAACAACAACTGACAAAAGTCTCGACACTCAACATTCTAATTTAATTCTATTTAACTATTAAGGCCATGACACACCGTGCCGTCGGTAACCATCTGTTGGGCTAGTTTTAGTAGTTTGTTTTACATGTAGACTAGTCGGTTTCACGTCAGTGGGAGTTCGCCGTATTCAGCATGTTGAATCAGCATAGGGCTGACATTGAGAATAGACTGAACGAGATAAAAGCGAAAGTGATGAAAGCATGCAAAGTCAGAGACGGCAAAAACTGAAGGATGTTCTAATTTTACGTCATCTTACCTGAGCATTCTAATATGCTAATATGCAAATATATTTCATAATAACATGAGCCACCTGGAATGAAGCAAGTAATCAGCGTGATTGACATTAAAAAAATGGTAAGCATAGCGCTGCTTTTCGGGTCGGTGTATCTGCAGTCCTAGTTTTGCTTTCTCTTTTTGAATGACAAATACATAGCTTATTTCTTTACATGCAGGTGCAGAATGCACATACTAGCTGGCAGTTGCCTGTAGTCCTTTTGGTGTGTTAATGCGCAAATTTTTGGCCCAGAGCCCAGTTGGTGCGAGGCGACAACACAGTCGGCTTTTATCGCTGCAAGTTCTCTGTCACGGCCAAAGACTAACTCATATTTTTAGATAATCGAGTGACGGTGACAGTGTTTTCACATTATAATGTTTGTCACAAGCTCAGTCTGAATATACTCTAATAAAACAGGTAAATGCTGAGTCAGACCAGATTTAGGCTCTGTAGATTAAATTGAAGTGAGCTTTACAAAATGTTATTTCAACCACCTTTTTTTCCTTCACTAAACTCCCCCCAGAAAAACAGCACAACCACTCACACTCATTCCCTAGATAAAACACTAATAAAATGTCAGTATTCATAAACTAGAAAAGAAATAAGTTCAACCTCTTTACAACAAAATACAACATGTAGCCTACTGTTTAAAACCATAAATAAAAGACCCAAAAAGCCACAGCCTCTTCTCGCATCTGATCAGAAGACCAGATCCTCATGTAACCCTGCTCTGCTCTCACAACACTTTCCTTATTATTTCAGTCACCTGTGTTTCAGGTCCCTTTACTGTGATCATGGACAGCAGATGAAATCCTTCAAAAACATGAACAAGTTTTTGTGTGGCAGGATTTCAAGTTATTTTGATCACATGCTCAACCCTCATTCTTCAGGAATTTCAGGAGAAATGTTAGGAGAGTCTGTGTTCATTCTTAACTTTTCCTAATCTCTCTGTTCTCTGAGCTCACATGAGGGAGTGAGTGGGGAGATATGCATCACATGAAGCACATGTGACCCTGCCTTGCCTGTTTTAAACAAAATAAATAGCATGTTTATTATTTATCATACATAGACAAACAATACCTCATGACTACAAAAACATGACAGAGTTATAAAAGCCTGGTATCATGACCACTTCTGCAATTTTATTTCAAAGGTAAAAGAAGTTGAGTCATTTTAAAATGCTCAGTCACTTTCAATATATAATCCAATCAAATCTAATGCCTCTGCGCTCATTCATACTGACATACCAGACAATGTTTATTTACACTGGGAAACAGCAGGAGTGGATGAGATGGGTACAAAAAAACATCACACTCAAAATTAAACCATTGCTCAAGAGCACTGCATGCCACAGTGAAGGAGTCTATGTAATGCTATATATGCGGTCATAATAAATCTGTGCCCTTTTAAAGTTCTAGTCGCGTTTGACTGAAATTGTATTTTCAGATTCCACAGTAAGATTTGATTTAATCTGGTTTCAGCAACAATTCCAACAATATTACAAAACTAGTTAGGGCATGGCAACGACAAGAACTAAAACCTCTTCCTTAATCATAAACATTCCAAAAAAGCTTGTCATGCACTGAAAGACATAAAAGATAGATTATGGTGAATGGTCTTCAGTGTCACTATGGTTGAAAATCTATTCAAAATGTGACCTGCCAGCTGAAAAGAAATCAGTTAGCCTGACTTATCCAATCACCATTCACCATAGACACATACAATTCAAGACAAAACAAAATCATCATGTCAAATAAATAATACAAATGAACAAATCAACATACAAAAGAAAACAGGAATAGTATCAAAATTATATTCAAGAATATTCAAAATATTTTCTAGGCTAATTTGTAAAGACGATGGTAAAATTGCACTCCTGAAATGGGATCTTTTTTAGCACCCCAACTAGTTTAATAGACCATGACTAAAACTTAGATTGTTATAAATTAAAAAAAGTCACTTTTTAAGTCTTTCCAGCACATCTCAGTAGGTTCCTTTGGTGGTTATTTTGTTGCACTGAATCTATTTGATGGGGATCTAGAGAGAGACTGTCCTATAAAAAGTAATTTTTCTAATATTTCTGAGTAATTTAACATTTATTTATATTTTTGCTCAACAAAGCTTATTTAAATTGGTCTATAATCATCTACATAATATTTTATAATGAGCAAATAACAATAAATCATCAGTATTTTTCCTAATCATGATGATTAACTCAGGGAGCATCAATTACAGTTTAATAATAATCTTTAAAGCTTTTAAAATTAAAATCCTCTTGCTTCAGGGGACAATTTTCATTTAAAATTTCATAAGCCAGTGTAATTCCAGTTTATACATGTACACACGTGGTGTAATTGAATAAGGGGGAAAAAATCTTATGAACAGAAGCACAAAGGCTTTAAGGTAGTCAGACTAAAAGCAAAAATATGTATACAGTATGATAACCACATTTTAACATGGAATACATATAAATTAAATCATTTTTTAAACCAATCACTATGCCTTATAAAGAAAAACTATTGTAATAAAATGCAAATGAGTGTCTAATTGAAACATCAAGCACTCTACACTTAAGCATGATTTTTTTTAAATAAAGTATACATGTTTGAAAGTGTGCAATTAAGTGCATGCATTATTCTGTGTCCTCTTTTATTCACAGCAACAAAACATGGTGTTATTTTGACTATGATTGTGCAAAAAGGCCACACATTAAGTTACAAAGAATACACCATATAGGCTATATTCAGCAATATTATTGATTTGACTGCACTGACACTGGATGAAAACTGAACTGAGCTAGACTATGGCATCACAGTTTCACTGTTTTCTCCTTCCATAATTGATTAACTTTTCACAGCTATTGAACAGAACTGAATCAACATAGAACTGACATCAACTGAAAAACAACATTATTTTCTTTGTTTTGCATGCTTTGCAGCAAAATTGGATTTTGTTTGCATCACTGACCATTATTGTTTCTGTTTATTACTGTAAAGCTGCTTTGAAACAATCTGTATTATAAAGCGGTATACGTGATTAATTTGACATGACTTATATGATATGTCTGTGGGAAAGCAAGGCTGGCTAAGATCCTGCAGTGAGTGATACTGCATATATCACTGAATTCTTACACAAACAAGTGAGTTCATTCACGTTATTGAGGTGGGCATCTGAAGCCCAGCTTGCTACCCCTGAGAGCTGGAGACCAGAGCCAAATGGCAGAGGTAATTCTCTCTGACCTTCACAGAGACTAACAAAACTCTTAGCAATTACACCTACATGAACAAAGTACTGAACGGAGAGAGAACGAGATTAACAGATAGATGTATATCGGATAACAAATATTATTAAGCTGAAAAAGCTGCCCTCTAAAAAAAACACCTGCAGTGATTAGAGCAAATCCATCAATAGAAAGACTTTCTCCACAGACTATGCTAGAAAAGCAATGAGTGATATGCTGGCAGAAAGGAGCATCAGCGTTTAGGAGATAACGAAACATTACATCAGACACTCGATAAATAAATCACTCACACAAACACAAAGACAAACATTTAATGTGCTGGTTCATCCTGTGCTTGCTGACTGGTATATTAATGCAGTTGGTTGGAGAGGACAGATTGGGGAATTTCACAGTGATCATGGCTGTGTGTGTAATCAATAAAATTCCAGGCTAATATACACTGAGTGTGTGAATCACTTTCTGTCATAACACTTCCCCTTTTGAGAATGGTAGGATTTATTTTTGAGAACCTATATTTACCAAAAACAATAAAATTAGCCAATTTTTATTTTCATGTTATAGTTATTAAAAATAATAATGTGTAAAAATTGAAGAAAAAAAACATCAAAATAAAAATCACCCATTTTAAATGGCACCAAAAGATTATAATTGTAAATTATGAAAAATAGATATTCATTTGGACATTTTTTGAAGATTACATTTAATTGTAACGTTGAGGCAAGGATGAACAGTGAATTCAAAAGCAAAAAGGTAATCCAGGGAAAACTCAGAACAGGAACAAAGAGACAGCTAAAAGTAAACATCAAGAACTTACAAAGAAACACCTGGGATGGGAACAATGATCAGACACAACTGTGTGTCATTATATATATATATACTACTACTATATAACTGTTTTTTAACTACTATTAGAAACACAATACCGCAAGTCAAGCCTAGCCTAGTGGAAGAGAGGGGACGTGCTTAAAACCAATGTAAAACGTACCAACTTTTCATATTATTTGCAGCATTTTGGTACAACTAAACATGAACAAACAATTGTGGGCGATTCTTATCTTTGTTTAGTAGGTACATTGCATTATCTTCGTGAAAAATTTTTCCTGCAATTTACAATTCAACAGTCAAGTCTGAATAAAAGCCTTAAAATCTTGTTTAATTTGAAGGTATTTAACAGTCAAAGTAATCACTGTACACTACACAGGACCAAACAACCCAAACCATGAAGGATTCCCATAGGAACAGCCTGATGCGAGCTGATATGCTGAAAACAGTCAACACAAATGACAAACAATCCTCCTCTACCTTCCTGCTGTTTTGACTGTATACAAGTAACTGTATACAGTTACTTCCCAATAGATTAAGTCATAAGCTCTCAGTTCAGATTTGTTTAGTTGGAGAATTTGTTTAGTAACCGAGAACTTGTGATTTTTTGTCTTCTAAAGCCTTGCCAATAATGAAAGGACGTGGGGAAGTTAATATATGGGCAGCTGTGATCATCATAAGGTTCCCATCCAAACCCTCATTCATGAGGGAAGTGAAAAACTGGGATCCTGTAGCAATTGTGCCCTTGAGCTAGACACTTGAGTCTGTGTTGTTCCAGATGGACTGCGCCATATAGATGATGCACTCCAAGTCACCTTGGCTTGGAAAGCGAACTGCTAACGCACTGCAATGTAATGTTAATACATTGCTCACTCTGACATCACTTCAAGTCACATGTGTGAGATCCAGTAGCATTGCAGGAGCAGTACAGAGATTAGCTATCTTTTTTTTGTGAGAAGTTATAAGAGGTGCCAGACTGATCTGGTACAAGATGTGCATATCAGTATTAAGTCACAAAACTTGCACTGACTGGGCTCAAGTCATAAGGTCATGCAGTGTTGGGAAAGTTCACTTTCTACAAGAACTAGTTAAGTTCAGTTCACATATTTTAAAATGAACTAGTTCAGTTCATTATTAAAAAAATAACTAGTTCATTTATAGTTCTTTTTTCCGTATGTTGCGAGCTTTTTATTATTATTGCCACAGCCCATAGACAACCACAATTATTTTATCGACAGGCAGTTTGCACAGAAATGTACGATTTTTCCCATCCTCACCGAACCTCGTCATAAAACCCGTTTAGGGCCTGTTCACATATCGCGTCTTTTGCGCACTCAAGTTTGTTATTTCAAAAGTAGGCGCACGGTATGCGCGCTCATAATGGAAGCGACACTGAAAAGTTGAGATGTTTTTATCTTGATGCGGCGCAGATTCGCTAATTTTTTAAACGAGCGCGTCCGCGCCGCATCAAGATAAAAAAATCTCAACTTTTCCGAATGCCCCAAGCGCACCATAAGCACAACCATAACGTGACAAGAACCAACCGAAGCGCAACCGCCCTAGCGCTTTGGAAAAAGGAGAATGCGGCGCACCCAGCGTTTTCTACGCATTTTTAGGCGCTATGTGTGAATCCGGCCTGAGGAGCTATGGTGAGGAGGCATCGTATGATCATTTAAAGGGGCTTTCACACAGGACGCGGTATGCGCTGCGCTATGAAACCCATTCATTTCAATGGCTTGTGCTGCGCGAAGACGTTTTGTTGCTGCGTCGACCAAAGCGCAAGCGCAGCGGTGCGCACCATTGACTTGAAAGCCCCTTCACTCGGCTGCGCGACACTGGTGGCTGGGGTTGCCAGATTGGGTGTTTTTCGCTACATATACATAAGGCCTGTTTAAGTGCATTTTAGCCACGTTTTTGCCTGGAAGTCTCTATAGAAATCTGGCACAGAAATCTTCACGACACCAGAATGAACGCGTTCACAGTAACATTCATGAGGCAGTAATACAGTACGTTCAGTTCACGTTCGCCCAAAATATGAATGCGTTCAATGAGCGCTAGTTCAGGCACAAGACTGAGGTCATGTGTATGCTATGACCCCCCATGAATCTCTTGCATTGTTAAATATTCATTCACTGGCAAGCTTTTCTGCTTCTGCGGAGGAGAGTGGACTCACCTTGGAGAGATTAGCTCCAGGGCTCATTCTGTTCTTCCTCTGGCATGATGCTCCACTGGGGCTTAAACCGCTAATCCCAATAGGCAAAACACACCAAATGCACACCACACACACATACACATTTTCCTGCACTGCTTGATTTTAATCAAAACACTGCTTTTAGCCATGGACAACTGTCTTAAGCCACAGCCACCACATGTGTCTGAACATACAGTTGAGTTAATGTAAGGACCAAAACAAAACAGCATTCAGTGATAATGGAAAACACTAAGGCTTGTCACATGCAAACTATCCTGCAGTCAAACAAAGCACACTGGCTCTATTCATCAAGAGATGGGACAGAGGACAATTTGGGCCAGAGAGAATAGTACCTATTGAACAAACCCCTGCTTAAAGTTGTGTATATCACCTGATCCTTGTATATTTTTGTATAAATAACTTGGGATCAAAGATATATTGGTATTATGCGGGTTTATTTAGTATCAGTTGATACATGTTGTCCAGTACCATTTAATAGTTTGGGTCAGTACGATTTTTTGAAAGAAGTCTCTTGTGCTCACCATGGCTGCATTTATTGGATCAAAAATAAAGTGAAATCAGTATTATGAAATATTACTGCAAAAAAAAAAAACTGCTTTCAGTTAAAATACTTTCCATCAATGGGACCCTTCCACTGTTTGATTACCCATGTGTTCAGCAGAAGAAATAACTTCATATAGGTTTGGAAAAACTTGAGGTGAGTAAATGATAGTATTTTTATTTTTGGGTGAACTGTTCCATTAATATGTCTAGTGAAATGAAGGCAGCTGATCTAATGGCAACTTATTTCCATTTAATGACTTCTGTCTGCTCATTAACACAGCAGTTAACACGGTTTAATCAATCCAAAAGATTGTCCACCCTCGGATGATGAATCTTCTTAGAAACAGTAAAACATCATAAAATTATTGAGTATATTTTCCTTTTAAGTCACCATACATTCTCAAGTAGCACTTTACAGACAAATTAATAAATATGTATGCAGTCATTCAATGAGCACTTTCACCAAATTCCATAATGCAATTAAAAACGAATGCGGCTGATTCATTAATAATGTATCTAAAGAAAAACACTCCAACAAATGTGACAAATGGCCACTTCATATGCTGTACCACACTCTAGAGTTCCTAAACATCAACTTACCTCACACTTTGGCCTCCCAGAACCCACTTCACAATAGATGGCCTTCATCATGTTTAAGTACAATGGCTTCAAAAGAGACCTTTGAAGTCTAAAGGGAGAAAGGAGCCTTCTGAGCTCATGCAAACAAGGCCCCTTTACACCTAGTATTAATCTCCATCTAGGGTGATCCAGATAAAAAAAGATTGCCAACCTGTTTTTTATGCATCTCAGGTGAGTCTTTGCACTACATATTATGATGTAGTAACAACAAGCATTTCTGACCATCACTAACTTTGAGTTATTGGATAGCACAATGTTTGGACCCTGTTTTCACTTGTATTTACTGCCATCCACTTTTTCTGAGGTCCACACTAGCTAATTAGCCACCTATTTTATGCACATTTTGGGATATTGCATAGAAAAACACTGGATGGAAATCGCTAAATGCACATGAATCTGATAAACTTTATAAAACGTGCAAAAAACTAGGATGTAAACACATTTACCGTATAAATACCTCAAAGCGCATGAAATAAGACATTGAGACTTTGCAATGGGATGCCATAACTAGACTAACCAGTGGACCAATCTCGATTTCAGAGCACCTGAAATGTGGCTTGGGTTGTTCTGAAATGCCTAAGCAAAGTCTGTTATTAAAATGGTTCAGTATAATTACCTCCACAGAACATCTTCAAATTTGGTGAGTGTAATCTTAATGCCTTTGCGACGTTAAATTGTGAAGATCTTGAGTTTTTGTCGAAGGGTGTGTCCTCGGCCTGACAAATCCCGGGTGGCAATAGCACGGGTGTGAGGGCCCTTTTATTGCTGCTTGCCGCTTTAATTATATAGTAAATTATTATATTCAGTGGCCTCTCCTACTGCAGCAATTTACATTTCTGTGATATTTTTATAGCCAGTTTAACAGAAAATTACGATTTTGTTCTCTTCGGCTAACTGTGTTTTATTCGCAAATGTTTTAAGCGATATTCCAATTTTCGATGGAAACTTTCGCAACTTTGGATAGAAACATACTGACTATTTAATACAGCATCCGTTGGTCATAGCATCCTCCCTCAGTGATAACATAACTTACTTTGTTAGCAGTTCTCTTCCTTTAGTCTCACTTCACGTAATGACAGAGAGGGAGAGAGAGTGAAAATAAATGAACACTTGGGATGCGTTATTTTTAGGCCGCCGAACACAATCACATACATGCAGGCAGGAAGAAAGCAGATGGTTGTGTGGACTTGTGTGTGAGTTTTGGTGCATTCCTTTGTCACGACACAAAGGAATAGACGGGTGCTTGTGCGCATGTACGGGCAGAAAGAAGCATTTGTAGTTTGTACAGTACAGTAATCTGTACTTGAAAAGTCATTTTTGGTCTATGCTCACTTTTTATCTTCATGCATTCAAAATGCTTAAGATGAGGGAACTTGTAAACAAGCTTTTAGCACTCACTCACTCACAGGAACACACGGACAGATCTGTCTCACTCTCTTTGTAGGTAAGATTATGTCATTGGGCTTAGCAAGCTCAGATCTCCCAGTCCTCTGGCTCGTTTATATAAAAAGGTTTAGAAAGGAACACCACTGCTGAAAAAAGGCGGCAAAACTGACTTGTGCATTGGCATTTAGGGTTGTAGCAGTTACTCATTAATACTACACTGAGATTGGCTAGTAAGTCAATGATGGTTCTCAAAATACTCAGTCAAAAGTATTCAGTAAAATATTGGTTCAATTAATCAATTTAAAAATAAAAATAAACTCAAGCTGTTGAAAAGGCATCTACACAATGTTGTTACAAAATTCACAGTAATGTAATGTACGTACAATGGAAGATAATAGGGACATGTTTAAAAGGGCATAAATAAATGTTACAATTATTGTTTCTTTTTTCATTTACACTAAGTTGAAAGCTGCTCAACTTCGTTTCTTTGCCAACGGTCTCTTTTGCTTGTGTCATCGAAAAACGCGACTCTTTTTAAAAATGAATAATGTCCTTTCACTTTGCTGCAGCAAATTGCTTTCAGTTTGAGCAGCCCTTTGGACGACAGAAAGAAACTCTACAGTTCAAGTTATTTTTCAAATGAATAATTCATACAAGTGCGTTAACAAAAATACAAGCTTTACATTTCTGCTTTTAAATAGGCACCAAAGGCTTTTATGGGGAAAGCCTGTACATGTTATTATACTCTGTAGTAATCAACATAACGCAACAAACGCTGCAGAGGTAAACTTGTATTGAATCTGCAATATTGCTTTCATGAAAACCCACTGCAATTTCATCAGTCTCTCTACTCCATCAGAGACTGAAAAATGAATCTCGCTAAAATCCTTGTACTGAAAAAAAAAGACTACAAAAATAGGTTGTCAGATGAAATCTTTAGATTAAATATAGAGGGGGATGTAGAGGGAAAGGCTGGTAGCTGTATTAAACTGACTAAAGTGAGCTATGAACTGTTAATTTACTAGTAAGATATATGTCCTAAACCTGTGAGGAAAGATAGCGCCAGTCACGTCAAGACAAAACCTGACATCAAAACGGTGCAAACCACATCCTGTGTAAACTGTTCTGTTCTTGGATGGTACGAATGGTGCCACAATTACACCTGAGGCAATGCATAAAGACATGCTCACACACCACAGAAATGCAAAGCTTTCTGTTCAGTGGGCAGTTTGCTAGACCCGAAGAGCCTAATCAATTTGTTGCCGCATTGCCTGGAGCGCTGAGTCACCGAGGGTCTCTACCATTCTCTTTGAAAAGTGTAACCTCAAGAAGAACAATTCACTGTCAGTCCAAAAGAGAAAAAGACTGGGAAGCTCATAAATGCTCTGAGGGAGATTATTAAACTAGAACATCCAGTTCTACAGAAGAAAAAAAAACAACAACAGATGAGCAGGAAGAGAAAGACCAGTGTGACTGACCTGCCATGAGCATGGAAGTTCAGGTTGAGGAACTGGTCTTGGTGAGACAGAGCTCTCTTAGCCCTTTGATGCTTGCTGTGCAAGACGTCTGTGTCGTAGGTCAAGCCTTCGTAATGTCGAATGAACTTGTTCAGGGGTTTCTCATATTGACCTGTGGAATAAAAGAAGGGAGAGAAAGAAAGAAAATTGAAAAATTAGGTACAGACTGTGATCAAACTAACCGTTATTCAACACAAGACTTGGCGCAGAAGGTTAACAGGCAAACTGTGGTGAGCGAGTGGGAATAAACCACTGTGACAGTTAGAATTACAATTTGAGCTAAAACATGAGGACTCATTATCCGTAAATTACAAGGCTTAGGCCCGTTTCACACGTTCTGTGTCTGCAGCATGTAAGCAAATTAGTATCACAGCAGCAACAGCAGGGCATTGGACTTTCACACATCAGAGTTTCTGCTGTGTAATACATCTGTGGCTCTATCAAAGCTGATTTAAGCAGATGGCTACAGGGCACGTACCCAAAGGAAACACATCAGGGAGGGGGCACCATGTAGGGGTCAACTGGTCAATAAGGGGATTCTCTGCCCATAATACCAATCCTGAAAACATGTAGGATTTATGTTGCCAAGTAGCCCACCCAGACCCTACCTTGACCAGAGTTTGGTGTCTCTAGGCGGCTGGGTCCCAGAGTTACGGCCATTCAAAGTCGGGGCCCTTTTTGCGGTCTAAAAAAGTCCAAAACCTGCAGTGGGTCGGGACTTTCAGGGCCCCAGAGGCTCTGGTGGCATGCCGAGGAAGGTTGGCCGTAAACATGCGACTATGTGTCTCTCTTAAAGTAAAGTCTGACCAGAGAACTGAATGTTGCCAACAAGAAGTATTTTTATATTTCTACCAGAAAGTAAATCAAGCAAACAAAATTAAATATTAGTTTCAGCATCTTCTGTGATTTGCTCAGGAATTTAATGATACAGAACAATAATTAAAACATTGCAATAATAGAAACAATGACAATATTTTCTCCATTTTGTCAAAATGTCATTCAGCGTAACAAACCATGGTAATTCGGTGTAACCAAAATATTTATTTAGAAATGAAAAAAATATACTTATTCTGAGCTGTAAATAATAAAATTTAAAATATGTAAATATACATAATAAAATTGTCTCTGGGAACTGGCCAAAGGTGAAACAGTGATAAACTACAAACCAGTCAATAATATCTGGCCATGAATGTAGTCATTGTCCAGCAAAAGTGGTAATGAATTTAACTCTGCCTTGGAGCTTCCTGTATGATTATAATAACTGTATAGGATAGTAATTCTCAGCTGTTTTTGTAAATTTCCTTTGTAAAAAAAAAATAAACAATTGGTAAACAAAACTAAACTTGTATTTGTGTGAAAAAAAAGATAAATCATAATTTTAAATTATTTTTAAATAAAAGTATGAATGTATAATACAAAAGCATGTAGAAATTTAAAATGTAAATATAACATTTTTATTTCATAAAACACACAGCAAAATAGGCTAAACATTTGCAGTATGAATACTGCAATAAATATGGGCACAAAAATGTGTGGCATGTGTGAAGCTGGCATTATAATGTCAAAATGAATTGGGAGGAACAAAAACCAGAGAAAGAGAAAAAAATAACATTTTTTAAAATGATAATGACATAATGTACACAAAGACACTATATTTTCCACTTCTATTGTAGGAAAGTACAGTATTCATGTTTTTTCCTCCCATCCTTCCTTAGACTCAAAAAGTGACTTCCTGGCACAGTAGCATTTATGCTAAGAATAGCCTGACCTTAGCAGGGAGCGTTTACTCTGTCACGGCACTATAGTATCTACTGCAATAACAGCACAAGTAAATTACCCACAGCAGTCCACACTTTACATCTTATCTCATGAAAAGCATTCTTGGTCCCTTTACTTCACACTCACAGCCCCAAAATCTTGACAAGATGATATCTTGATGCTATTTATAATCACCCCATAAGGTAATATGACTAATAAGACCTCTGGTTGATGTGTTTTCAGAGGAAGAACTTTGACACTGGCTTTCCATCAGTAAACACAACCCAAAGAGAACCAACCTTTCCTGTTTTGAATCAAACTTCACCTCCCCTGTAAAAATGGGTTCAGACCAAAGCCTGAACCCATTTGTGCTTCTGTACAACAAAAACAGCAATTGGCCTAGTAAAGTAAATTGACTTGTATGAGCTGTGCTTCACACAAGTGAAGCACAATATATTACTAAACATTGTATTATTGACAATGTGAAAATTGTCACTTTTCAGATCTTTCAATGGACAAAATAAGCTCGAGCAATTTCCATAAGAACATGCCCGGATACGACAGAAAAACATACAGAGAGCAGCAGCTTTCATTTCATTAAGTAGTGCAGTGGAATGGAAAAACGCATTTTGCATTTAACATTTTTCAAGTTTCACATGAGCACAACTCTCCCGTGAACAATAAACTTCAACAAAACACATGAATATCACAGAAAAACTAAATATAAACATTTGCAACACTACCAAAACTTCACAATGGTAAAATGCTGAGACATTTTGGAAGCTAAAGCAATCATTTCTGCATGGCAGACTGTCATCAACCAAAGTGTCAATCTGAGTGAAATATCATCAGTGTCTTTCCAATGGAACACAAGTACGCAACAAATAAAAATATAGCTTTCTTCAGCAAAAAGCTTCTTTTCAGCTTCTGATGAATGAGGTTTGACAGAAGTTCAGAAACACCTGACCTGAAATAAAGGACTTAGGAGAGTAAACCTAGCTTTGATTGAGAGTAAGTTAGATAGATAGACGGAGATGCATCTTTTTGAAAAATTAGCTATATGTTCACCCTTGAAATTGCTATAATATCACAGTACAATTTGCAGATTGCAATTTGCAGACTGTAGTCTGTTATTCTGTGTAAAAAGACCCATCATCTCACAAAAGGATGGTTTCTAACACTCAACTGACGTTAAGAAGTGAGTTTGGAGTAAAAACATTGTATTAAATGTTCTTTTGTTGGACAAGAGGTTCATAAATGCCTCTCATTTTTGGAAACTTCAACTTCAAAGAACTTCATTTATCCGTTAGGAACTTCATTAATGTTGAGCATCAACAATGTGTGTAAAGTTGCACAAACATAGCACATTATACCACACCCACACAAGTAATAAATAGTAAAAAATAAATAAATAAATAAATAAATAAAGCTTTCAAAGTACAATAAGTACATAATAAATAAGCAGCAGTGGGCATTAAAAAAAGGTTACGTTAAAAATAGATGAATTAGAGATAAATAATTCAAGAATCCGCACACACGGACATACATCTTGGTGAATATATCATATTTCTAATAGAAGTAGGCACAAAACTAGTGATCTGTATCTCTGACCTGAGGGTAAAATACTATAGTGACCGTGCAATGTGTGAGTGGTGTCAGAGGCTATTTGTGTTCCTTTTATTTTTGTCCTCCTGTTGTAAATACTGATAAGTGATTCCTGCACCTGTCCGATTATTTTACTACTCATTATGATTTTGTCTAGTGTTTGCGATGAATATTGAGTAATGATCCAAACCAGGCTGATATGTTAAAGGTTATTACAGACTCAATGAAGCATTTGTAGAAAGCTACCAGGTCTGACTGGTGAAGTCTACAGAGCTTTCTCAAGAAAAAGATGCACTGCTGACATTTAGAAAAACAATTCACTGTTTAGTTGGAAAGTAAGTTTATGATCGAGCATTGTCCCAACAAAGGTATCTGTATGATTCAACCCTTTCTATTGGCTGGTTGTTGACTAACAGAGTGGGAATGATGGAAACATCTTTACGAAAGTCAATAATCAGCTCCTTAGTTTAAGAGGATTGAGGTCAAGACAGTTCTGCTTGCACCATTAAGTGTATATAATACCTGGGTTGTAGCTCCTACAGTTGTTAATATGGAGTATAAAAACCAGTAAGATTACAGAGCCTTGTGGTGCTCCAATGGACACTGTCTTAGACGAACTGAGGTGACCATTTACTCAAACCCTCTGGTGTCTATCTGTCAGAAAGACAGGATCCATAAGATAAGATGTGGGTTCACGTTTATTTGGAGCAGTTTTTGTCCCATCAGGTGGGGTTGCACTGTATTAAAAGCACTCGAGAAATCCACAAAAACCAGTCTGATGAATGACCTGGGGCCTTATTATTTATAAAACTGTGCGTAGGATCCTTACTAAAAGAGAATGAGCGCCCAAAAGCCAAAAATGGCGTACGCCAAAAAATATTCCGATTTATAAAACCGTTCATACGCCAGAACCTGCGCAAAAAATCCCAGTCAGTTGAAGATTGTGCGCATGTGCATCTCCTCCCGAAATAACCATATGTGGAACTTACAATAGTTTAAATATGCATATCCTCATCTGCATATCATTTGCATATGATTATTCATCCACATGATACCATGTTAAGGTACAAGACGTTAGGAAAAGATGAAATACAGATGTGCCGTGTCACAAATAATTATCTTTTTTTTTTTTAGCCTATATCCTTGCCTTGTTTTTGAATCTTGTAAAACACATTTCAGAGAAAAATTTTCTCAATCTTTTCCACTGGGCAAAAAGTATTTAATGAATTTATATTTTTAATGGAAACAGACATGGTTGTGCATTATTTGCATGGAACTATTATCATGATTAGCAATTATCTCTAGTTAAAACATTAAAGCACAGCATGCCATATATTTCTATTTATTGAATATATATATTTTTTTGTAACTTCTCAGTAATGATTTAATGTAGTTTAAGTGTTAAACTCCATAAATGAGAATGGCATATTTAATCTTAATCTTTATATCAGATGTCAAACATAATATAAATTATAATTTCATTTATTTAAACTGTTATTGAGAACATTTACTGTATTTATTAGGACTCATGAAGATTTATGGTTTTACTTCATCTGCCGTTAGATTATAGGTTATGCGTGTCATTTTCACTAAACGGACCAACGCGCTCGCTGGCGCGTACATTTAAGAAGGGATGGATATTGACTTCAAGTGATAGGCTTGGTGAGTGAAATAATATTTGTACTCTATAATCTTTCTGTAGCCTGTATAGGCTATAATTTTCTTAGGTTTTTGGTCAAAAAGTGACCAAAAAGACATTTAAATCCAGCTCACCATCAGTGTCACCAATTCCCTTTGTCTCCAGAAAGTGTGTGCGGACTGCTCAAAGCCTTTTATTACCAAAGATGTTAACGCCACAGGCCGGTAGTCATTGTTGCAGGTGGGATTGCTCTTTTTGGCTATTGGACAAATGACTGAAGATTTCCAGATTGATGGGATTGAATGTTCTGAGATAGAGCGGTTGAAGGGATAGCATAAAACACCTGCCAGCTGGCTGCAGCAGACTTTTAGCAACCAGCCACAGATCTGATCAGGTCCTGGTGCTTTGTTAGTTTTCATCCCCTTCAGCATTAGTTCCACTTTCTCCTGCCACAACTCCAGATTAGCTTGGGCAGGTAACATAGGATTGAGCTCAGCTATTAGCTCCTCCCTCTCTTGCGAATTATTAGACTGGTCAAACCTGGAGTAGAATTGGTTAAGATTCTCTGACATGTTGACAAAATCTATTGTCCCAGGTAATGCAGAGTTGTTAATGTGGAGGCCAGCCAGTGTTTTAATGCCTCACCAGGCATCCCTAGCTCTGCCTTCCTGAAAGAATTTCTCAACTCCTTGTATTCTTCAAGGAAGCTTGATTTCAATCTTTGAATTAAATAAAAAAAAGTAGAAAAAAAATACAATAGAATAAAGATACCTATAAAGAGAAAAGTATTTGCTTAGGTCTGAGTCTGACACCAGTATTCAGAAATAGTATTAAAGAGACTGAATAAAGTAATAAAATGTAAAATAACACTGGGTAGTATTCTAGTCCTGAGAACTAAATTAAATATATAGGATATTAATCCTGATTCCTTAAAATGAAAGCGGTTTTGTTGTTTTGACAACCAAAGTAATGACAGATCCTGTCAATTAGCTATATGCGCAATATATATTACAAAGTCTCTCTGACAGCATGCGCATATAGCGAATTGAGTTCTCTTTAATCGCTTAATGTGCTTCAACAGTTTAAAATGACTTGTTTTTAAATGGCAATGGTTAAAAACGCATGTATATAAGCTTTCGTGCAGGTGCAGCACAGCAATGTCACGAGAGCGTAACCACGATAGAGAAGACTCCAAAATCTCTACCGGTTGACAAATTTTTACCGGGTTTCTACGGGTATATCGCCCACCCCTAGCCAAAGCGTGAAAAGACATGAAGCATAGCATTAGTTTGAATCCTCAAACAGACCCTTGAAGTTTTTTTTAAGCTGCAGTCAGCCTATAATGACTTGTCTATAAAGACAGCTCACAAACTTTAGAAGTTAAAAAGAAAAAGAAGAACACTGTTAAATTATGTGTCTTGAGAGACAAGGGCATGGACTAACAGACAACTATTCCTTTTCACCTTGTTTCTATAGCAACTTGGCACTTAAAATAAAAAAGTGAAGGAAAAAAAAACAAGAAAAACAAGTAATTTGCTCGCTCATCCATAGCCCTGAAGCCTAAAACTAGAGTCAGCCAGTGAACCTTTGCTGAGAAGCATAAAGATGTAATGATAGGGAAATTATGTTCCATCAGAAGCAAAAGGTCCAATTTTGCTCTATTAGCAAAGGCAGGAAGGTAAATTAGTCCACAGAAGATTAGTTTTTTCTGCCCCGCTATTCAGCTGCGGACTTGAACAAAGCAACACTTCAAAAGTTTTTAGGTAAAATTAATTATATGGGCTGAGTCGGCTGACTGAGTATTACATAGGTACTATGATGCACTGTCTTCGACAACAACAAACATACAGCACGAAGGAGGAAGAGACCAGAGAAGTGGGTAAAGCATGTAAACAAAGTATCTAGTTTGACAACAAAAGTTTTTAATTTAGATCAATTCTGCTGCAGTGACAAAGTCATGACAATTGGTTATCAGCACTATATTAAGACCACAGGCATTCCCAGAATAGGCCCAAACAGACAGAATTTATAGATGACAACATATTCAGGGTAAATGAGAAATGCACAGATACAGAGAGAAAAGCATAACTCCGTGAAAGGAGGGCGGACACTAAGCACTTTTGTACAAGCACAAACAATAGCTGCCTCATTTCTGCCTAAATTACCCCACATGTGAGGACAAAGGTGGCGGATTCCCACATAAAGAACCGCAGAGCTGTCAGACACCACTGGATGAGACAAGTGGAAGGTCTGAACAACATGTTGAAAAAGTTCAGTGAAAATAAAAGTGAGCAGCAAATGGAAAGTTTACAATAGTATCAATGCCAACTGCGCATTTTCACTCTCTCTTCTCTCCAACAAAAATTGAAACATACTCGCCTCCTCTCACTCACTCCGATGGAATGGTGTTGTTACATTCATTCATTGAATTGTTAATTTTCTCAATCCTGCCTGTTTTGTGCTCACCTCACACCAAAAATGTGTGTACCACTGATCTATAAAAGTGGCACGCACATAAAGTCACCTCTCAAACATTACCAGATGTTCTTCTTTTTCATGGTTTATGATGCTTAAACAATCAAATATACACAAAATTACATCAAAATACCCATCTTGAAGAGTATTCAGGTAAACACAGTCAGTTTTGGAATTTAAATAGTTGAAATGGCATGTTGTGTCAGTTTTCGATCTGTGCATAAGTTCTTAAAGTGACAGAAGCCTAATAAACCTGCTGCTGTCAATTATATGTTAATCTAAGAACAAAAGATCGACTGCTCTTGACTGAAATATTTTTGCTAATTTAATTGTAAGCATTAATCTTTATTTTTACAATAAAGACTATTCAGTGTCATTTCTGTAGTTCTTCTTACCTAAATACGGTTAGATCTGAAACCTGAAAAACTTATTTCATTTGACTCTATTCTATTGTATACAATGCTATCGTTTGCAATTTGTTTATCTGTTACTTTATTACTGACTGTTTACTTTCACGTCTTTTCGTTTACTTGTCCCTAAGCTGTGTGAAAGCTATTGCAACAAAATAATACAAAAATGAATATCTAAATGTATCTAAAATAAAAATATCTATGATAGTTTTCCCAGTGGTATCAAAAATGTAAATTTTTCAAGGTATCATATCAAAGTTTGAAATTCCACAAATGTGACAAACCTACTTGACAGCCTGTGCTTAAAAAACATGGTGCATGGTGCTCAAAAAACATTTCTTATTCTAATCCATGTTGAAAACAGTTCTGCTGCTTAATATTTTTCTGGAAAACATGATGCCTGTTTTCAGAATTCTTTGAAAAAAACTTTCAAAAGAACATTTGAAATAGAAATATTTTCCAGTCAAAATCTTCACTCTCACTTTTATTCGATGTACTGTCTAGTATCGCTGGTAATATGAAATACTGATCCCAAAATTTTTAATAGGAATGTACACTTATTGTAATGAAAAAAAAGTAAATATTAGCACCCACTTTGCACCCATTTGAGGCAAAAGACAATAGATGATTCAAGTCCTAATTCTATAACATTCAAAAATACAAAATGTGAATAATGAAAACATCTGTTCGAATCCCTACTCATGTTTTGCGACAGACAAAAAAAAATAAAAAAAATAAAATAAAAAAAAGATTCAATGCAAACAAGTTTCCTCCATTGTTTGCACTTGTAAGGTCACTAAGATGAGCTTTTTCAGTTCTTGAACACAATGCTGACTGATGCATGAAAACTATTTCTCAGCCCAGCTAACACAATAAAAACTGAACTATTTTAGAACATCAGCTTGTGTGAATTTCATATTGCCGCAAACACTGACTGAACAAATTTAAAAATCAAGGACACAAGATGAATGCAGGATGAAACATTCCATCAAAAATACAATCCCTTAAATTAAATTTGTATAGCTGAACACTGAAGAATGAAGTTGAACTGGGTGGTGCACAGGACAAAAAAAATTAAAGGAAGTGGAAACAGCTTGGCTCATGATTCACACAGTCTGTGTGAGTGGCCAGTGATCTTTGCACTCATGTTCCTACAGTCAAGGCCATTTAAGAGGTTATAGGTAAGGCTCTATGGAGAACGCACACTACAAATGACAAAATGCAAACCCAGATTAGTTATTGAAAGCACAAAAAGAATTACAGTTACTACTGGTCAGACAGACAGGGCAGAAGATTTGACACAAATCAGCTTTTGTTTTGCCAAAGCTTTGGGCAATCGATGGTGGGTGTTTAATAGCATAGATGCATTGTTTCTTCTCAGGCCAAGATCTTGACTACACTTAATGCATGTTTAGGAGGAGCTAAACCGAACCACTGGAAAGATGTTCTCCTCTTCATTTCTATCAACTTGAGAGGAAAAAACAACACTTATTTTCAAGTAAGTGAGCCTGGGAACTCAGCAGCCAAATAAACTCCACTTCACAAAAAGCTTGAGCTGACTGAAAGTGATACTGTGGCAAAAAGGGACTGGCAATTTGTCCCAGGAACACAATTTAAGGTCTAGATGACCTATCTTTACAGTGTAGAACTCAAACAGTCCTGGAAAAGAGTTTTTAAAGTCAAATAAACTAAAGGTATGAGGTGTGTGAACACAAGACTGTTATCAAGAAGTTATCATAAGGGTACAGGGAAGGGACGAGAGAAGAGAGGCTGAAAGTCAATGACTAAGTAGAGTGTGCTTTAATTTATGTTTTCTGAAATATTTCAGAAAGACCCAGTGAAATGTGGGTTATGTTAACATCGGTCAGAGAGAAATTGATAAGAGGAACAGTAATCGGATTATATATGTATCACTATTTATAGACAGACAAATGCCAATCATCATCTTAAACAGAATAAAAACTACTGTTAAAAAGATATATATTTAGCAACATCTGCTGGAAAACACTTTGTCATTGCTTATTTATGGTGCAATAAAGTTTATGACCCTGGAAAAACAAGAAAAGTCCTTAACAAAAGAGATTATTTACAAATTTTATTTTGTAGTTAACATTAGCAAGTATATATTTGAATACTTCACATTAAGTGGTTGACAGGTTTTTAATGGCTGATCTCTTATGGCCAATGGTCAATATAATGCCAAATTGAAAAAATATGATACAATAAGCTACACAAATTCTCTCTCATATATTTATATATTTAAGCAATCCAACATAAGCAGGAGTGCTGTTGTTTTGAATATCAGCTCAACTGTTTGGCTACAGGCACAAGACTGCAGGTAAACAGCTGCACTGATATCAGTACCATATTTCATTTCCTGCTGGTTATGCACAGCTTTGAGATTTGCAGCCTGCAACAACAGAAATTAAGCCAAACAGAATGGAATAACTCTGTACTGAGTTGCAGCAACTGAAATACGATGAGTCTGTCATACAGAGATAGGGTTTTTGTGTTTCACTGCTCCACATTTACTGTTTTTATTTCACATGTAAATAATAACATGCATTAAACAGACATATTTGACCTCTGAGCTTGTCTTTTTTGTCTTTTTCAGCATCTTGCTCATGGCACAGTGTTTTAAAAACTTAATTTAAAGTAAGTTTAACTTAAAATGTCCTTCCATTTTTTCTACTCACGTGCATGGTCTCAAGGATTTTAAATGCAAAAACACAACCCACATTTCACTGGGTCTTTCTGAAATATTTCAGAAAACATAAATTAAAGCACACTCTACTTAGCCACATGCCGTTCTTTTAGGTTCTTATTGTGCTCAATTATTATCTTGTGCTGTATGATACAGTAAATTGACTGTATTAGCTTATTATTACACATCCTGTTTGTTTATCATCAGAATATCCTCCTTAGTGTAAAGCCCCTTTCACACAGAGATTCCGGAAAATACACGGATAATGTGACCCGACAAGAGTTCAAGAGATTTTCACAATGCATGCCCAAGAATTGCGTCGTGGAAATCTCTTGAACTCTCGTATCAGGCCTACAAGGAAGAAAAGGAATAGTTGAATAAAATCATTATTTTTGTTAGTGTTTTGCACAAAAAGTATTCTCATCGCTTGATAAACTTATAATTGAGCCACTGTTGTCACATGGAATATTTAAACATTTTCTTCATTGACTTTCTGGGCCGTCAAGTTTCGATCCCTTAGGCAGTCTATGTAGCAGTGATCCACCTCTCAATTTTAATCAAAATATCTTCCTTTGTGTTCCAAAGACGAACGAAGGTCTTACGGGGTTGGTACAGCATGGGGTGAGTAATTATTGACAACATTTTCATTTTTGGGTGAACTAACCCCTTAAGAGTGTCAAAATTACTCTTAATGACTCATTGCTGCTTTGGTCCCCTCAATACAAAAGCAAATAAACTACACTAATCAAATAATAGGCAAAAAAAGACAAAAGGAGGTGTATAGTTTGGTCTTTTGATGCTAACAACATGGTATTATTTTTACATACATTATTTTTGTATAAACATACATTATTTTTGTAACTTGTACTGCAAACGGCATTCCATATCTTAAAAATGCCTCAGTCTACTGAACAACGCTTCAAGTTCATAAATACCGACATTGGGAGAGTATAATTTTGTAGAGGATGGAACTGTCATATACTTTGGGTTTACAATTTATTGATGCCACGAACACCAGATGTGACAATAGAGAAAATCTCTGGATCAAAAACTTCTCTAGTTGATAATGCCTCTTGGAATCCCTTTTTCCAAGTAAATAATGAAAATATCAAACATGAGTGTTGGGCATAATCTGCTGACTGTGAAGGTTTGGGAAGCTGGAAAAGAAAACAAATAGGGTGATATTAAATGAAGTTATCATCTCTAGTGGGTGTGTCATTCTGGCCTGTTATCTCAAAACGCAAACGTGTTTCACAAACAAAGGATCAACTTTCTGTGAAAGCATGAGTTTAGAGAAAATAAGGTGAAGTTCATCACATCATTGTGGGTAGGCATCAATGAGCCTGTGTGTATGCGTATTTGCTCCTCTTCTGCCAGAACAGAGGGAAGAACACAGCTCAGAGTGGTATAAGGATGGGTTAAAAACCTGGAAGATTAATTCGCTACTGGTTTCTCGAGATTTTCATATAGGGTTTCTGTGATAAACAGAACTCGATGACACTTGAAATGGATGTAACAAACCATAATAATCTTTTGATTTGGGGAAAAAAAAATACTTATGCAGAACTACAGGAAATGTGCATTATGGTAGAGGAGTTGGTAAATTTACAGACTGACTAGTAGTAATCCAGGCAATATTTCTCAAACAAAGTGTAACATTCTGTACAAAGACAGTAGCAGCGACGTTCGAGACGGTGGCTAGAATATAATTTGGTTGGCTCGTGACATATTAAGGTTTCAAATAGCTTATCCAAACAGCAAACATTTCCAGCAGAAAAGCTTTAGCTCCTTGGTTGATGCCATCATCCTGGGGTATCACTAATTATCGTAATTACTTGAGTTAAATGCTTTCAAAATCTTTGGCATTCTACACCAAATTGCTCTCTATCCACAAAAACAGTGTGGATAATAAATCAGCAACAATGTCCTTCTCACTAACATTACAAATAGCGCTAGCTATTTCATCATAAAAATTTAAAAAAGATGTTTTATTGTGTTGCCTACAGCGATTGAAACCCATTTATAGGGACGATATGATTTTTCGGTTTTCATGTCATTTGAAATTAGTCTCACATTGATTTGCTATGGCTTGGTCCTTTGTAAATTTACAGCTGGATCGCCAATCAACCACATCTCCAAACCAAAAATGACAAAATAATTTCTAAATAAAAAAATATCTTATAAAATAAAAAGCAACTCTTTAAAAATATAGTGCTGATTGCACTGGTCGAAGAGAGGAGGGCTATCAGTCAACTCTGCTTTCAATTATTCATTACTTATCATGTCCAGCCTTAGGTAAAATAGCACCAAAGTTAAACATACGAAAATATAAAAATGCAGATGTACAATTTGCTCAATTTTGCAAGTATAAGCAAAACAATTTCAGAGCTTTAGATAAAATAATCCACAAATGTACCATATTTTAAATAAACATAACCTGTGGTGTTCCTTAAAACTAATCTGAAAAATACATAAAATCAATGTAAAATGTAAATAAACCCTCAAACACTATTCACATTTTTTCTTCAATTTCAATGCTCCATTCAAAAGCTTATCCTGTTATTACATGAAAGGCCATTGTCATTTGCCACTGGTGAGGAACCTGTTTTCACTGTAAACCTGTGTTCTGTTCCTCTGATCAAGCCTACAATATCTTTTTCGTTCTGAAGCACCTGTCCAAATTCCAGAATTATTATTATTATTTATTTATTTATTGCCAGAAATGAAACATGATATTAATAATCTTAAGTCTATAAGTCAATGGAATTTGTCCACTGGATTATTGCCAAAAATATCCTGTCACCTTTCTTGCAGTGCATCTGTCACAAGCACATTAAGATTTTCCTGTCACAAGGACATCATATTTTTTTGTGGGGAATTTTCCATATTTGCAGCCACACTGAGTTTCTGGGGAAAGCTTTAGGAGGTAACCTATACTATAGATATAAAAACCAGACAGTACATTTTTCTCTGAGGTAGAAATTGCTTTTAGCACAATCACTTACAACAAAAACAGAATCAGGTGATATTTTATTTACCTGCAAGCCAATTTTTACTATGATTTCTAATGCTAGACCCTGGGCTCATCATACAGAAAGACATCTTTTTGGGATGATCCATCTAGCAAGTTGGAGAAGACACTAGCTAACCACATGAAAACCAAAAAAATTAAAAAATAAAAATACATTCACATAACATTGCAAGCTGGCCTACAAAACCGTTTGTGTTGTGCACAGTCCATTCAAGTTGCTTAACAAGCCATTTCATCACTGGATGGTGTAATATTCACAACTCCCCTCAGTACACACACGCACCATTAATCTCAAACAGATGACACTATACTGACCACAATCATATTTGTTACCTTCATTCATTGTATGTAAAACAAAAAAAAACACTCAAAATGCTGATAGAAAACAGCTCATTAATGTTGTTTATGTTGCAAGTGCACAATAACATGTTTGAGTTGATATCTGAGCCAAAAGGGATGTCAGCAAAGCTTTTTATGCAACTGTTTTCACAGCTGGCTAACTAAAGAAACAAACAGCAATATTAAAATGGATATTAAACATTTAAAAGGTAGGGTAGGCAATTTCAGAATGGCTAGCAATAGCAAGCTAGCTTTGAAAGCATGAGATCACACCCTCCCTTCAGTGCTACCCAAAGCCACGCCTCCTGCAAAGTCATGAGAGAGGTGTTAAATTACCTCATGTCTCAAAGCACATAACATAATAATAATGAATGCAAACAACTTGCAGAGCACTTACTTTCACCACCTGTGCTCCAGTGTCGAACATAGAAACTAATAAATGTGAGTCAGAGGACGTGAACAGCTCCGGCTAGAACGTCACAGGTTGCCATCTTGTAATCATGATTACGACCTAACATGAACGCAGGATAAGCTTATTGTTCTGGTTCAGTAGGAACTGTAAAAGGAGGCTGCTGTTTGTTTGCGGCACTCGGTGACAGTTTGTCCACAACACTGCATAGCTTTGAACTCGCTAATGACATGTGATGTCTGCGCGGAGCTAGGGTGTACAGAAGATGCACGTATGTTGACAAGCAGGTAGGTGATTGTATCATTGCATTCAGAGCAAATGCAATGATTGGACAAACAATTTTTGGTCCTGAGACTTTCTAGAGAACTGTACATGTTTTAATATTTAGACCACTTCTATTGATTGCTATCAGGATGTGAAGAGTTTCGTTTAACAAAAATTGTTTAGCCTATAAAAGAAATTGCCTACCCTACCTTTATACACAGTGATGTGGCTCGAATTTAAAGGTTAATTTAACTTTTAATGATTCATCTAAAATGGCTTGAAAATACACTTGAAAAGGAAGCTTTCCTTTTTCATGGGAGATGAAAACTGCATATCTCAAAGATCACGGAGCATGCGAGACACCATCGGGATCAAGGCAATTAGTGAAAGCAAAGGGGAATATTGCAGAAGTGCATTTCTTTAACCCAGTATATAGCCCAGTTAAAAATAACTAAATGAACAGCAAATACATTAGAAAACATAAAATCCCATAGCAAAAAACTCAGCTGAACCAAAACAAATCCCATAACAAAACGAAACTGCCAAGAGAGCTGACTAATAAAGGAATGCACAATCCATCCTGGTAAATCAGGCCATTGCTACTTGTAATTACTAGACTTAAAGGGTCATGAAACCCCCCTCTTTCAGCTCACAATCTTTTTGAAAAATGCAACTTAAATGGGCGTGGATAGCTGTGAGAAGAAGGGAGGGAGTGGGTGTGGTATGGCCATCACTGTCATCGCCAATGTCCCATGCATATCGACTGTCACTAAAAAGCAGTGGTAAAACGTGAGGAAATGCTAGATTTTTTTATATAGCTGGCAAAGTTAAAGTCTTATAAAATACACTGACACTTTATTATTATCCGTTCAAAAGTAACTGAATGCCCAGCTATTATATATTAGCCTACAGTAATCATTCTATTTAAAATGTATTAATGTAGGCTACATGACATGTATAATTATAATGTCATTATAAAATATATAGTGGTTTATACAGAAACTATAAATGCATTTGAATATTATTAATCTTCTGCTTAAAAAATCGTTCTATGCATAGCCTAGATCTACATGCCCCTGAACCCCCATAATAAAGATGGCTCTGCAGAGGTGGATGACTTCTCATTTTAGACACACACACAAACACACCTCTAAAGGGATAGAAAAGTCCTCGGGACTTGGTACCGCATCACTCGCGAGATGCAACTTGGATTGGTTGTCAACAAGGCGAAGTCCACCATTCTCCACTTCTCACAGCTCTCTCTCGCAAAATGTTTGCGGCACACACTACAGTTTAGATCATAGACTGTTTAGATGTGTCCGTGGTTGATGGCAAACCAACCATCCAGAGCCAGAGTCTGGCCCTGGCAGCATCGTGGGGAAACATATTCAACCCACTTGGACTTTGCACAATGAAAACAAACACTTGCATCCCATGATTGCCTCTCTCCTCTACTACACGATATCACAGTTTGACATGTCTGTCAGAGAAAGATTCATGTGGTGTCATGAATAATTAAGAGACAGTGTCTTCTCATTAATAATTATGAGATACCAATGAGCAGTGGTGGAATGTAACGAAGTACAAATACTTTGTTACTTTACTTAAGTAACATTTTTCACGTATCTTTACTTTACTTAAGTAGAATAAATAGTGCATACTTTTTACTTTTACTTCGTTACATTTTGCAGCAATTATTATACTTTCTACTCCACTACATTTCTACAACTTCTGTTACATTTTTGTTACATTTTCTGACCAGTTTTCCCCTGCCAAAACGTAATCTGACCGTCCGTCCGTTGCACGTTTGTCTCACCAGTGACGTTTGGTTGCCATAGATATATCAACTCGGTCACACTAAATGCGCCTCGCACGCAGTGCATTTATCGTGCAATTTATACACGAAAATTTGTATTTACGTGCATAGGAAACGCACCGTGTGTAATATACGGTTGGTTGGGATTATGGCAAGCCAAGAGGTTCAGAATTACACCATAAATTAATCACGTTTAACTGCCAAACATAGTTATTAACATATAGTAAGGATAAGCATGATGTGTATATTGCCTAATTAATTGCAAGCTTGTTTCAGAAATGGTGACAACTAATTTTTTCCATCATTATATGAGTATTAGGTTGAATGAGTTAGAATGAATGTTTTATTAATCATTAGAAAATAGACATTAAGAGAATAAATTGTTATGCAAGTACTTTTACTTTTAATACTTAAAGTACATTTAAAATCAGGTACTTTTTACTTTTTACTTAAGTATGGTTGTCATTGTGTTACTTCGACTTTTACTAAAGTAAATATTTATCTGGTTATTTGTACTTTTACTTAAGTACTGAAATTCAGTACTTCCTCCACCACTGCCAATGAGTCATCAAGCACTCACTGCACAGGCTACGTCACAGCCTATGACGTTGGATCCGAATGAAGATTTCAGAATACGGAAGATGAAAAAAGTTAATAGTAACCCTACAATTAAATCTGACAGATGCTAACATTGTCTTCAATGGTGTTCAACACACATACTTCTGAAAATTTGGTTTGGGGTTTCATGACCCTTTAAAAGATTACTTCATTCCAAAAGAAAAATTTCTGATAATTTGCTCACCCCCATGTTATCCAAGAAGTTAATGTCTTGTCTTCTTTTCTTCAATCAAAAAGAAATTAAGGTTTTGAGGAAAACATTCAGGATTTTTCTCCATATAGTGGACTTCAAAGGGGACCAACAGATTGCTATCAAGATGAGAAGAGTTTCACATAACAAAAATTGTTTAGCCTATAAAAGAAATTGGCTTGCCTAACCCGATGTTTGCAAAGACTAAGTCAAACATGCTTTACAAAAAAAAGGTAAAACAACGACATGACAATTTTGAAGTTGGAGGAGAAATGAGATGGAGTTTTTCCCACTTTCGCCTATGTACGACGAGCGACCTTTCGACCCCGTTGTCCATGATGAAGTACACTATGGAGAAAATTGGAATGTTTTCCTCAAATATCTTTTTGACTGAAGAAAGAAAGACATGAACATCTTGGATGACATGGGGGTAAATAAATAATCAGGACATTTTTAACATCATTCTGGAGTGAATTAATCATTTAAACACCTTAAACACACTTCTTAAGAATTTGTTATCTTTAGCACCCCTAGAAAGCCTGGTTGTGAAGAAGTGGCAGACAACTAAAATAGGAGGAAACACAGAGATAACATTCACTAACACTCATCTTATGTCATTTCCTCCTATCTGACAGCAAGGGGACAGTATGTTTCAGGCAGAAATCTGAACTTCACCTTATGGAAAAGTGTGGTGAAATTCATTCTTTGAAGACTCTGCAGTAGCTCTGTTGTCTGACCACACACAGCCATGCTTATCTAGCTAAAAGGGATACTTACAACAGATTGTTCTATTGTTGGCAAACAATGTTTATTATAGTTAGACACTAGAACAGACTAATCCCAACCCAAACTCTAATCGTGAACTTAATACACTGTAGAACGTAAAGGTTGTCAATGGTTGATTTTTATTTGTATTATTTATTTACTTTTTTTGATAGATTTTATTAATTAAATTCTCGTAAAATCTCACACATACCTTCTGTAAAACACAAGTAAACTAGACAAGTACCGGCAGCATTGCGGTGACCTCGTCTCTTGAGTGAAAATTATTAGGAAAGGTGTGTTGTAACGTTCAGTCTTTCATTTCGCACTCGTGTTATTTTTCTGGGAAACATTGCGCACTCGACAATGCACTTTTAAAATTTAAAGACAGAACAGAAACGTATAAACTGAACAAATTCATCGTCTGTCTCGATTCTAATTGACGTTACTCTATTGTGAATGAATACATTCGTCAAGTTAGCTAGCAGGGTTCCCATTGACAAGACAGCTAGCTAAGGACATTTATTGCCATTCTTCTAAAATATCCCAATAAAAGTCGTTTGGAAAACTCGTCACGACACTGTCTAATATAAAATGCTGGTATGCTTATAAACCTGAAATTCCACGTGTTTTACTGTAAAAGTTGCCTATTTTTGGTGTTTAGTTTCACTTCCGCACTCACTCAGTCTCTCTATGCTCACCCCTCCCATATAGCTCACTTCAGCTAAAGCACAATCCGATTAACCGTCACTTTTTCCAGAACTAAAGCAAAACACACTTACCTCTGGTGTCGCTTAAGCAGTATAGACAACATCAAGAGTTTGAAGAAAACCATATCGAGTAAATTCATCGCTCGTACATCTGACACCGAGGCAGGTTTGATTGTTAGTTTTGCGTGTCTTAAAGGCGCAGTCGCCCTCGGGTGAATGTTTGTGTCGGTGACGGATGCTGCTGCTGTGCGGCCTCGGCTCCGAGCTTGTCTCTAACGGCCTGACGTCAGGCGCAGGCAGAGCGTAAACCACGCCCACCCGAGGACATGAAAGGATGTCTACATGAACGCTTTGGTACTGAGACTTTGTAGAACATAATAGAATAAATTATTATATAGGAGGAGAGTGACAGCTATTTGAAACTATAACACTAGTTGTGTTTCTTTGAAATCCTTATGCTAAATACTTTTACCGACTGTCCTACATTTTGGTATAGTTTGTTAATAGCCCTAAATAAACAATTAAAAACGAGTGGATTGGCCATGCCATTGAGTTTTCTTAATTTACTTTGCACTGAATCTGAAAACCAAGAAACAATTAGCATCTTGTATTTTACAAAGCCACAGCTAAGCGCCTTGTTCTGAATCATATCTGCAATGCAGGCATTCCAAAGAACTTCTGTTTGATGCACAGCTAATTATGAATAGACTGACCTATTATTATTAATCTGCCTTACATTATTGGTCTAGCCTTACTTTCAGGTGGACGAGGACCCAATTTCTTCTATAAATAAACTTTGTTGTATTATTTTCATGTTATCACTTTCAAGCTGCTTTGATGCAATTAGTAGGCCTAAAATTTAAATACAGGTAACTTGACTGACCCAATCTCTAACAGAAACGTTTTTTGTGTGTGTGTGCTAACATACCTTCATTTAATTTTACATATCTTTTTAAAAAACAGAACTTCCCTAAATTGAGGCTTTATACGATTTAACTCAACTTTTGGGGACAAATTTGTCCACAAAAAAGTCAGGTATACAATACATAAACGGTATTGCGAAGAATGATTATTTGTAAACAATATCTAGCTCAACGTTGCCATCGTGCGGTGGATAGAACCATTGGAATTTGTCGTTGATACTGCGTGATGTCACATCAAATTTCCATGGAATACACGACGTAAATCTTTCACACGTGACCACGGCATATATGTGCGTAAGGAGAAATTCTAAATCCACGAAAAGATTATATTAATCCATCACGTGTAGATTAACTTTGCGTGACAATTATCAGGGAAAAAAACAAATCTACACATTATTTTATATAGGAGTTATTTTATGTTTTCACATAATGTAGTATACAAAATAAACTATACGCACAAATCTATGACAAAAAAAAAGAACAAAGAGAGGGCTAACATAAGCAAGACAGAGACTTTAAAAATTATAACAGCGAGAAAATACATAAAGGGCTGCCGATGATGTAAGCTAAGTTGGGCTCTAAATTAAACTTGAATCAAACTTTTTAAAATGTTTGGAAATTGAGTTAAATGTCTCTGTACAATCCCAAGTCAATGGTTCCTTCACACAAGTCACCCATACCGTTTGGACTGAAAACAAGCTGAAATCTGACTGAAGCACAGACTTCCACTGTGTCTTGGATAATCTGTGATGAGCTCGAGGTCCAGAGAACTTGTCGGCATCTTTGCATAAAACAGGTGTATAGATTTATCTTTTTGTAACAGAGATTCATGATGTACTCCTTGATGCAGCAGCAGACTGTGTTGGCAATGGTTCTCTGGATTCTCTGAATCTTTTACAATATGTTTCGTAGAAGGTGAAGGACATAAATCTTTGCAATCTTGCATTAAGAAATGTGATTTTTAAACTGTTTGAGAATTATCTCTTGATATTTGGCACAAAGTGATGAGCCATGATGACCTATCTCTGCTTGCAAAGACTGAGAAGCTCCTTTTACACTCAGTCACGATACCCTCACTTATTGCCAATTCACCTACTTATTATGTTTCAAAACAGTTTAACTTGGATAAAAAGCTTTTCACTTTTATTTTGCATCTGTCCCAGCTTGTTTGAGAGTGTGTTGCAGCCATAAACATAGATTTATTTGCAAAATACACCTAGGTTGGTGAGTGAAAAACGTTGAAAATATTTTTCTTTGTACTTTTTTCATTTAAATAAAGGTTAAAGAGAATGATCAAATCACAGATTCTTGATTTTATTGCATTTTACAAAATGTCCCAAGTTTTCTGGATTTTGGGTTGTAGGACCGATAATCCGATATAAAATTGATCATGTTGTTTTGTATTCATTCAGAAGTTATATCTGTTAAAATAAGAGTTAAAATTAAGATTGAGTCAATATTTATGTGGAACACCAAAGGAGATGACAGCCTCAGTGTGTCATCTCCATTTAGTTTCATTGCCCTTAGGCAGTGCCCCTGAGGCTGTCAGTCTAACATTTTGCCAAACATCTCCTGCTGAGCTAAGCAAATAAAAAGGTAATACAGGTCTGGAACAACATGACGGGGAGTATACCTTTAAGCTGCTAGTAAAATGACACATACAGTCAGTGTTTGTGTATAGTCGGTAAATAAGTGCCGATGAAGGGATGACGTCAGAGGTGGAGATGTCATGGCGTCGTCGGAGCTGAGACTGGAGCTTGCCATCTGAGTTGAAGGTTGTCGTTGGTGCTTTCAGCGAAATGGAGAAGAATGCAAACCCTCATCGAGACGCTGGAGGAAGTGTCCTGTGCGCCGCTATCCGCGCAGAACCCGCAGATATCAAAACAGTCTCCGGAATGAAAGATGTCTGCGAGAAGAGAGAGAGACTTTGAGTACTTGTGCAAGTGCTAGCGGTGCTAATGCTACACCCTGCACACAGACATCCAGATGCTGCTGAGACGGTAAGCAAGAGCGCACATCCGAGCGTTTTCCAGAGCAAACTGTCGCCCGATGCAGCGGATCAGCTGAGCAACGGGATGGGATACGAGCCGTTGATGGCCGATCCTGGGAATAAAGAGGGTGGCACCTCAAAGTTAGTAAACAACCTCACAGGGAGACAGTCTGACATCAATAACGTGCAGGCGGGCGGTTTGGATGGAGGGACACCAGAAACGACGAAGCTGGCCAAACCTACTTATTTGTGTCCCAGACAAAGCAAAACCTGCAAACTCGAATTCAAACGATCACACAGTTTCTGAGGGTCCTCCGAGTGGGAGTGAGCCCAGCATCGCAGGAGAGTCCCCGCAGCTTTGATTCACTAGAGTCCTTCTCCAATCTGAACTCCTGCCCGAGTTCAGACCTCAACAGTGAAGGACTGGAGGGACAAGGGACTAGCTTTGGCTATTCAGAGCGAATACGGGGCCGAGGGAACGAAATCCCTGTCTTAAAGACAGAGTGACCGGTCAAGTCGTTGTACCACATCAAGTGGATAAAGTGGAATGAGGAGAACACGCCTATCATCACACAGAATGAGAACGGGCCGTGCCCGCTGCTGGCTATTATGAATGTCCTGCTATTGTCATGGAAGGTAAATAAGATGAAATTCTGCTCGTTTGACAGGTCACACTACCACCCAAGGCAGTCGCTGTGTTTAACCTGGTGTTCTAATTATACTTTGAAACATTTTATTGGATTTTATTGGAGCCGAAGCACCAGTACACCGGTTGTCACTGGCATTAATTAAAGGCACATTCATACATTATTTGCCTATTCAAAATATACTTGATTAAAATGAAGAACACTAACTCACAGATGTTATCACGTCTTCGAGACGGTTTTATTACTGCACAGTGCGGGTCGCCCTCTCATGGGAGCTGCCATGTTGACATCTTTTGACCCACAATGTGGTTTACAAATTTACTAATTGATAATGAATACTTACTTTTTTTAGTGATGGTATGGGACAGTATGCATGTGATTTAGAAAGTCCAGTACAATATCTAAGTTGCTTGACTGAGTGATAAAACAAACTACAATGCTGCTTGCACAGCATTGTAATGCATTCAGACCTTCAGGTGTCAATATTAAAACCACACGTACTATATGGACCATCTTCACATTTCTGGTTTTCTCAGAAGTAGAAGTCGACTGCAGTCATAATTGCGTAAACTTCTATCGTGGTGAATGGGAGATGACAGCAGATTTTATTTTCTATTTTCATTTGCTTAAATAGCAAAATAGAATATATATATATATATATATATATATATATATATATATATATATATATATATATATATATATATTGTGGCGTTTCCATGACTTTTAAAAAAAATGGAAAGAATATAGAGAGATTGACTGCAGCAGTTTGTAGAGAAAATGATGTGATTTTTGCTGTCACTCCCTCTCCCATTATATTAACTAGCCTTCCCTCTCAGCAGCAGTGTTCATTCTTTTTCCTTTTTGTAATTTACTGCCATATAACATATATATTGTATATAACACAAAGTATAGTGTTAAATGAAAAAAAAAATCATGTTTATGTTAATAAATGTGGAGAACGCATCATCACAGTCTGTGAAAGGGGTCCATTGGGAACTAAATGTGAATGCCGCTGATTTTATGTTTTTTTACATTTCATTAATTGTTATTAAATGGTGACTTATTATTAGGATAAACTATAGTCCATCCATATTTGACTAAACAAATTGTAAAAATGTGGAGACGTTTTCTCCACAAAAATATGGAGACGTGGATTCTGTTTTCATCTTCAGATTTGTCTCTCTATCTCCAGATTTTTAAATATCATTCCCATTATTTGTAGATGCATACCAGTATCATGGTTACATCCTAAACAGACAGACACACCAGTAACTTCGTGGCTTACAGCCCTGGACTCATTTGCATTATAAAGATGACATTTAATTATTGGCTTTGACAGTGAGTTGGCAGGCACACGAGGCGCTATTTCAGTGCTGCAGTCTTTCATCTTGAAAAAAGAGGCACTATGTTTTCAGCTGTGACTGCTTAAAAGCCACTGGCTTCTTATGGAGATGATAGCCACTTTCAGGCTGTTTTTAAGATGATGCCTGTTTTATTTCCTTCAATCTTCACAACATGCATTAATGCTGATACAGCAGTTCATTTCAACACCATCAGTAACCCTCATCTGTGTGTGTTACATAGCATAATTGTTGAAGGATAAAAGGTCATGTATATGACCATGAGCAATGTGTCATTTAAACTGCTTTTAAATTGATTTCTCTCTGGCTTTGGCACAGGTCAAGCTGCCACCAATGATGGAGATAATAACGGCAGAGCAGTTGATGGAATATCTGGGTAAGCATTTCATATGCATTATAAATGTGGACTCTTTATGTGGTCTTGTTGACACAGTATCTATCCAGTGGAGGGTTTAATAGAAGAAAGATGTTTCAGGTTTTATTTAATTTGAAGAGCTAATAAAAAATGATGGAGAGAGTGATGCAAAGTATGGTGGGCTCGCTGACAACATTATAATGGGAAAGCTATGCTCAAGTCTTTCTGTCTATTTCTTTCTGCAGCTTCATGTCACTAATTGCTAGTTCGTTCCCAAAAACTTAAATTTATCCACTATAGGACACCAAATTATAGTAGGAATCATGCAAAAGCTTGGGATGTCATCCTAATTATAGGATTGTGTAATGCAATTTCAACATGCATGTACCTCTTCAAGAAAATCTGTGCTTTTCCATTCATAAAGTTAGTCTGTAAATCAAATTATACACTGTTGTGCGTCTTATAAACATCAGCGAACCAGAAAATATGATATGTCTGATGGACAGCACCAGATCAGGGAAATACCCAACGGCTCGTCCTCTTGTAACGTCACAGAATCCAGATCCCTATCTTCCACTGTGGCATGTTGACCTGAGACACAGAAGTGTTGCGTTACTGCAGTGAGACGGTTGCTTGGACCTCAGTTTCTCACATTGCATTAGCTTTTTTATTACTTGTTTAAAAAAAGTTTTTAATAGTTTAAAAGCATCTTGTCCACTATTCTTTTATTTGGCCTCATACACTCCAAAAGAAATGCCAAGTATAAGATTAATCTAAGATATCAGCTCTGTAGGTGTTGTTCAGAGGTCGATGTATGTTCAGTGGTTTCTCTTAACACTCCTTAAAACCTTTACACACATTTAGTCATTTAATGAAACTTGTATCCAAAGTGGAACATCACAAGTAATTTATAAAATGCACAATCTTTACTGGATTCAGAAGACAAGGCGTCGGATTCACAAAGATAGACTTTGACTACAGCTTAAATATAGTAGATAAGCAGACCGTTGCACAAAGCATTTAAAAGTCTGACTATCTAGGACTACACAGCAATGCATTCTGGGAAAAATAAAACACTTTTCAAAACAAAAACATGGCGGATAAGAGTTAGACAGCATTCAACCACTCAGTGGAGTTTACCCCAGCAGAAAATGTGTTTGTTGGAGGAGTATAACAGTTACAGGACATTTACTTGGGAAATTTGTTTTGGTCTAAATTAAGCCAGTCTTTTTATTTTTGTGAAACAGTCTAACTTGCATTTGACTAGTCTATGAGCAAATTGTAAACTTGTCTAACACTATAGACCAGTCTAAAATAGCTTTGTGAAACCAGCCCAAGGAGTGCACTTAACAGAGTTAAGTAAATGTATATAAAAAGCCTTTATTTCAGCCTTTAAAAACAGTTTCAAATAACTGCATACCGTCAGCGTGCGGTTAATGAGTCTTAATCAGGGTGCTTTTTACTGGATTCAGATTGTCCTTCGTTTGAAATCTTGCTGGAAAGTCTACACTTTATGAACTTTGCAAGCTTGTGCCTTACTCACCCTCATAAAGTGCTGTGGTTGTGACCATAGAGGATGTGGTCTCAAAATGTCATTCCTTGAATAGGTGTGGTCAGTGGAGTATATTTTTAGTTATAAAACTTGACAAACTTTTGTATGCAAGTATGTGTTTGTATGGCAGACGCTGTGGTAAAAGATACACAACATGTCCAAGTTAAGTTTAGAAAGCCTAATAATGTTATTTCATTTTAAATGTGTTTTTGTATTAGATCACGTAATATAATAATCGTTTCTTCAAATAATTCCCCATTCTTGACTGAACTTGCAATAAAATTGGACCGCATAATGTGTCATCATAATAAGATACTAGTGACAAGTGTACAGCAGCTTCAGAAATGAGAGATACTACCCCTGAAGCTGGTCAGGGTCAGTTTTACAGCTTGGAAAATTTGACTTCATTGAACATGCTTGAGGCCATACACACCCATTCCCAGCTGTCTGTCTAGAGACCACTCTGAAGTATTCCTCATATTGCTGAGCTGTTGATAAGCACACACATCAATGTGATTTAAAGCATGCCTGACACAGAAACGGAAATCCCCTAGATACAAAACGTGTCAGATGAAGAGTGTGCCAGCTGGGCACTTTTTTACATTTGCTGTTGTTTGACCTTCTGGATGTTCATTTTGAGGTACTCCCATCATAGCTTAGAGCTGCATTTATTCAGAAGCACACTTATAAGACATCCATGGTTAGCTACACTGGCATCTATAAATTGCTTTTCTCTTCCCTAGGTGCAGTAAGCTGTTTAACTCCATTAGACATCATCTCACACTCTCCTCTGCTGTACTTTACAGCACTGTCAGTGTTTTATTTCCCGGCAAAGTCAGCAGTCCATGAACAAACCCTGTCAACTGGGCAGTCTTAAGTGATTTGATCAAAGCATGCACTTCAGTTATGCCTGGTTCAGATTACACGATTTTAGCCCGATTTTGGCACGATCCGTTTCTCATCAGGGTGTCGTGGGGATTCGTAAACAACATCGGCGTCGAGGACACAAGATTCGATCGTATCATCTCGTATAGTGTGTCATAGTGGGCGACAACCTACGTTGCGTACTGCGATGCTTCGCAACATCACAACAAAAAGACTAGCATGTTTAATTTTTTAACGGTCGTCACGACGGTTCCGTCACATGCATGAGGTTGACCAATAGGAGCACAGAAGCTTTTCCGTACACAACTTTCAAAAATGGTGAAAAGAAGAGAGACGATGGAGCTAACGTTAAAACTAAAAGTAAAAATATATAAGAAAACAATATTTTACCTCAAGTTCTCTTTAGAGGATTGACAGCCCATACTGTCCTCTTCGAGAAATCCAGGAACGTGTCCATTGTCAGGTTTTCTTTTTTTACCTTTTTTCTGAACACAGGACAGATAATACAACACTCAATTTCAATTTCAATTTATTTATCCACACATAAAATCAGGACAAATGGCACAAACCAATGAAATTGAAATTGGAGTCAAAATCGCGTTATCTGACACAGTGACTATCGTAACAGGCAAAAAAATCGTGTATTCTGAACCAGGCATTACTGTTCATTTTCTGAGCATCTACCACAGTATGTTTCCCAAGTAACCCAAGAAGTTTTTTTTTTTTACACTAAACTGGCTTGATCAATGTTCAATGCATTAAATTGATACAGAAGTGTAATTTATTTTATTAGCATCAAAACAATTTGGCCAAACCCTTGATGACTGATTTTTGGCGTTATATGTTTTTGGTTGCCTAAAATTGTTCATCATTCCAACAATTAAAAAGACAATTTCAGCATGAAAATGTTAGACTTGGGGAAGCTTTGTTTTGTCTCATTATTGTCCCTGTTGTCAAAACTTAATTTACTCAGCTTGATACATGGTATTCCAAACCTGTCACACTTTATTTGTGGAACACGCACAAAGAATTCACCTGGTCGCTCTGTGAAACAACTGTGAAAAGAGACTTTCCGGCTTCAAAAAATGTTATTATATAGTTAGCAAGTATATAAAGAGTTAAATATCAGTCGGTTACTCACACAATCTTCAAAGGACCTAGAATATGAAGCACGCCATCTTACGGACCGCTTTTATGATATACAATTGTACATTTGTATGTTAAAAAGTCTCATCTCCATGCTGGCCATTATCATGAAAAAATGCAGCAAGTACAATTGTCTTTTTGTGTTCCACAGAAGACATAAAGTCATGCGGGTTTGGAGCCATATGCAACCACAATGACAATCTTCATTTTGCCTGAACCATCTCTTTACAGCTTGATGTTATAAAGTGAATGAGAGCAGTAAAGAACTTTGTAAAGCAGTGTGAGTAGCAAAATAAGCTTTTTAATGGGTTACTGATTAAAGGAGAGGCCTGGTATGGGAGAGACAAAGAGAATTGACTGAGGAAGAGATCAGCTGGAGATAAGAACTGAGAAGAAATGAAGAGGCGGGAGTTGGAACGAAGTGTTTTTGCTAAGCAGAAATAAGCGAAAGTAGCCCGAATGAACCTGCCTGTGCTGGGCCGCATTCTTGGCACTGATCAGAGGAAGCTGGAGTCTGAGGAGAGTGGGACAGAAAATAAAACAGCCAAGCTTCACGCTTCTCTCTCACACGTTCGTGCTTTGTCAGACCAGAAGCATCTAAGCTTCCACTGGCATTTTGAACATGTTTGTTTTAAACTATGGCGGGTGCAACCTTATAATTCGGTGTCGCTGAATTATTATTACAATGATAAGTCACTGGAAAGCTTTGCAAGATGACAAGTATAATAAACTGCTCTGGAATGGAATTTGCAGTGATTTGGCCTTGATTTGATGGTCGGTTCAGCCGAGCAGTGCTCCTGTACCTAGAGCTGTATGTGTGTTCAGAATGTTAATGACGACGGATGACAGGTGCTCCTGTATTAGAGTAAAACCCTGGGTCAGTTCTTCTCATTTATGCCAGCAGCCATGGCTGCCCTCTCTGATCCAGCCCGCTTCACTGATCGGCAGAGAGAGTTTCGGACAAGACAATAAAAGGAGGACAATGATAAAACTTGTATAGAGGTCAAACTAAATGTTGAGTTGAATTCTGAAACTGCTTGTTTTGAGGTCAGTTTGTACCACTTATCCTTGTCCCAGGCCTTGTACCACTATACCATTTGGGGAAAAATAATAATTATTAATACTAAATGAAAATAAGAAATATTACTACAGTGATAATTTCTTAATTTTCAAAGGTAGAACCAACTTTTAAATGACAGGAAAAAAGAGGGTTGGCACAAATGCTGGTTAAAATGACTCAGAACTCAGAGTAGATGCTATATGAATAGCCAGTCATTCACAAATAAGAAAACATTGGTACAGCCGCATTTATCATTGTTTGGTGAAATCCAGTCATTTCAATAGGAGGATCTTTTGTGACGTCATTGTTTACGTTTGTCGCGTTGCATCATGGGAATCGTGTGGCAAGAAACACCGCTAGATACCTGTAATTTGATTGTTTTGCACGTTTGGAGGAGGATTTAGAGAAGAGGATGGTTCAATCTTGCTGTGTGGTCGATTGTACGGCTTGTTGGGGGCCTGATAAAAAGTTTTTCCTTTCATTTTAAATAAATAAATAAGAACACTGATCAATGAAGACTTACCCGGCTTTGCAGTAAGCAGTGATTATTTCGCCGTTCTGCGATCACCCACGGGAGATACGAATCACGCTGTGACACTGCTTGGCCAGGTCTAACCTCTGCTTTAATAAACTGATCTCATGAAATGGCGCATGTATAACACCAATTCGTATTTCCAACACGCATAATCGCTTTTCAGCGTGTTTATGAACGCCGTTGACTTAATGTTACATTACTGTATATATAAATATGACCTACCTCAACCCCATTCCTAAACCTACCCGTCACTGTGGTTAATACCATTTATGAGTCTTCCCCTACCATCCTAGGAAAAATATATCACTCCTCAGATGTAGATCTACATTTTGCTTTGTTTCGCTCGGACATTTAACGGCATAGACATACACGCATAGCTCAAAATGCATATAGATAACACGCCACTTGATTCGAAAAGTGTCGTGTATGTTTACGCAAAAGTCATGATGTCATGTTGCTTTTAGCACTATCACTGCTTTCTGTTTGGCAGAAAAGATCGGCCCAACTTTTCGAGAAACAAAATAATCATAGGCCTCCAGACTTTTGAAAGCCTTTAATCTTTCATGAGTGAAGGGTCCAGGGGTTTCTATTAAATAAGAATAAATGTCTCGTCCTCAGCAGATTGGTGGCCAAGACACGGTCGAGTTGGACCAACGTTTTTTGACATTTCAAATCACATATGGGCTTTGAATAACTTCAATTTTGTCACCAATACAAATTTTGAGCTTCTCTCCAAACCTCCTCCGGTCGTCAGATATTAAAGTGCTTATATATTGTGGATTTTGCCTGCTAACTCTCTTGAAAGTGCTTGTCGCGTCTTTACACCCGGCCATTCTATTTGTTTTCTTGCCACACAACGACTCGCGCATGCGTACAAAGATGTCAACAAAGATTGGAACCTATAGGTTCCCTCCTATAGGAACCTAAGGACGAAAGGTTCACACTGGCTGGGTTCAAAGAAATTTGTCACACAAATTCGCCATGTTGACAAATAGAAAGCTGTTTGGTTTGAAAGAGACTTCTGTATGAGCTGTGCTTCATAACAAAAAAACTTAGATATGCACATGTAAACAAAATGTGTGACATGCTAGTTTGACCTTTTAGGCCAATCCACTAAAACAGGTAGGCTCCAATCACTGTCTTGCCACAGTATTGGCAGACATTCACACTAAAGCTGTAAATACAGAAAGGCTGGGGTTGTAAATATCTACTGCTTTTGGTTTATTGCCATATGTAGACAGTTTGTTAATTGCAACAAGGTGAAGAGGAGAGTGCTGTGTCTCCTGTGAGCATGTGTTTTCCATAATTGCGCTGTCTCTCAAATGTTTTTTCACTAACCCTCCCTTTCTTTTTCTTTCTTGCTTTCACTCCATCACAACAGGAGACTATATCCTTGAAGCCAAGCCAAAAGAGATCTCCGAGGCTCAGCGGTTGAACTACGAACAGGTAACAGAAACAGCAGTTTTGCTTGTGACTCACAGAATAGAAGTCTAGCGAAGATTGCCAGGCTGTTTACATACATAGTGTGTTTGTGTGCTGGTGCAGTGCTAACACTCAGAACGAGGAGTGAAAGGTGAGGCATGAGGCTCTGACAGAGGAGAAAACATTAGCCTAGACATCCTAGAAAGATATCTGCTCAAAACATCCTTATGTTCTTGTAGAGAGCATGGCTTTGTTCTCTGTCATTAAACAGCCAGTTATTCTCTGTGGCATTAGGAAATAAGCTGTGTTAGTCATCTAGATCAACACCTATGCATGGAATCACCAGTGAATTAAAGGAATTGTGAAAAAAATGGTCCATTCCTGTCTGGAGTTTGTATAATGGCAGGAGTAAATATCATCATTGTGTTGCATTGAGAGAGTATGAACCTTTTATATAGCTATGTGCTGTACAGCATTTGGTATGTAAGGAGATTGCTAATTTCTCTTCACACGTGGCTGGTATGGGATGCATGTTCTGGGATTTCTCTTTATTTGATTGTTTATATGTAAGCAATAAGGTATGAGAGGCTGTGCTGTATCGTGAATAAGTAACGGCTGAAGGGTGTTGTACCTGCAACCCCTTCAGCCGTTACTTATTCACGAGACAGCACTTGCCTCGAAGTATCTTATTGCTTTTATAAAACGGTTGCCACACAATATTAAAGTAAAAAACAATATTAGTGCAACTTTCTTGAAGTCAAATCACTAAAAGCCTACCTTCCGCTGGAAAAAATAGTCCCTGAGCGTGAACAGCAACAACGTTCCAATGTGTAAAATGCATGAAAGCTCAAATAAAAACAACATAGAACCGCAGTGTTGCGCAGCGATCAATAGAACCGTTGGGTGAAGCGGTCGTAGCCGTGTTTTAACGTAAATAAAGCACAGCTCTTGACCAATCGGAATCAAGGATTCGAACTTAACCGTTTAATAATATTTGTTATACCACAAAGCCTGTCAAAAACGAACGAGTCATATTTCACCCCCAAATAAAAATAATATTTAGCAAATACTCATTTACCCCCAATTATCACTACAAAAATGTGAGTCTGATTCTAATTACCATAATGCAATAAAGAAATACTGGAGAAAAAAAAAAAAGATTTTCGTTACTGTAAGGCCTGCCCAATCGACCCAACATCAGTTTCCGATAAGCAGGTGAAGGTTTACTGCGTTACTGCATTTTCCGCGTTTGATTTTAATTAAGCTTTTATCTGACTTGATTTTATACACTAAAAAAACATACACTACCAATCAATTTTTTTTTAATAAATTAATACTTTTATAGAGCATGGATGCATTAAATTGATCAAACGGGTCAGTAGAGGAATTTTACTGTTGCAACTGATTTCAATTTCAAATAAATCTTTCTATTTATCAAAGAATCCTGGAAAAATGTGCAATGCTTTCTACAAAAATATTAAGCTGTATGACTGTTTTCATCATTGATTATTATCACAAGAAATGTTTTTTGAGCACCAAATGAGCACATTAGGATGATTTCTGAAAGATCATGTGACACTGAAGACTGGGGTAATAATGCTGATAATTCATTAATCCATATAAGGGGTTACTTTTTAAAACATATTAAAACAGTTAATTTTAAGTTTACTATTATTTCACAATATTACTTTTTACTGTATTTCTCATTATATAAATTGAGCCTTAAAGAGCACAAAAGACTTCTTTCCAAAACAAAGTAATCTTACTGACCCCAAACTTTTGAAAGGTCATTTATTATAAATATTTTCACATTTTTCCCAATTGTTTTAGAAATAAATTATGACCCAAACAACTGGTTCTCGACAGTCTTTTTGATATCCCTCCATTAATTTTATTAAATAGTTTATAATATAGTGCTAATGTAATTGCCATTTGTAATAAATTCATTTTAAAAGATCCTACTTCCAAGCAGTTCAAAGCCGATTCTATTTTGTATGTGAGTTTGAGGATGTGAGGATTAAGACAACAATGTTTCTGATGTTCCCGAGTGTGTGTTCTTGTTTATTGGAGTAGGTGGAGGCTGACTGGATGGAGTCTGCTGTCTAAAAGCAGATTTTGCTTTTGATCTAGCTTTAGTTTTTATAATGTACTTCTCATTTAGAGTTTAACTGAGCTTCATTCATGCTTGAATAATGCTGTTTCTCTACACTATAGGTCAGCTGACAGTCTTTGGCCAGGCTGTGTGTAAGTGTTGACAGTTAGTGAAGCGCTTTTTTTGGCAGTAAGGAGAGTGGGACACACACACGCACACAAAAGGTCCGGAAGAACTTTAATGGGCCTGTCTGCTATCTGTGTGTGTTTAGCTTGTGCAAATAGTGTCTGTATTCACATCTCTCAGGTTTGACTTTGTTTATCAGTTGTTTTTCAGTCTAATAGATGTTTTGATTGTATTAAAGCTTGTGTAGCCTTCTCAGTGAACATTGCTGGACTGGAGCGAGAGTAAATGAGCTGGGAAAAGTGGGTCAGGGCAGTGGAGGGGATCAGAAACGCTGGCACGGGCACGGGACAGAGCCGGGCCACACACAGGTTGGGTGTGGGTGGGGGTTGGAAGCGGTTCTGGGCTCAACCGGACTGAATGGGAGCTGTGGGTGGATAGGTTTTGGCTAATCTGTTAATGCTCATCTGACCCCGGTGCCAGATCTACATGCTCTCTTCCACCCACTGGCCATCGGGTCAGCCTGTGCCACACTGATTCATCCTGGCTCATTTTCCAGGAGAGCTGGGACTCATGACGCAGCAGTTCTCTAAAGGTGTCTAGTGTTGGTTTGGAAACTTCATACTTTGGTATTGAGCTGCGAGATGATGAGCTGTGCTATTCTGATCGGAGACAAGGTGAGATGAAGGCTGTGCTCACTCTGTGTCAGAATATAGTTGTCAGGTTTGGTCTCGTTTCGAGTGCTAAATGCGAAAAAGATATTTAGCAAATAAAGAATAAAGAGATAACTTATCATATAAAAATAAAAGCGCATTTAAAATGTGTATAATTACTAATTACTAGGATTAATAATACTTAGATAACACTGAATGCTGTTGTTGACCAGTCAGCTTCCAGAACTGGAACTTTTTAAATCAAATCCAGAATTCCAGTGAATGGGACTGAATTAAGTGAAAGTGCAAGGACATCCCTTGTAAAACCAGGAAATGGCCAGGGCAGAAATCTCCCAGAGACAGAAGGGCAAAGATAATCTCACTGGTTTCTAGGGATTCATGGGGTTTGATGTATCAAGTGGTTGATACATGGTTGTGTTACAAGCTCTAATCCCAACAACTGTCCACACAAACACATTTTGTTTGCTGTGTCCAATCAGCATAACAGATGGTCATACTGTGAGCCCTTAAAAGTTAGAGGAGAGCTGGACAGATTATTATTATTATCATAGGATCTGGAACGTAATATAAAATGCCGATCTCATGCACACACGTTCAACTTCACACTTTAACTGTTGAACTGCGCTGTAGTTTGTAGTCGTGCAGTGGCTTGTGTTTGAGAGTCATTGGAGGGTCATTATGATCAAAACAGAAAGACCGGAAGTAAAGGAGGTGAACTCTGGGTGTTTGGAGCCCTTTAGTCGCTAGTCTAGAGTTATGGGATTTTTCCTGCTTGGGGTAGTGAGACAATTAATTGCGTGTGACATTTAACAGAATTGCATGCATTTTTTGTGTTTGAAAAAAAGAAAATTTACTATTCCCTCTAGGGCGGTCAAACGATTAATCGCAATTTATCGCATTCCAAATGCTTGTATATATTTAAGGAGTATTTTCATGTATATACTGTACATATATATATATATATATATATATATATATATATACATATATATATTTATATATAAATATAAATCTTTTATATATAAATAATATTTTTTCCTAAATATACATGAATATTTGTTTATATATATATATATATATATATATACTACACACACAAAATAATTATACACAGTGCACCCACATATATTATGTAAACGCAAACTTTTATTTTGGATGCGATTAATCGTTTGACAGCCCTAATTCCCTCATTGTTTTTGTATTTGCCTTTATATTTCCTTTGCTCACTCTGTCTCTTTCTCTAATCTCTAGAATATGAGTGATGCTATGGCGGTGCTGCATAAACTGCAGACAGGTCTGGATGTAAACGTTAAGTTCACAGATGTGCGGGTATTCGAGTACACACCCGAGTGCATCGTCTTCGACCTGCTGGATATCCCACTCTACCACGGATGGCTGGTCGACCACAGGTCTGCATGTGGGCTTTAATTTCAGAATCTTTTTCTACAGTAGTTATATGTTCAGTATCACAAATACATTATATGCAGTGCACAAGCAGCTTTAGTAAAAAATAAATAAAACGACTGTCAATCAATAAATAATTACATTAAAATAATTAATTACAAAATGGCAAACATTTAAATGATTTAATAATACATATTTATAAATATAATAAATGCAAATTTTTCCAAATAATTGCACATATTACTTAAGAAAACCCCTCAAATTAAAAAAACACATTATTTACGTTTTCTTTCTGACAGATACATAAAAAATCTATATATTGTTGGTTTTAGTTCCGTATCATTGGACATAAGCTCATCAATGGGCTATTCATTTGAGTTCAGTCAGTGGGTTTTTTTACGCATTGCTCCCAGAGCATCATGGTTTCGCAATCAAGTTAAAAACATTTTAGCTGTTAAAAACGTGCTGCTGTTTGCAAGTACGTTATGTACAGATTAAATTGATAGCCCTTATAAATAATAAATCACCTATGTGTAACGTTAACATTCATGCTAATATTTTGACTGTCATATTGTCTTTCTTTTTTATGGCTGTCTGTAGATGGCTGATATAGTGAAGGCAGTGGGGAACTGTAGTTATAACCAGTTGGTGGAGAAGATAATCAGCTGTAAGCAGTCAGACAGCAGCGAGCTGGCCGGGGAAGGTGGGTATTCACTACTTTTATCTGTCTTCTCCTCCTTTGCCTCTTCTTACAGAAGGCAAGTGCTTATCCGTAGCATTTCCCCTTATGACTGGCGTCATGCATTTGGATGTATTAATGTCTCGGATACATTTCTCTATGTCCTGAATAGTGTTTGCATCATTCAAATAAACAACTATCAGAGTGTCATTTAAGCACCCTTCTTCCATATAGTTTTAGCTGTCTGAAACCCTCTCTCCTTTTCTTCAGTGTGTTTGTGTCTAAATATATCCATCTTTTCTCACTCTTTCTGTGAGTGTGTATCAGAATGCACCTTGTCTGTTCTCTGATGCTGCACTGATACGACCCTTTTCTCTCCAGTTGATTTTCTGCCTGTCACTTACACTCTATCCCTGTACAAGCGTGAGTCTGTATCTGTCAGGCTGTGTTATTTTTGCGCATTATATGGTTTCAGCGAGTGTGTTTAAAGAATTTTTCTTTCTTCATTCATTCATCCTGTCATTTCAAACCTGACTTACTTGCTTTTGTCTGGATAAATTTGAAGTTACAATTAATTGAGGTTGAGACTTATAGTCTTCTAAAATATAGTAGCATAAAAGTATCCTAAAGTTAGTCCATATGACTCATACACATTATTCCAAGTGTTCTGAAGGCTTTGTGTGAAAAACACACCAAAATAGAAGTTGGATCACCATGGATCGTGATGACCGGATCATTGAGTCAGTGAAATCAGTCTGGTTCGTGAACAAATCATTCAAAACTATTTTGCGAACTGAATCTACTGATTATGTGAAACAATATTGTAATGTGCCAAGGAGAGCTAGGGTGGAGAGATCAAGATTTCACATTCATTTGAAATGATTTTGTATTGTGTTGTGCGTGTCAGAGAGGTCTCACACTGCCTTATTCTTTTCCAGGATTTGTGGCAGAGCAGTTTCTGAACAGCACAGCGACTCAGCTAACATACCATGGCCTGTGGGACTCACCTCTACCGTACAGGAGGGAGAACTGTGTGTTTTCTTCAGGAACAATCACTTCAGCACTATGACCAAATTTAAGGTGTTTATATTTAAGTGTTACTTCTGCAGCGTTTTGAGATGATGGATGCTGTGAATAAGCACTTGTACAAGTAAAAGAAATTGTCTATACATAGTATGTGGGTGCCCCCCAGTGGCTAACAACAGAAAGTTAAACTGCTACTATGAAGACTATAAATATGTGATACCAAATTACCACGATTTGGCATCTTTGAAAGGTCAACGTCTGCACATAATCACATGCAAGTAAACTGATATGCACTCAAATTGTTTAGTTTTTTTAAATACTTGCTTGTAAAGTTGCATTAGGCTATTAATAGTTTTTGTTTTCATCATATACCACAAATTATACCATCTGCATATGTTAAAAACACAGCAATACATCAGAAACATCTTATATTCATATTTTTTCAGACCTGCAAAGTCTGTTTAATGTTTGATCCATCAAATGCACTACTACAAATCAAACTGTAATACTTGTTGACAGTGAAATGCACTCATAATTAGCCTATTTATGCTATAATTAGCAGTAAAATTTTATTTTTCAGCAACATCAACAGGATTTTTATACAGAATATACCTTTAATCAAAAGTTAGGTTTGGGAGATTAATTCTAAATTATTCAGACCATCCAGAATTAATTGAAAATTCAATCTATTTATTTTTTGTTTATATTTGTTCACCTTAATAGTTTGTTTTAATTAATATTTTATTTAAATATATATACGAATTCAGGGCTAAACTGAATGTGAGAGTCACAGAGAATTTGAATTGTTTTTGGACGTTGACTCTACATAACCCCCATCTGTCTTATCATGGGGACTGTAGAGCCTCTGTCTTTTATCTGGAGGAAGTGGAGTTGTTCTGTAACAGCAGGATACACTTTGCCCACAGATTAAACTCCTCCATGATCCTCATGTACACACTTCAGAACTTGACACCACTGCTGCTCTGTCTGTGTGTGCTGAAAGATTGATGGACGAGAGTGTTTCAGGCCGCTAAAGTGTTTTTCTAAATGCTCTCTCTGTGTTCCTCAGGCCCAGCTGTACTTGCTGGTGACAGATCAGGGGTTTCTCACTGAGGAGAAAGTGGTTTGGGAAAGTCTGCATAATGTTGACGGAGATGGGAACTTCTGCGACTCAGAGTTTCATCTGAGGCCGCCCTCTGACCCGGAAACGGTGTACCGTGGTCAGCAGGACCAGATCGGATCAGGTCAGGCCTAGTCACTCCTTAGGAGTGCTAAGTGTTGTTCAGACGTAAACACTGTACTGTAATTGTTTCTCATGGAACATTTGCATGACGAGACAGTTTCTGGTCTCATTGACTACCATAGTACATATTTTTTCCTACTATGGTAGTCAATGAGACCAGAAACTGCCTGGTAACTGATATTCTTCTAAATATCAGAAAATCGGCTGAATGGATTGGAAACGGTAAAACCTAACTGTTTAACTCTGGGGAGTTGTAAAATGAGCCTATTTCCAAAAAAAGTGGAGTATCCCTTTAAGCATATAGAGTGAGTTGGGAATTCAGGTGGTTACTTGTCCCAAAACTTTTCAACACATGATAAAATGTTCTGGGTCATTTCAGGTACTTGTCTTATGAAAAGCATGAAGTCCAGCCCTGCGGCATCAATTACTTTTAATAATTTCTTCTTAAAGATACATTACTCAAAGCTTTTAAATAGTTCCTATGATTCTGGACATCAATAACCCATTTAAACATTACAGTTCCTGATATTTTATTTGTGGTATTAAAGTAATCACTCAGGAAATATCCTGTGTGTGTACCAAATGAGGTGACTAAGAGATTTCATGATTGTGCAAAGCCACAGTGACCCTCAGATAAATGCAAGCTCTGGAGACTAATGTTACAGTGAGCCGTGAATGTTGAGATGCAGCCAGGATCTGTGAGAGAGTAGTGCACTGCTGTCCTCTAGCACCAATTCTGCTCCATTGCCCGCTGGAAAGTCTCCTCAATTGTTGATGTTAAAAGCTCCCAAATCCTCCCTCCAGCTCTGTGTGACCCTCCCTCTGTGCCTTTGGGAGCCTTTAATGCCCAATGACCGGACCAAATTGCCTCACGTAACACAGATTCCGTTTTGCCCTTTCTTTCTTCTGCTGTTGTATTGGCTGTTTAATAATGAAGTGTCTATTTGAGTAAAGGGCTTAGAGATCACCGTGCTCTAAACGTTTGATAAGTCAGCAAACTAATTGGTTTTTAGTTTATTAAACTAAGTGGTCATGTGCTAACTCTCAGGATATGCATAATGTAACATGCTTTTTTTCATGAATTATCATATAAGCTCATTACTAATGTAAGGATTCAGGCTAAGCTGTATTACAGTGCTCTACACAGATAGTAATAGTTTACCCACAAATTTGTTTACTCACGCTCATTATGTTCCAAAGGCGTATGATTTTTATTTTGCGGAACCCAAAAGGAGTTATTTACCAGAGGCTGCACTAAAAGCAACTAGTGGTATATATATAAAAAATGCTTAAAAATGTGGGGTCAGTAGGATTATGTTTAAATAAATGAATACTTCAATTCAGCAAGGATGAATTAAATTGATCAAAAGTGACTGTGAAGACAATTCTAATGTTACAAATAGCTATATTTCAAATAAATTAAGTTTCTATTCATCAAAGGACCCTGCAAGAATATTATCCTGTTTTCCACAAACATATTAAGCAGCACAACCATTTTCAACACTTTTGAATGTTACCGTTAATAATATACATCTATATATTGTCTTCTACCATCAATTCTGGTACAGTCATTATACTACAATGTCATCGTCCACTTGTTCAGCCTGGACAATCTGCCAAATAACTCAGTTTGGGTCATGGAAAAATAATCATATGGGTTTTGTACAATGTCCCCCTCTGTATGTGTAGGACTACCTGATGGCGCTGTCTCTGCAGCAGGAACAGCAGGCCTCAGACCTGGGTTGGGAACAGATCCCAGAAGGCATCAGTGATCTAGAGCTGGCCAAGAAGCTGCAAGAGGAGGAGGACCGCAGAGCGTCACAGTACTATCAGGAGCAGGGACAGGCGCAGGCTGAAGCGGCAGCAGCTGCACAGGCACAGGTGAGTTACCATGATATAACTTGCATTCAAATACTTATATATATATATATATATATATATACACACACAAAGTCAAGACCTAAATGTATTCAGACACATTCAACATTTCTCACATTATCACAGTTTATTCGCAATTGTTTAGAAAATGGTAATAAAATATGACAAGAACTCATGAGTTACAAACAAGAGTTATTATAATGACTGTTAGACTGTCTCACAAATGAATTAGGTTGAATTGCTGTCAGCTGTTGAATTGAAGTACACATTTAGATAATATCTATTTCAGGTAAACCAATTACCAAGCAATGCTTAAAAGAGTAGTTCACTTTTTTGCTGATAATTTACTCACCCCATGTCATCAAAGATGTCCACGTATTTCTTTCTTCAGTCGAACAGAAATGAAGGTTTTTGATGAAAACATTCCAGGATTTTCTCCATATAATGGACTTCAATGGGAACCAAACGGTTCAAGGTCCAAATGACAGTTTAAGTGCAGCTTCGAAGGGCTTTAAATGACACCAGATGATGAATAAGGGTCTTATCTCAGGACCCTTCGGAGTCATGACTCAGAAAAAAGATTTGTTCATTTTGATGAACGAGTTTGAACAGGAGAGTCATGAACTCCCATCCCAGAACAGAGCAAGGGGAGCATTTGTGCTTATAAAACGTAAACTTTTTTTATTTATTTTTTAAATGACCGATTGTTTCACTATATATGACCCTTATTCATCGATCTGGTGTCGTTTAAAGCCCTTTGAAGCTACACTGAAACTCTGAACTGTTTGGTTCCCATTGAAGTCCATTATGTGGAGAAAATATGCGAAATGTTTCATCAGAAAACCTTAAATTCTTTTATTGAACTGAAGAAGGACATGGACATCTGGATAGCATGGAGTAAGTAAATTATCAGCAAAAGTTATTTTAAAAGTGAACTACTCCTTTAATTTTGTTTAGATCTGTGCTGTGGTGTAAAAGGTCACCTTAGCAATGAAAGAAAAAACACTTCGGTAAAACATGTTCAGGTCATAGTGTCTGGATCATTTTCGGGCCAAAGTTTAAAATACATTTTACTAGTTGTCCACTCTATGAAGAATTTGTGGGTATAATATGTCACAGTTTATTTTGCCATTCTCACTAAATGAACTATAGTGTCCTGCAACCCACTAGTAAAAAAACATTACTTGGTGTCTGAATAATTTTTAGTTTGACTATATATATTTAATATTTTGCAATAAACATAATATAGGGTTTTTAGTCTATATATACAAATTTTTGTATGTAAACAAACTTTCAATGAATAATTCTCCATTGTTTTTAAAAGTGAATGGGCACTAATGCATTTTAAACGAGCTTGCAAATGTCAGTAGAGAGAAGTAATTTCACCAGAATGAAATCTTGTAGGTTCAAAAGGTTGAAAATGAAATTTCCGCATGGATGAATCGTTCACAATAAGATGGGGTGAATGTTCATTTAATATCAGTTTGAAAGAGACCAAGTAAGAGGTTAATTTGTTGTTCTCCTGTCTGCAGGGACAACAGCCAGCAGCGGGTGCTGACCAGGTGGATCGAGACGGCAGCTGCTGAGAGCCTCAGCAGGGGAAGCCAGCGGCTTCTCCAAGCCCAGGAAAACAGGCCCTCGACGGGGGAACGCAAACCCAAGAAGGAAGCCAAGGACAAAGACAAATGCATCTTGTTGTAACAGCAGTGGACTACAGTGGACCGCGACGGGCGGCAGTTTGATTCCAGTGGCTCTCCAACACATCTCCCATTGTGAGGTGGAGAGAGACGGCAACGGAGATGAAGCATAACGGAACTTGCCATTCTCAAGCCACTTGTGCCTGACTTTAACCCTCTGTGTTCTGAACATTCAGAAAAGCAGAGGGGTGTCACTACAAGGACTATCACTACATCTTTCGTAGAGCTGGCCAAATGTTCTCAGCAGGAAAACCACTGCAGTGCACTATATTTGTGTGGGGTCACCAGGGAGGGTGGATCTTTGTTTTTTTTTTTTTTTTTTTTTTTTAAGTTAAACAAGGTAATGTACACAGCACTAGGCACCCACCCCAAAAGCAAGAAAAAAAACATGGCACCACTTTTTTCATTATACATAAGCATTTTTGGGGGGTTTTCTGTTATAGCAGTTGTTTATAAGCTATTTATACCGATTTACCTGTGTATATATATATACATATATATATATATATATATATGCATATGTCAGATTTGTTGTGTTGGTCAAGTTTCTGATGTTTGAATGAAGGATATCTGAGATCTTATAATGAAAGGCCGTTCACTCGCATGCAGGTAGCAAGCCAACAAGTCGCTTGATGTAGGCCACCATAGTTCTTTGCCTGGCAGTTTGATGCCAAATTGAACAATGTTGATATTGGAGGAGCCACCTCCATTTTAGAGAGCGTAATCCTGATGAAACTGATGCATTTAAAAAGGTTTTCTGTTTTCAGCAGGCTCTATAGACATAGATGTGTCTGATTTTGCCAATAAGACATTTACTGTTAATTTTCAGTGAACAGCTGACACTACTATTAATGTACATAATTTTGAACTATCAAAGTCATTAGGTTATATAAAAATACATGGACATTTTTTTTTTTGCTTCGCTTCACCCCTTTTACATTTCAGCCAAAAGTCTGGTTCATATTTGCCTTATAAAACAAGTAATTGAGTGGGTCATTGTCCATGAAACCTGGCATTGTAGAATGAACAACGTCATTGCCCAAAATGCCGAATGGTTAAGGAAATTTCCTCCAACTAGTGGTGGAACAATATTGGTTTTAAAGTGGGCTGATGTTGAAACTGGAGAGCAGGTTGGCTGATTCCTGATAGAAATCACAAGAGGAGATTGAACACTTAATGTTAATCGGCCAGTGTTATTATCACCGAATGCCGAAAAATGGCTGAACATTGGCCAAATAATCGATATGACCGACATATATCGGTCTATCACTAACTACAACTATAATTTTCAGACTCTTTCATGTACACTGTACATACTCATATATGCTATATGGATGTAAGGTAGGAAAGGATGACTCAAGCCCATCCTGTTCCAGTGCTGCCTCCTGAGAGACAAAGTCTTTTCTATCCAAACATTCCCAGCTATATGCCTTGAGCTGAGCATTGCAGCTGAGCTTCAGACTCAGAGAAACGCTAGTGTTGGGCTGTTTTCCCTGTTGTTCTGCTCTCGCAATGTACGAATGAACAAATCCTGCATGTGAGACAAGCTTGTGATGGTGTAGTCGTAGAACGGACGGTTGCCCAGTGGTTACATGGGAGCACTAGTAGAATCTGTCGATGCTATTCGTGGGCTGGAGCTGTTCCTTTGACGTTTGGTCCCTCAGCGGCCAATACTCTCTGTATATAAAAAGCCTTACAATATTTATAGGATCTTTCATACTGACACAAATAGGTACAAGACTGAGACAATCTGTAGACCTTACCATAGACAGAAACCGCACAGGCCTTCACAGAAGGAACATATCCATGAGTGTCTTGCAAACAGTTTGACGTGTTTTAGCTTGTTTGGTAACGGATATAGATTCAATCTAATGTACAACACAGTGTTTGATTTGAAATAGTCCCCTTTGTTGAGGTCATTTCACACCAAGAATGACACTATAACGATAACTACATTCAGCGTCCACACCAACGGATTTAAAGCCGAGTGCATTCTGATTAGCTGTTACATTTAATTTATTTTAATCGTTCTGAAAGTGATTCCAACTATATCGTTCCTCTGTCATTATAGCTGTAGTGTGGACTTCCCTATTCTCATAGAATCAGAAAACTGTATCGTTATAGTTATCGTCCCTGGTATTAACGGCCCTTTAAAATGTATAGCAGTAACTACCATTTTCAACTTGAGGAATTAGGCGTTTAAGACTATCTTTGAAGTTGTTACCTGAGGTGAATTAGCTGGCATACTAATATTTGTGTTTAGCCAGAAACTGCACAACACAGTCTGTGTTAATCTGTTATTTTTAATGTTTTTATTGTTCCCCCAGAAGGTAATAGCATTCATGGTATCATTTCAGCGTTTCAAGAACTATATTTAAATTAAAAAATATACGTAAGCTTCTGTCACCTCTGAGATTGGTGTCATTCGGTAGGAAGCGCAAGCTAGTTACCAATAGAGTTGCCAGAGAATTGTCTTAAAAGATTTGTACTTAGGTTATTGGGATGAAATGAGATATTATATATCTGTATCTGGTAAGTCATCCATTTTAACTGACAACAAACTATCATTATTATAAGCTGACGCAGTTCTGATCCAGTTCATTTGTGAAACTCAAATACTTACTCAACTGTTATACTTGCAGGTCAGGTTAAATATGGACATTCCAGGCTGCTTTTGATCAGTGGCATGTCTGATGAAGGAGTGACTAAAGGGATAGTTCACTTTGAAATTAATTTTGATATGTTTTAGCTTACCTCAAGGGCACTTTGAAGATGTAGGTGTCTTTGTTTCCACAGTATTTTCAATTTTGACATTTTTCGGTCAAACCGGTGTTGTCCGTCAGTCATGCAGTTTTGGCCGGGTGTCCACCTCAAAGAGCATGCACAGAGAAGTCAAAATTAAACATGATTTAACTGATGACTTTAACTTTAGAAGACACGAAACGAGCAGTTTGTGCGAGAAAACGAACAGTATTTATATAGTTTTTACCTCCTGTTAACAGCCGTCGAACTGCTGAACCGTCAGTCTTCAACGTTACGCCGGAAGTGATCTCTAGCGCTACGCGCGTCCACATTACGCATTGTTTACACGGAGATTTCGGAAGTTTTACTTTCACTAAACATATTTTAGATATACGGGAAATCGCAATGGAAGACGATTTCGATATATCTAAATATGTTTAGTGAAAGGTAAAAATCCGAAATCTCAGTGTAAACAATGCGTGACGTAGACGCAAGAGAGATCACTTCTGGCAACGGCCCCGTTCACACCGCAAGTCTTAATGCTCAATTCTGATTTTTTGCTCAGATCCGATTTTTGGGTTTGGCTGTTCACATCACCTTTTAAAATTGTTAACTGTTTGCATGTTTCAAACTAACCCGCATGCGCAAAAGAACAACAATGACATCATATGCAGCACGCTGTTGCACTAATGTTCGTGTGGTTATGGAGGAAGTAAGCATTTACGCTTTTATTTCTAAATGTCTGTGTAATGGAAGCTGTAAAATTAATGAGCAGGTGATGAGGAGAAGAATGAAGAGAAAGAAAGCAATATTGGCTATTTTTTAATTAGCCCATATATTAATTAGGTCTAACACCTCACTCTCCCTCCAATGACTCACTCCATCACTGTTCTCCATATGTATTCAAGTTTTTAATGTTACTGTCTGTGTCTGTTGTGTCTAGTGCTTACTTGCCGGCGCATAATTGTGTTAAATGTTGGTGTAGATTGACGTCAGAGTCGCATTAAATCCGCTTTGGTTGTTCACACTGCAGACACATTGAAAAAAATCAGATCTGTATCTGATTCAGGACTACATATGAATGTGGTCTAAATCTGATTAAAAAGATCAGATCTGGGCCAGATTTGAGTGTTCACACTATCTCTGAAGAAGTCTGACCTGGTCACTTGACCCAAAAAATCAGATTTGGGCCACTTTTGTCTGCAGTGTGAACGGGCCAACTGTTGGAGAGCTGGATGGTTCGAGTCGGTTCAGTTGGACATGTGATTCGGATCGGTATGACGGCTGTTAACAAGATGTAAAAACTATTTAAAATACCGTTCGTTCTCTCACACAAACCGCTCGTTTCAGTGTTCTTAGGCCATCAGTGTGTACTTACATTCACGAGTCATTAAATCATGTTTAATTTTGACTTCTCTGTGCAACACCGTTTGACCAAAAAATGTCAAAATTGAAAATACTGTGGAAACAAAGACACCTACATCTTGGATGTCCTTGAGGTAAGCTAAAACATATCAAAAAATAATTTCAAAGTGAACTATGCCTTCTAAGGACAACGGTGCAAACAGACTTCTCCAGCACATATATGTACCCACTGTGCATTAGCTTATGTCGTTTGTATCGTTTGCCAATAACTTTATTCATCTGTAATGTGCTTAAGCTTTAACCATTTGCTTCTAAAATGATTCTTGCTAATTGTCACAAGAAGTTACATGTTAGTGGGATAAATACTTAAATGTCATATTTATTGGGGGGGGTGAATGGTGGGTGCAAGCTCTATTAAAAAACAGAAAGCCTATTTCAAAATAGAAGATGGCTTGAAACTGTATAAAATGTTTAGCTAAATCTATTTTTGACCCCCAAATTATGTCAGTAAATATTCCAAGGCCTTGTCTGCTAAGTTGGCCATTTTGAACTCTGTTAAAGGTCATGACCATTTTAGTTATTTATGCACTGTTACATTGAATGCACTAGATAAGAAATATACCTCTTTATATACAATTAGACTCACCAGATTTTGTGTGGTTACAGCTGAACCTGTTTCATAATACCCAGTAAATACCATGTTTTGCAATAAGGCTTATATTTATGGAGCTATATTAAGAACTGAACATTAGGATCTTGCTAATGGTTCAGTCCCACTCTAAATGCTGCCATTTAGATTTTATTTTTCTTGCCCCGTTTCCAGATAGCAAGGGTTTGCAAGACTTCTCATGAATATAATTTGATGTTTCATATCTTAGTGCCATTTAGGTAAATGGAAAATAAATCTGATATTGAAGAGAGGGCTTTTGATTGACAGGGCATTACAAATGGATACTTATATTCTGAACTTCACTGACACTGAAATGCCACACATTACATGCTTTCTGCAAATGATGGGAACTGGAAAGGATTCTCTTGGTGCATTTGTCTTGAAGTTGAAATTTTACTGGGTCAGTCCATAATGGAAAGGCAGTTGTGATGCATGTTTAACAGCTGAATACAACATGTACTCCTGAATCATTTTAAAGGAACAGTCCCATTACAATTTCTATTTTATATCCTTTATACGTGTTTATACGTATATTTACACAAAAGATTTTAACTTAGCAAAAAAAAAAAAGGACAAAAAAAAATTAGGATGTTACAAGGGTCAACCTTCCCTTGTGGTTAAGGTTCATTAAAGACCAAAAACATTTATGTAGCCCAACTGTGTCAAAAAGTAGATGGGACAATTTTTCTGTAACAAATGCCTTAGATGAGGGACAATACATCTGATTAAAAGAAATCTGGTCAGTGAGTCTGTGTGATTCTTCTAATCGTCATTAACAGTCTTCCACTTTAGATTTGCTCAAGTCTTCCTTCCACAGACTCAACTATGGGCAAGTATGGCTGCACACTTCAGGGCCGGTACACATACAGCAGTCTTTTGCACGTTCAAGTTTGTTATTTGTGCAAATGTCAGCGCCGCAGGTATGCACGCTTCATAATGGAAGCGACGCTCGTTTTTCCAAGTACGTCTGAACTGCGTCGAGATAAAAACGTTGACCACTTCAGAAAGCCGCAAGCACATAAGAACACAGTAGGTCACGTGACAAGAACCAACCAAAGCGCAACCGCCCTAGCACTTTGGAAAAAGGAGAATGTGGCAGTGGCCAGCAGTTTGCACGATCGTTTCCAGGCGCTATATGTGCAATCAAGGCCTTACAGAATCAAGCTACACAGAGATGTCATAATTCACATAATTTAATATGAACTTGAACAATCATTTACCACAAAAAAGGATCACATTGAAATGTTAATGGAATTACAGATGTGTCCAGTGCTACACACAGTAGTCTGCCCAAAGCAAATGAGAGAATCTGGAACAGGAAGTTATGGTCATCTAAACAAACATGTTAAGTATGTCAGGAAAACATGTATGTGCACAAAGGTTGTTTACAGATCACCAGAGTACAGTTCAGGAAAGAAAAACCTACATGTAAAACCTTTTACAAAAAAACTAAATCAATGTGGATCTTTACAATAATCTTGTGGCTATAAATTAAGCCAATTAAAAACATCAGAAGTTCAAAATAAAAAAGAAACAAAAAAAAGTATTTATATGTATTTGCTGTGAAGAGTCAGATGCTAGAACCTTCCTTTAAAGGGCTTGAATCCTCCGCTGCCACCGGCCATGGGAACATTAGTGATCTGCACAATTCTGTTTATACCAGTGGAGGAATGACTGCATGAAAAAACACCAGCAATCAGTATGCATGCAATGCTAACATTCACGTTAAAACTTCTCCACCTGTTAATTAAAAATAAGTTGGCTAGATCTGGTATAAATGAGAAGAGACAACATATTGAAATATGCACTCTAGATCAAAACAAACCTGGAGTGTGGTGCCATCATGCCAGGCCTATTGTCCCCATTTCGACGGTTATCTGTGAATCCTCCGCTTTGTGATCCTGCTGCCCCGTGCCAGTCTTTCCTGGGGCCCTGATTCGCGCCCATGCCGCTCCACCACCACCTGCCTGCCACTGCCAAAGTGCGGCTGTGAAAAAAAAAAAAAAAGGAGGTTATTTAGTCATCCTTTTTGCTGGAGGTCTGCAAATGTAAGTGTCAGAGGCATGCACTTCACCTGCTCTCCCATAACCACAGGTCTGCCTCCGTCTCGACTGTTGAAGCTGGTTCTGCCACGGCTGGCTGTGGACACCCCTCTTATGGCAGGTCCAGGACCTTCTCTGCCAGGACGTTCTGGACGCATTCGCACAGCTCTGTAATAGTAAGCAGTAATAGTAAGCAGCAATCAATGGTTACCAGCAGCTCACCACGCCAAGCCAGAAATATCAGTCTGTGATAGTGTTTATTCAGTGAGATTTGATATCTTGTGAGTTCAAGACTGATTTGAGAGTTGTTTAATGAAAGATCTGGGGCCTCAATTATAAGATCATTAATATGATTAATAAATATTCGTACAACAGTTTATGAAATGTACCCATTAATTATGTACAAGTCTATCCGAATGCACAAAAGATTTTCCTTAATCGAATGTCGGATTATTATAATTACTGGTATACAAGCGCAGTTTGAACGTATGCTCTTCAGTTGGCGCAAGCCTGAGTACTTTTTAATGTTTCTGCTATTAAGGAAAGACAAGGCAGGCAAAAACATTGTTTTCAATGGTCAATTTTGAGATATTTGTCTTCGGTAACATGTCTTTCAGACTTGTGGTGAAAAAAAAAACATAAATACACATTGAGGTCTCTTCATTTTTCAACACTTTGTCTGTTTGCATCTGTAGATTTCTCCTAAATCCACCAAAAGTTGGCGTTCTAAATCATGAAGCTGCTCCGCTGCACCCTATCATCACATATAGCGTTTGAAAGCGCTCTCTTTCTCCTGTACAATGCTGTTGGATCCAAAATTGGAAATTTCCTTATTATCAGCAACCAATCGTAAAAAGTAAACCAAACTTTCCAGTCATGTACCTAATTATATTATGAAGACATTTACAGAAGGATTTGTAAATATTATTCCTAGACTGATTTATATAACATTTTACTCCAAAAAACATGGTGAAAATAATTTAAGGTTGTTGACAGTAAATTCTGATTTACAGGATAACAAAAGTAGATATCCATAAATTCCTCTAATTTTTTCCCTCATCTAATATGTGAATACAATAAAAAAAATAATTTTAAACCTGGGTTTATCCAACACTCTGATTTCGTTTTTTTAATATATGCAAATTTAACAAGTATTTAATTAGAATACTGGGGATGGAATCACCAACCTTCCGGATTGTAGACAACCTACATGAACCACAGAGGCACTGCCGGCGAGATGAAATTTAGGATTAAATCCAATATTATGTGCTTTTATAAATGAGATTGGTGGCTATATATTTGTTTTTTTCTTCATGCCAATGAAAGGAACAAAAATGTTATTTTTTTATGTAGGGGCAAAAATGCCCCACAGTGCAGTTAAAATGTATTCAAGCAAAGGAATGATTCTTTTCCTGATATTGTGTGCATCACTTACAGCTACTTCTGTATTTGTTAACAATAATGTGCTTTTAAAAGTAACAGAAAAAATTGTTCAGTCTTATTGGCAAAAAAAAATCAAATATGCTGGATGTAACTGGAAGAGATAGTGATTTCACGCAATTCATTATAAATGGTCAAACTAATCGGTAACACTTTACAAAAAGGACTCATTTGTTAACATTAGTTAATGTAATAATTAACATGGACTAACAATGATCAATACATTTGTTAATCTTAGTTAAAAATAAATACTGTTGCTCATTGTTAACAGTGCATTAACTAAAGTTAACAAATGCATTAGTAAATGTTGAAATTAAGATGAATAAATGGTGTAGAAATAGTTGTTCGTTCTTAGTTCATGTTAACTAATGAAACCTTACTGTAAAGTGTAACCAAATAATCAATAGTAATCAATTGTAAATATCTCCCTTAATAAAAAATAAAATGAACACTGCTGTCAGAGTACTGGTTTGTCATGAAAATCATTTGATCACTGAAAAGGTACTGAAAAAACAAATTTCAATTCCCAACCATAGAGAGCACAAACAGAAGCTCATCTGTACCTGACATCTCCTTGCTTCGTATTCATTCCCCCATCAGTCTTCCAGCCAGCGTGGCTTCCGTCTCTAGGGGCGCGAGAGTGAGCAATGACAGGAGGTGGTGCTCTGCCTCCAGCTGGTCGATCAGGCATGGACACCTGCCTACGTTCATCACGGTCACGGATCTCTCGGACGATCGCTGTCTCGCAGCTCTGTGCGAGGTGGAGGTTGTGGCTCTGCTCTTCGCACAGTTTCAAAGTCTTTTGGATAGCGGTTCGAACCCTGAACTTTCTCTGCGCGGAGCAGGGCGATTTTTCTTTGAATCAGGTTCATTGTCAAAGCGGTTGCGTCTGCCAAAAAAAAGGATTCATCGGTTGCCGTTCATTTGCAACTTGAGCCAATTCGGAAATTTGGTAGGTTTACTCATTGGAATGAAATGTATGTGGAAAATCAGTCTCTTCTTCCTACTTTTGTTTTTGTGATTGCTTACCTATCAAAGTTGTTGGATTGCCCGGCTGATGTCTGTGGGTCTCGGTTCCGGTCTCTGGGGTTGAAATCATTAAAACGATTCTGTTGTCGGCTATTGTAGTCACCAGCTTGACCGATCCGGCCCTCTTGCTGCGTTTGCATCTTTTTACCACTGTTCCAGTATGGGTCTTCCCTCCTGCACATACAGAGATAAAAAACGTAACCATATTGAACCATAGAAAATCAGTAGACCCCAAGAATAAATATCCAAAAGTATTGTTTGCACACCTCTGGTCAACATCACGTCCCCTCTTTAAGTTGTTTCGTTTCTCCTGCTCGTAACGCAACTGCTCCTGCTGCCGTCTCAGTTCCTCACGTTCACGAGCCAAACGCTCTGCTTCCTTGCGTCGCTCCTGCACACACGTACATTTTTGAAACATCAACGTAAAGACAGAATCTCTGCTTTGAGTTTGCACGGGCAGGTATTTCAAGGTTGTACCTGCTCTATACGGATCCGCTCCCGTTCTAGTCTCTCTCTCTCCATGCGCTCGCGTTCGAAGTTTCTGTCTTTCCACCTCCAGTCGTTGCCGCTCTCTCATTAGGTTCTCCCTTTCTTCACGCTCACGCATAATGCGGATACGCTCCCTCTCCCGGCGCTCTCGCTCTGCTACCTCGCGCCGTCTGGATATCACACCAAAACAGCATTACAGACTGCAGCTCAAGCACTTTAGTGTTTTGTGTGTGAACGTAAAAGAATGTACACCTACCTACGCAGTTCCATAGCCCTGCGAACGCGTTCCCATCCTGACCACGCGCTCACGCGTACGCTGTTCCTTCATCTTCTCAAATGGCAGGATGTCTTTGTTTCCACCTTTGTTGAGCATGGGCCGTGCTTTCTTCATCATCTCTCATCTGCAAGTATGAACAAAATACTCTCAAAGAAAATACTAGTGTTTTTAGTCTTAATTCAGATCGTATTTAAGGTTGGTTACGTCTTCTCAATATAAAGGAGTTCACCAACCTCCTCAGGTGGTATGAACCATCTGGGACGTCGGTTCATCAGGGTTGGGTGGACCAGGCTGCAAAGAAATACACAATCAGATAACTTCTTCCTCTTTCATGATAATACAGTTCATACGGAGGATGTCTGCAGTACCTTCTCGAATCTCCCACCCCTTCTGAAAGGAGGTACGAGATTTATTGAAGTGTTGATCTCCTTTAATATGGTCAGGAACCATATTACCTGGACTCTTTCCTGTGGATAGGAAGGGATGGATACAGATATTTAAAACACAAATAGAAATTCTTTTTAAGTTCTTAAACTTTCTCAGTAAGTGAATATAACCAAACTATAACATACGTCCATGTTTCTCTATCATCTTTCTTTGCTGCGTCGGCTCCTGAATTGAAAGATGGTGCATCAGATTTGTTGCTTTTAGGGTCCTGTTTTTTTGCTTCTTTGCTGTCCTTCTCAGATGGTTTGTCTGATTTCTTCTCCTCCTTCTTAGATGAAACAGGAGTCCTATTAAAACAAGGAAGGAAAGTATAACCAGTGTATAAACAATGAAAAGTAAAGAGATTAAAAATGCATAAACTCTTACTTGTTGAGCGTTTTTGCTCCAGTTAGAGTGCGCTTTTCTCCAGAAATTTTACTGGAACTTGTTTTCTCTTCTCCCTCTTTCTTTGAGAAGTCCTTTTTGAACGGGTCAGTTTTTACCTATGAGGAGGATACCAAGAGTTTAGAGATTAAGTATGAAATACAGCTCAAAAGCAAACACAATTGATGATCCCACGGTGGTTAAGTGCTTACCCTATCCACACATATCTGTTGTCCATGGAGTTCTGTGCGGTCCAGGTGAGAGATGCATCGGGCCACTTCTGCACTGGATGACATGGTAACATAGTCCGTAACATTTGGCTCCTGGGCTTCGAGCATTGGTGACCACTTTGGCACTAAAAACCTATTTTGAAACAATATGTAGAAAAAAAATGTTTTTTTCCAACCCCTCACAACATCACAAGCATGTTAATTTGAAGCTGGTGCTAATGTATAACATACAAATAGACGTTACCTTTCCATATTTGCCAAAGAGGTTCTTAAGATCAGCTGCCTTGGTATTGGGACGACAAACCGCTCACCCACAGATTGCGAGTAGAGCTGGTGCTGCCACTTCCTGAAAACAGAACAAGACATGCCACTACTTTAATGGCAACTTGAGCATTAGAGCAGATTAAATTTCCACATAATTAAACTTCAAATTGTATCTGGCAGATTTTTACTACTGCTCAAAAACACAGTGGCCCTCATTTATCAATCTTGCGTAGAAACGGGCGTATATGTTGGCGTAAGATTATGCTTACACTCCTCTCACCGCCTGATTTATGAAGCTGTGTGTACCTTTGAAATCCAGGTGTACGCAATGCCTGCCCTTGATAAATCCCGCGCCTGAAAACGATCGTCATTAGAATAACACACCCTTATATATTCAAGTCTCCGCTCCCCCCACGCCCTCATTTTACGCCATGGACACACAGAAGACGGCAAAGAAGAGAAACTTCTCCGACGTGGAGCCGAAAGGACCCATCACAATGCATTATTTTACAGCACGTCTTTTGAAATTAGCATTCAATTTCAAATCAGCGTCACATGTATAATAGTGATGATGTGATGCGAAGTACCATTCATTCACATTAATAGTTGCATGACAATTTGTAATATTCTTATTATTATGATTTGTATTATGACGCTTAAATTGTTATTTAGAAGAAGGATGACGTTATTATTATTTGTATTATTATTATTATTATCATTTAAAAGAAGAAGAATGTATTTTTTTATTATTTTGTCAGTCTGAATTATTTTTTGGTCATTGAAAGCCTTTCATTACGCTACCGAAGCCAGTTCGTGCGCACCTGCCGGGGATAATCCTGAAACGTCAGGGTAAAGTCCACAGGCCCGCAACTGAAGGAATACATATTGCTTACAAATCAAATGCTTTGGTAAAGTCACACAAATTAAACATTGAAGTCCACGTTGCACAAAAATAAACATTTAAATAAATAGAAGTTTAAAATTACTGTTTTTTTGTTTTGTTTTTTACAGTGGGTCAAAATATATCTTTTAGTTTGTCAGTGCGTTTTGTGGTGTTAGGAATTTTCTGCGCATTTCCTCACTAACTCAAAACGTGCGTACACCACCTCCTGAGCTGGTGTAGGGTTTGAGCGTGCCGCACGCCACGTCCATATTGATAGATCTCAAACTCACCGTGGTTTTGGGTGTACGCAAGGTATACGCTGGAAATTTGGTGTACGCACTTTTGATAAATGAGGGCCAATAGGTTAATACTGATGTTTTATCATATAGGCCAGCTGTATAGGCATACATAATTTAAATAAGGCTGAAATTCCAAAATGCAAACCCATTTAGGAAAAAAAGTCATACCTTTATCATCTTTTGTAGTCTTTCCATCTCGGTCCTTTGAAGAGCTAAAATGTGAATATTATGAGAGCAACAAGAAGAGAAAAATACTGAAATGAGTACCAAAGCATGAGAGATGACTGTGGGCACCGAGGTACATCTCCAAATGAACAACAAAGGTTATACAAATGTTTGGTGCATTACAGAAAAAGGAAAAGAACAAAAAAAATCCCCATAGGCATGTCTTGCACTCGGACAAAACTCCAATAAGGCTTCTTTCTCTTGCTTTTCCACAGGAGCAAGGTGGGTCAGGTTTTCTGCCAATTTATTCCCTTGACCAATGACATCCTCAGGAGGGTGTTCAACTTCAGAGAGAATCACTTCACTGGACTGACAAACCCCTCTGACATCACTGGAACTATTGCTCTTTTCTTTTTTTTAACCCATAAGTAGGGACTGGAAAAGCAAGTGCTGGAAATGTGTGCGTAACAGACGTGTTTTCTGCTCCTCGTTTAATTCCAATTTACCAAACTCGAAAAAATGGCAAACCAAACCAAAAGAGCAAACCAAAGGCAGGGATTAGGTACAATGAACAACTTGTTATGAAAAAATTCTTGCGGCTACCCACAATGCTGCGTTCTTATTGAGCTGGAACTTGGTAGTAGTATCTTAAAGAACTGACATAGAAAGACAAACCTCTTTGCTTGACCTGTCGCCCCAGTTGAAGAGGGGCCTTTCTTCCCAGAATCCTTTTCCTTGTCTCCCGTTTCTCCTTTCTTCGAGGCCTCTCTGTTGTCTTTCTTGGCGGCGTCAGACTTCAGCCCGTCATCTCTCTTACCATCCTTGCGGCCATCCATCGCTTCAGTCAATGAATCTGTCTCCTGCCTCATCTCAGCAGTGGCCTCAGGCTCTTCGCAGCCCTTTTCTGCCTCAGAATCTGGAAGTTTCACATGTTTACCTGTTTCCAGGAGGTCGTCGCCATCCACATCCAGTGTGATGGCATCTTCGGCCTGGATGGTGACAGATATATTGTCATCCTCAACTTCTTTTACGGGTTCAGGAGCAGGTTCGCTCTCCATGGCCTCCATCGCTGGGACTTCAGGCTCAGCTTCTCTCTGGGCTCAATCTCCACATCAGGATCGGGCTCAGGTTCCACATCTGCCTCAGCCTCAAGATCAGGCTCCACTCCTGCCTCAGCCTCAGGCTCAGGCTCTCCAAGGCCGTCTTCACAGGAGAAGGTTTTAGAATTGTCACGAGTAGCATCATCAGTATCAGTTACATCTGAGGGATTTAACAAGCATAAAACATGGCAAAAAACACATTGTTTAACATTCACATCTCTGTGCTACGTGACCTAGAAAGTACAACAAAGAGCAAGTTTAGTGTTAGTGGTCATCGAGGGTGAGGAAACCACAGCTATACATAAAACACATTCCTTAGAGAACAACGAAGAGGTTGAACAATCTTGTTCGCAACGTTGAATATAAGCTCCAATGACAATCTATCTTGGTCCACAATTTGAAGGTTCCACAACTGGGTGATGGTGACAATTCTCTGCTTTATAGACATGCATTCAGTCAGAGTGAAATTGCATATCTACACCATAATGCAAGTCCTCCTGCCAGATGTCACTAAGCTTCTTGTGGTCACATCAAGGGTCTTTCAAACGTTTACGCTGACTGTCCATCTCAATTCACAGCTGATGAAGGTGAATCAAAAACAGGGTGGCAAATCTTCTCTGATCCGTTGTTGGGAAATCTGGCCTTGTTCACAGCACTCTGTCCAGTAACACGGCTAAAGATGGGTGTCCACTGAGCAATGTCCAGTCTTGAGTTCAGAAGCACAAGCAGTGATGTTGATGTCCCTTTAAGCCATGTGGGCTATATTGCAGGCAGAAAGAAGTGTCAAGACTTTGGTGAGCGAGGGTAACATATGTTCTGACCAGTCAAAGGCAAAATATGTTCTGACCAGTCAAAGCCTGTCGCCGTCTCCATTTCAGGAGGTAGTCCAGACTCAACAGAAAGAAAGAGGCATCCTGCTGAACCTTTGGTGGTGTTCTGAACAGATGAAACTCTTTGAGTAGGTGAAAGGCTTCCTCTTGCTGATGACATGTGGTGGCAGGGTGATGTGCTCTTGAACAAATTAGATGATGAGATTAGGAGTTTCACTGATGTTAACACAAATGGTGAAGCGTTATCTGTCCTTTGCTGCAGCACATGGAGTCCAGATGGAACGTTTTAATGTCTGAATTGTTGCAAGACCCACGGCTAGAACGTTGAGATTGAAAACCAGCAAAAAAAAATAAGGAAGCAAGAGAAGTCCAACCTTCTGAAACCTGAAAAACAAGAGTTAAATCTCCACCCTAATGAGTGACCAGACATACCTTTTTCAGATTCCTCTTCCTCAGTCTCCTGAAAATAAAACAAAAACTGATATAAGAATTTGGGAAAGTTCTAAAGAATTTGGGAAAATTGTTCAGTGACACTCACTAATCAATAGCCTAACTAATAAGACAAACCAACAAAAAGGTATATCAATATATTATATTGAACGATACCGATTGCAAAAAATACACAATATATCGTGCACCACTAGTATTCTTTTGGAAAAATTTTACTTTTAAGAGAAGATTTAAATGTGGGTATTTTAACTCAAGTACATTTCTAATGAAAAAAAAACCTGTACTTTTACTTTGTAACGCTGGGCAACGTTCCTCTCGTTACTTTATTTTAAAGCTGCAGTCCGTAGACTTTTTTGGGGGTAAAAAATTATCCAAAATACATATTTGAGAAAATACATAACCAGCCAGTGTTCAAAACTATCTGCAACCAGACACATGCGAACAACAAGGATACATATCAGAAGGACATTACATTTCACGCAATGCTGACATTGTTAACATTAACAATTTGAGAACAAAGTATAATTTGCATGGTTTTGCGTGATAATAACTTAAGCGATTGTTAGATTTAATCAGCGCCATTTACTGCAATGTCAGAACTAGAAACAAAAGTGGATGTTTTTTACTAGTTCAGATGATATTTTCCTGTGAAAATTATTATGTTGGTCATACTTTCAAAAAGAATAATCTGTGATTCTGAATACCAGTATCCACACTTGCACGATGACTGACAGCCTCACAGTCCCGAAACATTGTGTTCATCCACGCTGTCATGTCAAGGGTGTTGAAGTACAACTCATGTAAAGTTAATAATTCCGCAAATGACTGCAATTGCAGATTTCGAACAGAGATGGCGACAGAGGAAAAACTGTGGACTGCAGCTTTAATGCAATACAAGTTGTCACTTAAAATACGTAGTTCAAGCACACTTTTTTTTATGGGCATGGGCGATGCTCAATTTTACAAATGAATCACTCTTTGAGTCGATTCTGTTCAAAGACTTCATCTTCATCAGTTCGCGACACAGACTGAATCGTCTGAAGCGCTTTTAATTCACACTCGACTAAGTCGTAAAAGGGAGATTTAAGGACATCAAGAGCGTTGGATGAAGTGGCCATGGACCTGCAGTCAGGTGAAAGCAAATCTGCAAATGTATCATTTCCCAGCAATAAAGATCTCTATAAGGTGAACATCTTTGTATGCTGTCTGTGAATGAATGATTCCACAGGACGATACATTCGATTTAATTTCATTCAGGTAATACATTTTACAATCAAACAGAATATTATGCCACAATAGTACTACTACAATGATTTTATCCATTTTTGGACATATACATTAATAAGCTACATTAAAGGGATACTCCACCGTTTTTTTTTCATATTAAACTATGTAATTCCTTTAACTAAGATGAGTTGATACATAACTCTCATCTCAGTGCATGCAGTTAAAGTAGGCATGAAATCAAATTTGACAAATCTTATTGTTATATGTAATACAGTAGTGTTTATTATAAATAATTTATCTGTGCACTTCATTATTATTTTTTTTAAATTCATGTTCCCTTATAATCCTTAATCAAACACATTACCTTTCCCTCCCCCATCGATACAACCTCTCTTCTATTTCGGTCATGTGCAATGGCAAAAGGGTGCAGCCAGACTATCGGTGCACCGCCTCTCAGAGAATCGCATTCAAATCTGCCTCCATTTTGTTAGCAACACCCAACCTCCAACGATCCAATCAATTCTCGAAGGACAAAATCAATCCCTGCCCTACATTTTTTTCTAATTTCAGAAGCCATTTCATTTGGACAATACGTCACAACAAGGAAAAAAACTCCAATCTCAACTTCCGTTTCACGCCGACTTTAAGGGAATAACAGAGTATCACTATAAATCAGCTACCATTGTTGACAGTTAATGAAATGAACACCCACCATCCTCCGGTAATGTGTGTGTATTGCGCAATGGCATGCAAACTCGACTTGAAAAATGCCTTTGCCTGCCTTAGACACAGTTAACCAGTTGCTAGACATAGTTATTAACCAGTTGCACAGTTAAACATACTTGCAGAAATATACATCCGACAACATTTTGGAGAACAAACAGAAGATGATCGGTCAATGAGCATTTGATAGTTGTTTGTGTTCAGATGTTCAGTAGCGAGTTATGAGCACGAGCACATGCGATAACTTAACTTTTTCTTCTCCGTCAATGGTTCCCTTTACATGCCCTTAAATGCAAAACTCTGCAAAGTCACTTTATTTTGACATTGTCTAATAATCCAAATGTAGTTGAATAAGTTACTATTATACAAACCAAAGGACAGGCTTTTTTTCGGGCTAGAGATGGCAGAAGTAATGCTAGTCTCTTCTGTTGCTGTTGCACAGCTAGCCTAATTATGAAAAGTCATTTATATTGAAAATATCTAAATAATATCATGTTATATACATATAACCCGAAATAACTAGTAACTAACTACTCAAGTGGCATTTTCATTGGATAATTTTTACTCTTACTCAAGTAACTATTAAGATTATTACTTTGAATAAATATTTCTATTAGTAATTGTACTTTTACTTGAGTACAGTTTTTGGAGACTCTACCCACCCCTGCTTGCCTAATAAAAATAATTTAGTTCAGTTAGAGAACAGACACTATAATTAAAAACTGAACGTGTCTGCTCACACATAAGCGTTCTTGTTGGGCCCGCAAGAGAACGTCTTCGCGATTACTGAATCAGGGAACATGGAAGAGTCGCTAATCTCACTGTTGCTATTAAATGAGTGGTGTTTAGTCACCATGTGTAGTATCCAAAGCACCTCGGCTTTCGATTCGATCCAAAAGTATTTTGAAGGTCATTCGACAGAGCTATGATGATATTATTCTGGAGATCGGAGGGACCAGGCATTGAGGAGGACGACGAGAGCGATGGCAGGGGTGAGGCACAAAATTGGCCGAGTCCGCTGAAGGCATTTTGCGTCTAGCTTGTGTTTCTAAACTCCACTTCACAAATATTATGTTGGTTAAAAATTATTTGACTTTTAAACACAGAAACTTAGCTGCCAGTATCTGGTGGCAAGTCACGTCTTAATGAGCGAGTCGCGTTATTCATTTTAACGGCCGATTGCTTAAAGAATGAGGCCGTTATTAATGAATTGGTCACAATCTTTGACTCCAATGATTTGTTCAAAACGCTAAATCATTCATTTTAGATTATGTTTTTTATAAAAATGTACCCAAAAAAATCATACCAATATATTAATAATTTAGTTTTAAACTTTTATTACCTTAGATAAGGATTCCTCTTCCATGGTGGTATCAGCATCCAGGTCTGTCTTCTTTCCTGAGGATGTGCAATAAAGCAATATGATCAACTTATTAAAGTTAGTTAAATAAGTTGAGTTCAGATAGTGAAGTAGATTTAACTTACCTTTAGATTTGCCATGTTTTCTCGTGGGTGTGTCAGCTGACATGGTGAGCTCAATGCTGTCTGGATCACCACCTTCATCCTCTATCGCCTGCACACAAAAATACCATACTAATCAATCTCAAACATTGAGAATGGTCGTTGACCACTGTAATTGTGTTGCAGAATGATGTGGAAAAAGCCAATTATGAAGATGCAGATCTTAAACACACGGCATGCAGAAGGTTTGAGCAGCAAAATACATATTTTCTGGTTAAATAAATTTGGATTAAGATACACTGCAAATAACTAACGTTAATAGTTCTGCACAATGGACTATAATAAACAACGACCAGGTGCAATGCTGTTTTGCATCTCACAAGCCTTCCTAATTTATATCTAGTAACGCATATTTATGTTGTTACACACAACATTACATTTGACACTTCAACTGTATATAACTTCACACAAAGACTGTTAGCTAAATAGAGATGGTGAATTTGTTTAAAGTTGAAGCAACTGATCTGAGCGCGTGCCAGCAGCATTCGCTATAATTTAGCCTGATTAATAAATCCTTAACTTAAAGATTTATTGCTAAAAATGCTAATAAATATTTCGCTCAAATTCAAGTTTTCAAAAAACGAAATAGGCATTATATTTGTGTTGTTCGTAAAGACATTAAAAAACGCCGGGAAAACAAAAATGTTTGGAATAAAAAATGCTAGCGTTATGCTAACTCACTAGCCATCAAGCTAACGTTAGATCGCGATGGTTTGCCAACACGTCACCGTAATTTACGCTTTTAAATGAAAATTACCTGCTTCAGTCTTGCGATAAGTGTATTTTTTACTCCAGTAATGTCCAGATTTCGTCTTTTGAGTTCAGATTTCAGGTCTACAACGCGTAAATCTGTAATCTTCTTTAGTCTCCGCTGAAATGGCCACCGACGCCATTTTAACAGTGTAACTGGATCTGTGTGTGTGCGCGCGAGGGCGACAGCGACACACTTACCGAGCACCACGGGACATCCAACCATATACCCCCTGTTGACGATTTCACATCCATGTCATGATAATACAAATGACAAATTTCTCTAAGATTTTATATATTACGCGGGATGGTTTTACTTATGTTGCCAACACAGTGTCACCGAAAATTGCAGTGTCTTGCAAAAGGCATGAAAACAACACATATTTAGCAAAAACTGAAGAAAGATTATCGAAATGATTTAAATGATTACAGAAGAACTCGGTCAGATAATAGCATATTTAAGTGGTGTTTATGTAAAAACAAATTAAGGCTGGTTTCACAGACAGGGTTTAGATTAAGCCAGGGTTGGACCTTAGTTCAATTTTATTAGGGTCAATGCTGGAATTCGGGGGACTTGGAACTGGAAGTGGTGGTTTCACCTAAATTAAATATTAAAAGATTTTTTTCATTATTGCATTTAAATAATTTGTTATCATAAAATAATGTTATTTATATTGTAGTAGCCTACACTACGCATGTTGTCATGTCCCTGATAGGCTACTAGCCTACACTGAATTTGCCTACTAAAAAATATTTAACAAAATTAGCAGTGTCAAAACATTTTTGGCAATATTGTAAGAAGGCCTATGTAATTTTTATTTGTGTTAGCCTACTTTCTTGTGAAAAATATTTTCTAAAAAAATGCTAAAAACAGACTATAAAGTGATGTCCCTCTGAACTCAACCCCATAAATTAAATTAACAGAATTTACGGAAATTAAATATTTAGAATATGTTAGAATATTTTGTTCAGCAACTTGAAAAAAATTGCTAAATTGTATTGAGTTAAGTCCATTAATTTTTTAATGTGACTGTATGTATGACAACAACTGAATTGACTCGTTCTTGAGTAACATCATTGCTTTCTTTTTCAGATTTCAGAGAACCCAAAGGAAAAGAGGCAGTAGTCTGGTGCAAGACAGGTTTTTAAAAACCGGACCCATTGGACCACGTACCTGTAGTTATGACATCAGACTTCTGAAGCCAATTTTATTTTTAAAGTTTGAAATGCTTTTGTTCTATTTCTCCCCTTTCTTTTTAAATAATAATCATTTAATCAAAAATAATAAAGTGTCATTTATTTTTTTAAAGGTTTTCGATGGTTTTCAACATCAGATGGCAACATCGTTAGACATTCCTTTTCATTATTTTCAGTTTCAACAGAATGTATTTAGAATCATCATCACATTGTAACATTGATTAAACCATATTACCAAAGATCATTGTTGTTAATTTCAGTGTTATTTTGATTTAGATTCAACATCATATAGCCTGTAATGTTAATTAAACAATATTATTACCATTGATTATTTTTGTTAATTTCAATATTGATTCAGCATCAGTGATGTAGAATCAATCATGGTGTAATGTAATAGCATTACCATTGATTTTTTGTTCAACATAGTTTCAATATTAACTGAGGGTGCAAAAGTGATGTAGACAAAATATCCCTTTATAATGTTGATTCAATGCTATTACCGTTGATTTTTGGTTGAAATCTCAACATTGCTCCACCATTAACATTAAGAGTGATACTAAAGTATCTCTTAGTAAAGTTAATCTCACTTAGTAAAGTTAATTCAATGCAATTAGCGTTGACGCATACAACACTGAGTCACCATACCATCTGGGAAACCTTGTCTGTAAAACAGGGTAATTGAATTAAAAGGACAGCTTAAAAAAAGTCACAGCAGCAAACAGGTATTTTGAAGCTGCTGGAGTTTCAAACCTGGAGATGCAGACTGACAATCGTGCATAAAGTGGCATTTCAGCCACTCGTAAAAAAGAAAGAAAGAAAAAACCTCAGAGATAAACAAAGTAGCCTACACTTCCTCCCCATATTGTGAATTAACATTTCTTATTTTCATAGGTTTTCCATTTACCTTAGAAGAAAAACTATTTATCAAATATATCTGAGATTGATTGCAGTTATCTAAAAATAGGCTATATGAAAAATAAAACAAACACTTTCTTTGAAAAACTAAAATCTAAATTTTTATACCGAAATCTACGTCACTTGCATAATAATTAGTTGCCAGTATAGCGAATACAAAAAAACTGAATGTCTGTTAGAAACATTTCAATCCTGTTCAGAAACAGAAAGTAGTGCAGCTGCTTTGTTAACGAGGTTACCGGGGTAACCGCTGCATACCTGATGGTCCATCACAGCGCCATCTGCTGTCAGACAGTGGATGTACATTTGTCACTGGTTCCGCCAAACTTCTCATTCCTTGATCTCTGCAGCCAGCCAGTGTTACATTTGAACCCGTTGATCGGCACATGTCTACAATGTAATTAATGTTCAATTTATTAAAAAAATATATATATATCATCAAGTTAGTGTTTTTAAGAATGTTTACTTTACATTTATTCCTATATTTTATTTGTGAACTTTCCCACATTTCACTTACCCGTATCAAATGGTTTGACTCAATCGGCTCAGTGGAGGCAAGAGAGACACGGGCCTGTGCTATAAATTTACCTGCGAGTGTGTTGGAAAGAAAAAACCTCAGGAAAAAAGTGTTTTTACACATTTTAATGTAACATTTTGCTGTATTTCCTAAGTTTTACATTTATTCTTTGTAATATGGATGTCTTTATGTATCAGTAAGTAGCCAACTAAATACAAAAATATACATGTATAACCAGCTGTCAGCCATTACTATTACTGTTTACGAATTGCTTCATATTAAACTGAATGCAATCCTTTGGCGTTTGGTTATGGGTAACTACCTATACCCATCGGTATGAGATTTTCCATCAATATTGCAAGACAAAAACATGTGCAATATTACTTTTTCTTAAAGGTTGTTTTTTACAAGCAGGTTTATAAGATAAAATATCACTGAAATAAGTTTAATATACCAATTTCTATTTTTTTATATAATAATGAATGTCTATCAATATGTTCAAATCTGTGTAGTTCAGTCTACCATAAGCATTTTTCTCAGTCCCAGTGCTGCCATTGTTATTGTGTTGTAGCTTTTTTTTAAGTGACACAAAGGTCAAGTATGATTACCCATACTCTTAATTTGTTCTCTGCATTTAACCCTTCCAAGATACTGCGCACACATTATGATTAGTGAGTAGTTGTGGACACACATCTGGTGAAGTGGGCAGCAATTGTCCCCTCAGTCGTGGGTTTTGAGGGTAGAAGGGTCGATGGATCACTGCCCACCTATATTATCCGCAACCTTTGGGTCTGACTCTCTAACCGTTAGGCCAAGACTGACACAAACTGCTGTAAATAAGAGAATTTGAAAATAATTAGTTCAGTAAACATGACATTTGTAATGAGGTCATGACTATAGTACCCAATACAAACTTTACTGCTTTATTTTAGTGAGAATAAAAGAACCAAGGTATTGAGGGAAACTAGTCCCCATGGTTTAATTCTTTAAAAGGGTGTCAGATTCAAGGAGGCACAAAACCGGACACATAAAAGAGTTACCTAACTTTATTAATTTCATTATTTTAAAACTAATATAAATCCCATGGAATATCATCCTGGGGCCATTAAGTCTATGAATGCATGGGCACCTGCCATTAAGTACTGCATTCCAACACTCCATTCAAAATTATTACAGTTTTCCCTCGAAATTCGGCAATCAGAGTGGAAATACACAGGCCTCAGCATACTCTCATTCTCACAACACTCCTGTCGTCATCTGTCTCTCATGTGCAAGTATATGCAAGATAGATAGCTAGTTGAGATTAATATTTAGTGTTAGGATTTCACAGCAGCAAAACAAAAAATAACAAATAAAAATGCTGCACAGTTGCTGAACAAATGCATGTTAATGATAATATTTGTGAAGAAATAATCAGATAACAAGAGTCAGTTTCTAGGTTGTTGAGAGAGATCAATGAAGCAGGCTAGGAGACCCTGATGAAATAATAAATAATCTATTTCCCAGCACTTCACACTTGCGGTGGCTGTTACTTTTCAGGCCTGTAATCCTCACAGAACCAAGTCAACATATCGAGCTTCTCTGAGAAATGACACTTTGCCCATTGCCCAATCAAAAATCCAACTTCATTATACTATAAAAAACAACAATCAGAATACAGAGAGGTGACATTCATTTTTTTTTCTCTTTCTCTTCTCTTGAAAATACATTAGGTGAAGTGCGTTACATGTGACGTCAGATTGAGGTGCTGTGAGGGGATTGATGGAACGCAACCGTGTGAATGGCGGTGAAATGTGCAGTTGGTTCTCATCAGGGCTGGAGCTGAGTTCATTTCAAATCCATCAGTTCAGGATCGAATGCATATAAATTAAAATGTTAAAAGTACATGGAGCATTTGTTAAACCAACTTCTTGAATTCAGTTAGCACTGTTAATGAGCTGAAGTGAAACGGAATGGACTCCAGCCCAGTTTCCTGTGTTGAGAGTGAATTGGCGTGAGGGTGAACACTGTTACAGCAGCTGATCTCTTAACCATGATCTTGTTTCCTAATTAAGGAATGTCTTGATTCACTTAAAAAAATCTATTTCAGATAGATCACATTGTCTAAAACATAAAACTAATCAATATACTGATCATAAAATTGAGTCCTGCAATGTTTTAAAATGGAGGTTGACATTCTGTTCCAGTAAAGCAAGGCATCGGGTAAAAACGCTTCTTTACTAGAGCAGCAATCCTCGCCTGCAAGTTCTCAGGCCTTCTGAGGCCTATTTCATTATATGTGCAAAGAAATGCATTGCAAGGAACCATGCAAAAATAAAATACAATGACACTTATGAAAACAAAAAGCTACATAAACCCTTTATAAATACAATACAATTCAAAACCCTTAGTGAAGATGTTTTTTTCTAGCTGTACTGGTACTACATGATAGCTGGCACGCTAGGCTTGATGCTTTTTTTTTTGTGGATTGTTGTTTTTCTTTTTCCCATAGTTGCGCAGGTATTTCATGCCATCTTTGGTTGAATGCGTTACTGACAAAAATGAAAAGGAAAACAACAAATAAACGTCCAACAAAAGGGTTGCAAGAAAAATAGCATCAACTCTCTGAAGATAACTGAGCTTCGATGTCCACTCTGCAGATGGGGCATTTCTTGTTAGTGAGGAGCCATTGGTCTACACACAGTTGATGGAAGAGATGCATACATGGAAGGCGCCTGCAAAAAAAAAAGATAAGAGGATAAGTACAATTAGATGACTTAAAAAAAAACATTCTCTACAATGAAATCAGACTTTTAATATTAGCTGAGGGTTGACAATTTTAAAATAGAACAAACACATAGTAATTCATATGTTACAGCTCTAGAGGGCAGCAGAGAATACAAAAGAGAGAAAAAGTGTTCATGGTAATCGACTGAGATAATGATAAATAAAATAAATAAAGAAAATATGTTTGTTTGTTTATAATTTAGCACCATGCCAGCTACTTGTGCTATATTCATGGTTTGGCAAGTGATAAAAAAAAAATGGAACAAAATGCTTTACACCTCTGGTTGCTGGTCATGACCTATATACATGGCCTGTATTGTCAACACTGTTCTGTGATTTATCAATAGAATAGCTTAGAAACAGAAAAGTTTAATCATATATTTCTTAGTAACTAAAACCAATAACTTCACTATTAGTAGAGAGTAGGGATGGGCATTTTTCAAAAATATTGCATTCGAATATCGGGCTCATAAAAATCGAATATTCAAAATATTCGATTTATTTAAATGATGTTTAACAAAAAAGACGTTATTTAAGCTTTTTTGTTTGTTTTTTTACGTTTTTGTCACCATTTCTGGACAAGCTTACAATTAGGCAATACACAACAAGCTTACAATAGTAATTTAAGTTTTCTTTTAGTTGAAAACGTTACAACAGTAGGCCTATGTGTAAACAATATATATATATATATATATATATATATATATATATATATATATATATATATATATATATATATATATATATAAAAAGCATTATTAAAAGCATGCTCAAGCAGCGCGAGCGAAAAAAAACGGTGTTTCTAACAGCACTTAGCATTTTCTGTTCTTAAACCGGTTTCCCTTAACGAAACTTAGAGGAAGTATGTCTCAAAATCATTTTGCTATTAGATAAGTTAACATCTTTGATCACGTGGGTTCCAGCTGCGCTTACCTGCAGTTGTGATGCAATAATGAACAGCTAACGTTATCTTTCCTCACTCGACTGTTTGGATTTCATGTGATTTCACATGGTGATGATATCATAACTCGGATTATTAATTCATTTGATGAAAAGTAATTCCGTTTAGTAAGATCCTTTTCAAGTAACGTTAATTCCAAACTTCTTGAACAGCGCCATCCAGTGCATTTAATTATAACTGCGAGTTAGTTCTTAAGATTTGTCATGAACTCACTGCATTTACGGCCAGCAAAGCAAAATTCGAATAGTATATTATTTTTCTAATAATAATTACATATCGAAATATTCAAATATTCTGCACATCCCTAGTAGAGACGCTGCCAGGTAGAATTGATTCACATGCAAACACTCTCTCACCAACGTATTCATACACACTACCGGTCAAAAGTTTAGGGTCGGTAAGATTTTTTATGTTTTTAAAAGAAGTCTCTTCTGCTCACCAAGGCTGCAATTTTTTGATAAAAAATACACAAAAAACACAGTAATATTGTGAAATATTATGACAATTTAAAATGAATCTTTTTATGTTAATATATATTAAAATATAATTTATTCCTCTGAAAAAAAGCTGAATTTTCAGCATCATTACTCCAGACTTCAGTGTCACATGATCCTTCACAAATCACTCTAATATGATGATTTTATGCTCCAAAAACATGTATGATTATTATCCATGTTGAAAACTGTTTTTTACATTTTTATTTCAGGATTCTTTGATGAATAGAAAGTTCAAAAGAACAGCTTTTATCTGAAATGGAAAGCTTTTGTTACATTAAACACTACTCTTTAAAAAGTTTGGGGTCAGAAAGAATTTGTATTTTATTTTTAGGGGAAATAAATAAGAAATCAATACTTCTATCCATCAAGGATGAGTTACATTATCAATTTATAATGTTAGAAAAGATTCTAATTAAATAAAAGCTGTTCTTTGAACTTTCTATTAATAAAAGAATCCTGAAACAAAAATGTAAAAAACAGTTTTCAACATGGATAATAATCATACATGTTTTTGGAGCATAAAATCATCATATTAGAGTGATTTGTGAAGGATCATGTGACACTGAAGACTGGAGTAATGATGCTGAAAATTCAGCTTTTTTTCAGAGGAATAAAGTACATTTTAATATATATTAACATAAAAAAAGTCATTTTAAATTGTCATAATATTTCACAATATTACAGTTTTTTTTTAAATAAAAAAATTGCAGCCTTGGTGAGCAGAAGAGACTTCTTTTAAAACATACAAAATCTTAGCGACCCTAAACTTTTGTGTAGTGTAAAATAAATCACTAACGTATTCACATAAAAGAAATTCAAAGACAAAAGAACTTAAGATGTGAATAGCCTTGTGGGCAGTGCTGTGTCATATGCCATAGCTGTGCACAAAGCAATCAGTGTTCAAGTCTCAGCTCTGAAGCTCAGGCTTATTTGTTCATCAATGACGTGTCTCTCAGCGACTAGTCGACATCGACCAGACTTTCATCACATAAATGTCCACTTTAAAAAACTCAAGTATTTCAACCCCTAATACATCCACACATATATAAAACAAAACAATTGATACAATCCATAAGAGTAAAGAGCCCCATTCTCTACAACTGTTTAGAAAAAAAGCAAGAATCATGTGAAGCATACTACAATCTCAAATCCACAGTGTTGTAAGCGTTTACCTGACGTCCTCCCCTTCTTCCAGTATAGACAGACAGATGGTGCATTTCTCCTCTGTGTCTTCCTCTGCCTCCTCCTCTTCCTCTTGCTTACCATGCAGCTTTCTCTGTGCATGAGGAAAAAAAGCATAACCATGATGAGTAGTATCACTGCATCCCAAATCTCATGAACTGGTGAGCAAAACTAGCACACATATTAGCTCTTTCTGTGTCTTCTTTCCCCCAAATACATGCAAATAGTTTATGTTAATGTTTTAAAATGCTTTATTTAATAATTGCCGCAGTTAATGCTGGCGGTGCAAAAAAAATAACCACAAAGAGCAGCATAACATGTTACATAAACAAAGCAACCGTCTTTTTTGTTATGAACAGTGTGCTGATCATAAACAGCAGGTCAAGCAGAAACAAAACCTAAATTTCAGACAAGGCACATTTTATTTTTTTAATAAACACAGACACACATTTGTTGTCAATGTGATCCTCAACTAGATTGACTACGCCATTTTTTACTATTCCTGCCCCCGTTAACATCTACACAATATGTGAGCTAAAACAGGTTTCCCCAAACTATTTGTTCACATTTTTCTCACCGAGTTTGAGGTTGAGTGCATATTTTTCCCAACAGATGCCCATGCTTCAGGTGCTAACTGTTCCTCAGTGTCTCTCTCCACCACCTTCTGTATTAGGGCGGCAGGGTTTTAGATTACTGTTATTCAGAAATGTAATGCATTCTGTCATCTCCATGGAACCTTTTCCTACATATCAGTGACATTTCAAAGGTCTACACTATGCAGCTTTTGGCAATAAAAGGACTGGGTGAGGATTTGTGATGCATCTGATGACACAAAAGTTCTGATATTAGGCTCCTGGTGAAATTTGTGTGTGTCTAACAGGAAGTCTTTTTGGAGACTGTCTGTCCATTATCACCAAACGGGATGTTATTTTGACCACCTCACATAAAACACTAATGTTTATAAGTGGAAGTGTTCTCACCTTTTTGTATTTGTGTGGGTAGGTGCACCTCTCTATGGTTCCCTGAGAGGCCCCTCGGTTCACAGTCCCCAGTCGCTCTTCTAAATGCAGCAGATCCTGTTAAAACACACTACTGGTTACATTACTGATTTTAAACGGGTCACATCATGAGGATTTCTCCATCACGGTCAGGTTAAACATCGGAACATCTACATACATTCAGCAGATTTATTATTTTTTTTATCCAAAGCTTACAAGAGAGAAAAAGCAATTTGTCAAAAAGCCAAAAAATATTCGGAATATACAATGCCATGTTTATTTAGGAAGCAAGCTAGAGAAGAGAAGAAACAGAAGAAAAGTTTTGTAACTGTATTGGTTTAAGGGTGTGTTATGGTTGACTGGTTAAGAACTAACAATAACCAATTCCCACTAATGAGAAAAGTTGCGTTCCATTCGACCGTTAGTTATCTGCGAAGTGGACTTCACAGGGTATTTCGCCATCTTAAGTGAGATTCCAATCCGAAGGGAACGAACATGTTCAGTTCGAAGGGCACTGCAAACGGCGTAGGGAATAAGTGAACATTCGATACATCACTTCACAGGAAGTGGAGAGCAGAATTACCCAACTGTCATTGCGCGTCACGTCATCACCAGTCAGAGCGGTCGTAAATAACGATGGAGGAGTTTATACAGATAGTTGACCAAATAAAAGTTTATTTTAAAAGTTTAGTTTATTTTCATATGCATGACAATTACAACAGAGCTTCAATTCTGTTAATAGTCAAATAATAGCAGCAATAGTCAAGTAAGTATAAACTTTTATTTAAAGTTAGGCTACTTAAAGTTTTTTTATTTATTATTGTGTAGTGTATATATTTTAAATGTGATATTAAATTAAATTAAAATATTAATGTAAGCCTATATCTATTTGTTCTAATATCATAATCTGCGCAACCCCGTCGTTTCTTTGATGACGTCTGCAGGGCATTCCAAATGAGCGGTTATTGTCAGCGAAGTCCACTTCAACTGATATACCGTGTTCAGGGAGTAGGGAGCAGTGAACACTGCGTAGGGACCCTGTCGAATGGAACGCACCTATAGTCTGTGAACCTTGTGTGTGTAGCAGCTCATTGTCTACATTTCTAACTCAAGAATCCCACTTGTAGAAGGGAGTTTATTTAAAATTGTATCTTCGTTTTAAACAGTCGATGTAGAGTGGATTGTGGATGTAAATCTATCAAAATGCAATGCAGGCTTTGGAAAGAAGTTGTTCTTGAAGGATGGGTGAGTTAAAATTATTCAAACTCACAGCCAATGAGTGAGCGCAGCCAAAAAACAAGCTCAGAGCTTTTTACACAGAAAAGGGGTGTTTCTTAAAGCTACAGCAGCGACACACACTCACAATGTTTGCATGTTTTATGGAGACGTTCCATTCCATACTGAACAAACTGTATATTCTATCCCCTTACACTAACCATACACAAACACAGACACACACACAGAAAAAGGTCATTTAAAAACTAAAATCGTAAGGAAAAAACGAATTTAAATATATATATTTTTAATAACACCATACCAAATACTTTATTTTTCTTATGCATTCTTCAAGGAATGTGTTTTGATTTGTAACTTTAGATCACCAATGATTATGGTACATGTTCCAGATCTTACCTCATATGTGCGGCCAAAAGTCATTCTGGAGGAGATGTAGCGAATATGTGGGTATGTCACCTCAGGCATTGAGCCAGTGTGCTGAAGGAAACAAAAAAACATTAAATTAGTGATGGCACCTAATGGGAAAACAGACAGAAAGGTCACTAACTATTTTAGTAAAAAAACACCTGCAATTGGGCCCTGACATTTATGAGAGGCATTAGAAATTTTTCCTACATCTGTGCGTGCATGTCACTCCATATGATTCAAAAGTAATTTTAGTCTTTCAAATAAATCAAATTCAAATTTCACACTTGAAATGTCTAATGAGCCTCCATTATAACTTGTGATGCATAATTCATGCACCCGTACAAATCCCCCTGTAATAACAGATGCTGCGGATACACGGCTTGAGGCTGCCGCCATTAATCTGTGCCATACCTGAGCGCAAATCATGGCTTTTTATTCATGCTAATGTACGCATACATGATGGACTCACCATCAGCTGGATGGGGAAATGGTGCAGTCTGGGTGGAGGGTGATAGTGAGGCAGATGTGGGTGCAGGTGTCCTGAAGGGTAGGGGGCTACAGTAACACCAGCTTCAATGCCCAGCTCCCTAAAACAGCAATAAGACCAACAACCGGCATGTTAAATCAGTGAGCAATATATTGTTTGAAACCAACATCATGACTAACAGATCATGGTTAGGGGTGCACAATATTGGAAAAAATGAATGTTGAGATATTGTTTTTCGGCGCATCTATCTATCTATCATCTATCTATCTATCTATCTATCTATCTATCTATCTATCGATAGATAGATAGCTATCTATCGATAGACAGCGATATCTATCGATAGATAGCGATATGAAAATAAATGTCACCAGATGACTTGAAGAGCTCTATTTGTAAAGAATTAATCATTCTAGAATGATTATGGTGATTTTGTAGTGAATCTGCATAGGAATTATTGAACATTATAAGCATAGATAAATACAATAGAACAAAGATACAAATTAAATGAACAGTGCTTTGTTTTTAAGGTGTGGCAAATGTAATCAAGTGTAAAATTCCTGCATAGTCTTCAATTTATAAAGTAAATGTAACTAGTGATATTTTCATATAAAAGGGATATTTTCTTTGTAATGACAGACAGCAGCAGCAGGAATATTGGGCTGCTGTCACTTTAATACCGAATAAAGATATCCAATATAGTGATGCCGTGGTGCTTGGTCCATACGGATCAACTATGATCCCAATACTTGACATTCGTACATCCTGTAATGCGACTATCGCGGATGCTAAAATGATATAATATAGGCCTATTGTGCAGCCCTAATCATGATATTACAGAAGATGTTCAGTCATGTCAATTTGAAGGCCAACCAGGAAAGCTTATTCACCATTAACTCCCTCAGAAATATCTAATGGGTTTTCAGTTATGTTGTTCCACAACATAAGTTCCTGTTTCAAATCTCAAACATAAATTAAGAACTAGCAATAATAAGAAAAATGTTAAAAGACCTTATTTTAATCACAAATCCTGATTTTGTAAGCATGAACTGGAAACTTATGAGGGAACTAATGGCACCAAACCATCTGAAACATTAATTCAGAGAAACATTCAACTTTTTTAATATACTCTACCATGTGGTCCTCTGGTCAGCCTGCCGAGGGTGCGATGACATAGTTTGTGGGACGTGAATGTGATGCCCGTGACCGTAGTTAGGATGCATTCTATGGGGATGTGGCGGGGGTCTCTCATGTGCCCGCCTTAAGGAAGGAGGAATACAATTTGTTACATAAAAAGACTAAAGCAGAAAACCATTTGCAAGACATTAGCAAAGCACCTCATAAAATTTTTGATTATTTTAGTTACACAAGGCTTTTGAGTTTAGAGGTGGGTGGGGTATGTCAAACTCAATCAAACAAACATCAACTGAAATGGTAAACTACTTTCCAAAAATTTGGGATCAGTAAGACTTTTTTAAAAAGAAATGAATACTTTTATTCAGTAAGGACACATTCAATTGATAAAAAGTGACCATAAAGTTATCTACTTCAAATAAACACTGTTCTCTTTTAACTTTCTATTCATCCAAGAATCCTAAAAAAAAAATCACTGTATCCACCAACAAATATTAAGCAGCACACCTGTTTTAACATTAATACTAAGAAATGTTTCTCGAGCACCAACTCAGCATATTAGAATGATTTCTGAAGGGTCATGTGACTATTTGAACACTAACTTGCTAGAAATTCATCTTTACCATCACAGGAATAAATTGCACTTAAAATGTCATAAAATAGGTAGATATAGTTGTATTTTTGATCAAATATTTTGATCAAAAAAATTGATTTGTGTGCAGAAGAGACAAATATATTAAAAAAATCTCGCTGAACTCAAACCTTTGAACCATAGTGCATTACAAAACAGCTTCATAATGAAACACAAGTTTAAAAAAAGTACAACAAATATCACTAAACAGGAATCACACAGCGACTCACGTTGGGTGCTGCATCATTCTGCGTCTCTGAACCTCCATCCTCTGCAGTATGTCGTGCTGATGGAGCCTCTGGACAGGGTTTGGGCCCAGAACGGGCAGATGCTGCCAGTGCCTGGTGCTCAGGGGGAAGATGCTGAGACAGAGGGGCACTGGAGCCTGGTAGATGGTGGGCAGGCAGGGAGGGTGGAGGAGCAGAGGGCACCGAGTGGCCCGGCCCGTGAGAGGGCAGGGGGTGTGGAAGGGGAGGACAGGGTGTGGGATGACATAATCACCCTGCGGAGGCGGCTGTTGAGGGGAGGGGCATTGCCGTGGGAGTGAGGACAAGAGGAGGAGGACTGGTGGTGCAGGGGGCGTGGCAGAGGACCATCTGGTAGAGAAAAGGATAAACGTTAGTACAAATGGCTAAAACGTAATCTCTTTTCCTGTTCTTTTCTTCCTGGATGATACAAATATGGCATAAATGTCTGTGTTAAAAAAATCTAAAATAATGAACTGTGTTGATGGTAACTATTAAGAGGATGGAAGACTTTCATGGGAACTTCACAATGGCCATGTAAGTGTGATCCCTGGAGTGAACGAGTTGTACTGTTTGCTAAGGATTTGACAGACAGAAGGGAATGAGGGAGAAAGTAAAGAAAAACAAAGAAAAAGAATGACCACGAGATACAGGAGATAAATATAGAGAGAAAAAGAGTGTGTGCAAACAGGTGCGCCAGTGAGCTTTGAGTGGCAATTACTCCACTAAATTCAGGCCCACCAGGGACCCCTGCCACGCTCATTTATATTCCACACAACGCTATTGTGAGCAGAATCGGCAATTAAGTGGGACTGCTGGGCACACTACCTGCAGCACTTAACACATTAGACATCAGGTGTTTCATCTAATTACCATAAAGCACAGGCGCCAGCATCGCAGAATCTTCACATTTCAATCACACACACAGAACACAGAAGCATCATCTCACATCGATTTTTAGTTTATTGCCTTCTATTTAAAACATCCAATAAATCTGGGGTGAAATGGTTAGAATTTCTCCATGTCCAGGTTGTATCATTGTCCTGCAGTCTCCAATAGATTTCAGGGCTGTCACGGTAACTGCAATATTGCAGTACCGCGCTACTGACAGGCCAACCGCAGAGCAATGCAAGTAACCACAGCAACCGCGATATTCGCGTGTTTTCTTTTTACGGCTATCGTTTCGTGCCATGTGTTTCGAATGTTAAATAAGATAATAATGATAACAAGACTGTTTATCATGGTGATATGTACAGAGGCTTCGTGGATTTGGACTTAAGCCTAAACAGACAGTGAATGAGATCAGAATGAGCGCGTGCGATACTTCCGTCTGTCTGTCATGTCTATTCGCTGAAAAGGTTGCCATTTCCAAAGAAAGCTAAATATTTGTTGTATCATCCTTTTAACATGTAAGGTATTTTTTCGATGAATGGCGTTTAGATCTTCACATTGAAAGGTAAAACTTCCGAAATCTCTGTGTAAACAATGACTACGTTTACATGCAGCCAATTTTCGGGTTATGGTCGGGTTAAGGTCACTATTCGGGTTTCTGAAACATTAGGAATAACCTGTTTACATGCGTGAGCAGAGAGAGTTTCTCCTGTATACATGGAATTGCAGTATCCCGGCGCAAATGGCGCGCGCGTAATATTACGATTCTTCTTCCTGTATCCAAAGACAACAACAGCAGCAGCACGCAGATAATGAACAGTTCGGGGCAGATAGCGATCGCCTTTGTTTGCACTTTGATGCTGGTAACATTACTAACCCTATCTCGCCATGTTTACTTCCGGTATACTGCACATGGATTTTTGTAGGCGCAGAGAAGTTTCTCTACTCAAAAAGACAAAGATTCCTTGCGAATAGAACATGCGCAGAACACAAATCACTATGGGGATATGCCGATATGCATTTACATGACCAAAAATTCGGGTTAGAGAAAGGGTACCCCAGGTTTAATACCCGGTTTTTAAAATCCGGATATGAGCATATTCGGGGTTTTGCCCCGATGTTTACATGGCCGTTCGTTACCGGGTTATTGCTAATATCCCGGTTTTGAACAGGTTATTGGCTGCATGTAAACGTAGTCAACGAGTGACGTACACACGCAAGCGATCACTTCCGGCACATGCGCAGAATGAAACGCCCGTGCCGTCAGATCAGTTGGACATGGCTGTGGTTGTACGAGGTAAAACGCAATAAATACTGTTCGTTCTCCACACAAACCGCTCGTTTGGTGTCTTAGGCCATCAATGTGTACTTACATTTACGAGTCATTAAATCATGTTTGATTTTGACTTCTCTGTGCATGCTCTTGAGAGGTGAACCAAGGGTGGACCCCCTAAACCTGCATTATATGACTGATTGACTGATGAACCATTTCACCCCTCGCATTGATCATTAATATTGGATTGATATGATTAAAATATTACGGTAAAAGTGCGTACAGGGGGGATGCATGTAGTGCCTGCAGGAAGAGAGCTGAGGAGGTTGGGGCTGAGGCTGGGCCACTATGGCTGAGCTGAACGAGTCGGCCACAGTCTGCTGGCTGGGTCCAGGTGCTGCCTGGGAAACAAAAGCAGGTGGCCGGGAGGCGGAGCCTGGACAGCAGGGGTCAAAAGCAGATGTGCCGTGGAACCCTGTGCTGCCGGATCCACTGCTACGCACTGCACTGCTACTGAGATCCACCGGCAGAGTCTGCTGAGACGGAGAGGGAAGACAGAAACCAGCAGTTAATTCACTGACATAACATCTGTCCCATAAGGGTATGGCTGATAAACTGAATAGGAAGAAAAATATAAATGTGTTGCTTTAGGGTTGCAAGGATGTTTAGGCCAGGGTGGTTGCAAGAACTGATTTTTAATTCAAACTAATAGTAGATGCAAAAACAAGCAAGTCAAGAGATGAATTTCACATCTGAACATGTGGCTAACCTGCTACAGATTTGACTTTGCATATTTTATTACAGATTATTTTAACAAAATATTTTTAATTTAATTATTTTACCATATATTATGTCATTTAAGTTTCAGGGGCATTGTTTTATCTTCATATGAAATCATGATGTGCTGCCAACTGCTTGTGCCAGATTGAAGGAAATATTTATCGTTTTCAGCTATTTTAGCTGTCCTGAAATGGTTAAGAGCTCAGCATTTGCTTCTTGTCTGACATGACAAAACTACAATTAACAATTTACTGAAATGTGCTATAAGCAATATTTTAGATAAGGTTACACTCCATATTATCTGGGAAATAACACACGTCATATATGGGTTGCAATGTTACTTTTCAGTTGAAAAGAGTAATTAAAGTTAAGCACAATATTTAGCTTCATAAGCATATGTCAGTTTATCCTGCTTGTCACAACTTTGACAACACTGAAACTATGTACTTCTGCTCTTCTGCTTCACCTCTGATTACAACAACAGTACCGAAACATCTTGAAGGAGCCGGGTTGTGTAAAAGGTTAAGAAGCTCCAGAATGACTAACATCTCTTACAACACCTTTAAAGTGTGCAGCAGACGTACATGCTCAGATCACATGAGATTTTGTCTCGCTTATCATTTTTGTGGCAGATTTGTGCTAAATATGAGCTGCATACCTCAAAATAATAACTTCCACATAACAATGCACAAATCAGGTCCATATCTTTCAAAAATGTCAATAACGCAAAGAAATTACATAGATATGATAAAAACCAAAACAGTATTAATTTTCGAAATGAGGGCATTCACCTCATTCTAATCCTTTACACACTTTGATGTATAAAGCATGACTGACATAACCTTGCTTCACTAGCGCCTCCAGTCTGCGCATATCTGATGACTGAGCTGAACGGCGATTACTGCTCAGTGCCCCCATCAAAGGCCACAGTCTTCCGCTGAATGCATTCAGCATAGAAGCTCTTTTCATGCTAAACACCATGATAGCTAAGCATGCATTGAGAGTGTTATGGCATAACCTAAGCAACAAAAAAACACTTTTATACACAACTTTTTTTGACACTTAAAAACTTACTCAAACATACTCAATCCACACACAACACTTCTCTATGCTGGTAAATAATAGAATTCAGCAGCCAAGACAATTAGTTCAGGGTAAATTATTCAACAAGACTGAGAGGATGGCCTCAAACAAACTCCCTGTGGAAAAGCTAGAGTTCAGAAAATATATTTTTAATAAAGGTGCATTCGCCTTTTCACCATCAATACATGAAGGGTAAATTTTGTATGTCATGAAGGAAGAATCTTAAATAATTCCAAACAAAAATATATGCTGTTAAATGAAAACCATGTGTAAAATGAAAAACAGACAGAGATTGTCAATGATACGGACATTATGCTTTGCACAGTCATCTTGTTATTTTGATTATCCCCCTCCCCCCCAATTTATGAAGTAAAACATTTTTCCCTCTAAATGTATGAAGCAAAAAGAGTTGAATTCATGCACACACACAATTAACACAGAAGCCAAGGAAATAAGAACTAGAATTATGGGTTTGGTATCAACTGCTACAGAAGATTATAACATCCTTTGCTTTCTCCTACATTGACATACACAGTTTCAAGAAGGTGACATGCAGGTATGAAAGTACCTGGTCATGGTACTGGTTGCTGCTGCTCACCCCTCCACAGGGTGCAGGCATGGCAGTGGGCCTTTCCAGAGGGCAGCTGGACTCTGGGAAGGCTAAGGAAGAAGGGACCGGGTGGCATGGTGGTGATGGTGGAAGTGGTGCGGGTGACCGTGGGAGTGATGGGAGCCGGATCTGCGGGGGCCGGATTGTTGCGTTGCCCCTCCCTGCAGGCACGCTGAGTGGGTGTGCCCCAGGGAGAGGTGCCCTGAAGATGGCCCACTGCAAGGGGAGTGCTGGGGGCAACAGGAGGGCAATCTAGGCATCGCCACACCTCCGTTCTCACCCGACAAGCTTCTTCTGCTGTCATCTGATTGGGGCAAAAGAACACATGAATTAAAAATCAATTCAAACATACCAGTAACCAATGTCAGTGTCACGGTCCTATATTAGATAGCAGCTTCTTGATAGTTTACCTTCGTTGGCAGTGGTGTTGGTGGTGCTGGGTCCTGGCACTCCACCGTGGCTCTGAGCAGCCAGTGTGCTTTCAGGGGCGGCAGCTGAGCAGCTACTGGAGGGACCAGGACCCTCCTGTGGCGATTCTGAGGTACAGGCATTATGGGAAGAGGAAGAAGAACTGACCAGCTGTGGGTGTGTGCTGTTAGAAGTGGTTGGCACGACTGAGAGATCTGAAGATGGAACAGCACAAACAAACACAATTTTATTTCAGTAATAGATATTTCATTGTTTGTTTATTTGCCATATTTTTACTTTTAGATCGCAGTCGTCGTCAAACAATCGCTTTAAGTTAATTTTGAAAAAATGATTATTTAAAATTATTTAATAAGGCTGTTAAATGTCATCCTTAGCAAATCTCAAAATGTACACCACCATTCAAAAGTTAGGGGTTGGTAAGATTGTTTTAAAATGTCCTTGAAAAATCTCTAATGCTCACCAAGGCTGCATTTTTTTAAAATAAAAAATACAGTAATATTGTGAAATGTTACAGTATAAAATACGGTATTTGCATGTAGCATTTAAAATGACTGATTTCAGTTTAATAATCAGTACGTATCAGCCAGAATTGTAAAATCTGTGATTCCATACTTTTGACCAATTCTCACTAAGCTAGTACCCAAAATCCCATTTAAGTACACCTTTAATAAGAATTACAAGGGTTTTAATAAGAGTTTTCCTTGCAACTGAGAACAGATGGTTTTCTCCAGCTCTAGAACATCAGTGTCAGCGTATGTGTGCATTTTCACACTTACAGACTTTATTCACGAAGTGGCCCATGAGGATAGTTACTCATTAACATTCCATTGCGAGTAATCCATCTGCTTTTTCTTGCAAATTAATTTCTCACTCCATCAAAAGAAATGCAAATGCAATCATATCTCGGCCTGCTCTACCACCCCACCAGCTACAGACCCCCAGAGAAAGAGAGACAAACAAAGAGACACTTTATGACAGTAAATCAAGCGAAACAATGTAAACCAGTTTTCCTTTGACAAACCTTGAGGTTTGGGAGCATATCACAGATTAATGAGATAACACTACAAAGATTTATTTCCTTATTCAGAAAGGCAGTTTAATTGGTTCATATAGTAGTTCTCTCTGAGTCTTTGAAGCCGATGGCTGATTGCGTAACAGACAGACTTCATTAAGGTGCCTGAAAATGAAATCAGAATTAAACTCAATTACACACACAATAAAAGGGATGCTTTTGGTGTCCATCAGTCTGTGAGAGAATGCTGTGCAGCTGCAGAGGCTATTCATGCTGCTATGCAAGCTGAAACTATATAGATTAATCATTATGAACGGGGCCCGAACATACAGTCGGAGCTGAAATATCCACAGCGCTGAACAACACTACCCGAATCTACCGGATTCTTTCCTCCTCCCCCTCACACACAGAGAGAGAGGGAGGGAGGACCGCTCACAGTGAAAGATGAGTAGATTAGATGTGACATCTAATATTTCCCAAACCCACGCAGTTTTGAACTTGGTGATCTAAGTCTCATTCTCTCCTTTATGTTCCAGACCTGAAGACCATCAGTACAGCACCGAGTTGCTCATCAAACACTCATCAAACCTGTTACATTTTTAAAAATGGCTGACACGCACAAAATAATCTCGGCCTTGGTTTCAGAGCTCAGCAAGTGGACAGCATATTATTTTTACTTGTTCTTATCATTCTCGGTTTATCATATCAGCCAGAATTTTAATATTGCTGGATTCATAGAGAAAAAACAAGATGTGTGTCATGAAGAATTCGTTCAGTCAGTTATTAACTTGTTCCCACATACATTTTTTCTAATTGCCTGCATATCATGAAAATGAATAGAAAAGGCCTCCTCACCGTCCTCGTCCACGGTGAGGTCCACCACCTCTCCAGCGCTCTGTCTGAGTGGCTGGATGACTGTGGACAGACGATGACGGCCACGTCCCTCTTGAGCTCGGCTCTGGGAACAGCTGGGCCCCCAGTGCATCCTGCCATGGCTCCCTACCGAACGCGGCCTGCACAACACACAAGAGGACAGTTCACATTTACAATTTAAAAACAATGGCAAAACTCAATCTTTGAGGACAGAGGAAAATCTGCAGGAGCTCGACTTCTGTTGTTTCTAGTGAGATGCAACAGGGCATTATAGCAGAAACTTGATTAGCTGGAACATAAATAAGAACCAGTTGACATGAAAGCTAGAGCTCTTCACAAACACACACACTAAACCTATGAGATGACTCGTGACATCATACACGTATTTTACACACACTAAACCACGACTGGTGTCATCCACAGAAAAAAAAAAAATAATCTTTCACACCATAACCTGACACAAACCATGCAATAAACAGATAAACAATAGGCTAAACCTGCCACATGATCCAAGACCTTTGAGGAGAATGCATCAATAAAAATGTATTTTGCTGGAGCAGGAATCCAGACGAGGGCCACTCCTCAAAGCCTGAGCTCCCTGGTGCAAACAGTGTGAAGGGAGGGGAAGCACTTGTGCATGGTGTAGAGGGGAGGGGCTTGTGTGCAGGAAGATCAGGGGTCTCATTTATAAAACTGTGCGTAGGATCCTTAGTAAAGTGTACGTGTGCCTGAAAGCCAAAAATGGCATACGCAAAAAAAATACAATACAGTACTTACAACCTGGTTATGATCCACTAGCGCGAAATGCAAAAACTTGCAATGTTTCCACCGGTGTTAGGATTTTGTTCAAGAGTGTATGAAATACGGATGCGCCGTCATATTACATTACTTAAAAATATTTAGTAGCCTATCCCTGCTTTGTTTTTGAATAAACAAATCAAATAGTGTAAAATACATTTCAGAGAAAGTTTTTCTCAATCTTTTCCACTGGCCAAATAGTAGTTTTAATTGATTTATATTTTTAATGGAAACAGATAGACCTTGTTGTGCATTATTTGCCAATCTAAGACAATCTGCCTATTATCATAAGAAATTTTCTCTTTAGTTAAAACATTTAAACACAGCAACACAAAGCTTATTTTGTAGTCTTTGAGAGTTACCAGAACCCCACATGAATTGTAAAAATGAGTAATGCAGTATATAGCATAATATAAAAATTGTGATGTTTAGCAGTGTTTTTTTTCCTGTTAAATCATGTGGAGATTTTAGTTTTCTCTAAAGAGTTTAAACAACATTGCGTTTTCCAAAATTCCAAATAAGTTATTCTGGAATTCTGTAATCACTCTTGGAATTCTTCCCCTCTGTGAGGATTTGATTCCATAGCAGGGCCACAACGGCCCTGGTTGCCGTAAAGCAGTGTGTGTCTGGGAATTGAGTTGTTCTCCAGTCTGGGATTTAGCAGCCCCAAGCCCCTGTGTCTGGAGAGCAGGGAAGCCCCCTGCCTCCCAACCCAACACTGGTGAGCCTGTTAACCACAGATTGCATCATTAAAACATCAAAACAAAATGATTACCAACAGGCTTGGAGGGCTGAGGGATTCTCTTGAGACCAGGGGAGTGACTCCAGAATATTCAGTTTCCTTGAGAACATCTCAGTGAGCCCGTTTACATGCACAATCTTACACTGATTTTGCTTAATAAACTGTCAATATATAGGTAACAAAACAGTATTTTTGTATATGGTAAAGTACATAAGCAATGTAAGCAAAATCAACTCAGCACACATAGATTGTGCCCATTACCCCAATTTTCTTCTGCTTGTATTAAGCACCTATTCTGGCTACAATGTGTGCATGTCTATCTACGTTCTGACAGAACTAGTCATCTAACAATTTCACAATTAAATGAAATGTACAAAATACAGAAACAAAATAAAAGTTGTTTTGCTACTAATTTAAAAAAAATGTAGGGGAGCAGATCAGATTAAACGATGAATTCTCAACAACAGTATACAGAGCAAAAACTTAAAGAAAACATCCAAAGGCATCCTCCAGAATATTTGTACTCAGGACAAATAAAATACAAAAATTCCCTCAACGCACAATTCCTGCTTCTTTAATCCATTCGGAATGCAATAATAGGAAGTCCTACCTGCCTAAGTTATGTATTTCCATACCTCTGTGCACCCTGCTCGCGCAGACATTTGGTCATTAGGATGTTTCATGAGGCTATGCAGACAGAGCTGTAGACAGTCACAGAGTACCGCAAACAATGAGCAGCCACCTTGTACAGTTCCTCCTGAACCAAAACAACGATGTATGCTGCGTTCACACGCCCATAAATAGCGTAATAACCCTCTGGGGTCTAAGGTGTTTTTGGGATCCTTGAGATGTTTTCACATGCCCTGACATTTGTGCTTTTTTCAGTTGCTTATAAACATATTAATGGCACAGGTGAAATTACACTATTTACACAAACAGGGCTACTATAATATGTGAGCAACATGTACATGTTTCTATTTTTGAGAGAATATTGTTTTGCATGGTTCTTGAAAAAAATTTTTAAAAGTATCTGAAATTTCTGAAGGCCACAAAACACAATAAATATGTGTCCACAAGGCTTTTGAATAATGGATGTCACCTAGAGTTTTTACTTCAAAATTATCTGAAAATCATCCTGCCTTATTTATATATATATATATATATATATATACACATATATATACACACACACACACACACACACACACACTACTACTATATATATATATATATATATATATATATATATATATGAAGAGTTCAGATGCAAAAGCCTCTAAATGCCATTTGAAATTTTCTTCTAAAATGATCATTTTTATCAAGCTTGTATATTTAAGTTCAGTAATTTCACTTAAATGACAATTAATAGGTAATCTTCATTGCCATTTAAGTGAAATTACTGAACTTAAATATACAAGCTTGATAAAAATGATCATTTTAGAAGAAAATTTCAAATGGCATTTAGAGGCTTTTGCATCTGAACTCTTCATAATATATATATATATGTGTGTGTGTGTGTGTGTGTGTGTGTGTGTATATACACTGTTCTTTAATTGGCAGGATCACAGTCTGAGCCAGAAAAAAAAAAAATAAAAGACATCACTTGAGACCTGCCTCTAATTACCCACAAGCAGGTCTGGGATTATTTTGTAAATTACACCAGCGTGGCATTTTGAGTCTATGGTTAGGATGGGCTCTGTAAACACAGGAACTGATAGGGTGTACTAAGGAGGAAGGAGAGGTAGGATTATTTTGTATTGATGGAATTATTCTTCCTGTACACCTTACCCTAGCTTACAGTGGGCAGGATCAACACTAGAATGTACCTGAAGGTGGCGTAAAAGGTCAGGTGAGGGGCCCTGTGCAGAATTTGAAAGGAAGTCTGTAAATTTCTTCACTGGGCTTTCTTAATAGCCAGTCAGACATTTCTTTATGCACAACGACAGAAGTCCATGCAAAATGTGTCAAATGCCTCAGGATGCCTGTGTGTGTGGGAAGACGTCTGCTGAGTTTTGCTAGCTTCTGCATTTAAAGACAATGTGCTGTGATGAGATGGGGGAGGGGTGAAAGAGTCTGTGGAGTTGCTTACTAGCCATGGAAGTGACCATGCACAACGCATTCGGATAGCATCTCGCTTTGCAGGGATAAAGAAACATTTTCAGGCAAGACAACGATGACAACAAGCAAACATACAAATTTCCTATTTAAATGCATAATGCAAACAACATACAAATAGCCACAGCTGCTCGTGCATATTGTGAGCTCCACCCAATCCCACAGGAATAAAAAGTCTGTCAATCTATGCAATTTCTTACACTCATACTTTCCCTCGCCATTCTCCATATGCACTATAAACAAAGGATATTGGAGAGGAAAGAGCTTCGTTGCTCATCCAGCTGACCTTAGACACCCAGAGCCCCTCCTCCAGCTGAGAAACACACTCCGCATTCTGCTGCAAGTCCAGGCGCCTCAGGGAGATGGGAAAGATTAAATGAGACCACTCTCGCTACATAACACACATCTAGTTTCTGGAAATCCTTTCCATAGGCATGAGTTTAGACTAGGGCAGGGGAAACAGAACAAGAAGGAAAGCAATAAAGAAGATTGTGAGGAGGAGAAAAGGAGGGTAAGAGAGAGAGAAAAAATACTAGAAAGTAAAATGAAGCCTGTTGCCCTACACTATGACTATCTGAAGTGCTCTGAAGAAAATAATGTTTCATAGCTAAGCCTTCTAAAAATTGTTTACAGAGATGGATATGGATGGTCGAATAGTCATCCGCAACCGACTGTTTGATTTGTAAGGTTGACTAGTTCATCTAGATGGTTTTGGCCAATTTTTTTTCCCAAATTCCGTTTTCTGGATTCTGTTTGTTTTTTTTGTTTTTTTTTTTGGACTCCAATTTAAATGGTAAAATTTACATTTTAGTAATCAGAAGCCCATCTAATTAAAGGTTCTCATGTAACTTATTTTATAAAAGGAATCCTTTTTTTATTGCCTGTGTTTGAAGGGGTTGTAATCACAGATTGCAATGATCCACTTTTCGGGTTTTGCTATTACCTCTGAAGGCCAATATTCATATTTATATGTGAGGTCTCCGGGTCGGATTTCCTGCGAAATCCATCAGATGTGACAGTGCATGCGCGCTCCGAGCCTAGCTCTAGCCTCTCTATCCTACAGTCAAACATGCGAGATGCGACCAACGGCACTTCAGCTGACGAGACACGGAGTCTGATAACCCCCAAAACGTCCAGCCTCCAGTACAACACAGACTCCAACACAAACTCCACATAAATATAAAAAACAAAAAAAGTTTTATCTGCTCAAGCTCGTCAGGGAAAACGTTGAATCTGATCGACTCCTGACGGAAACGCGGATCAACATAGTAAACTCTAGTGCAATAGCAAGGTAAACTCTACATGACATGAATACAAAAGAATGTTCCAGGATAACAGAAAGTCGGTGCTTTAGGATGTAACTTATTTTATTTACTAGATCTACTGACTAACGTCACTCATCCACTATTGTCATATTGTTTATACACATTTCCAGCAGTAATGTCACTTCCTACGATCTTACTGATACACTGAAACTGTTCAGTTTAGTTCACGAACCATTTTCGTTATCATATTATACATTCACCGATGTTGACATTACTGAATGTGAAAGATACACGAATAGTTAGAGAAATGGCTCATGCTACATCACATGTCGGCTAAATGCACAGCAGTTTATTGTAACATTATCATGGACGAGCACAGAGCATTAGTTCAACGTCAAGCTGATATAAGTAGGCTATTATTGTACCTGCAGTGGGAGTTTACATTAGTTTCCAGCATGTTGTGTGATGATTTCGCCTCGCGTCTGAAAGTCTCCGTGTGGCCGTGTAGTGAATGCTCGCTCTTGAGATAGATCATGCACACAAGCACGAGCGCTCTTGTTGCATTCTGAAACATCCCCACTAGTGGCCGCTAAAAATTGCATAGAGCACCTTTAATTGAAATCATGAAAACGTATACAATTAAACAATACTTAATTTTTTTATAAATAACCAATGATTTTAGAATCAATAGTTGTGTATTTTAATATTTCTGAAAATCAAATGTCAGATCAAAATCAAAATCAAACATAAATTAGTCTTTTAATAATTAATGAATATACCTTTTTTGTCAAGCAAATTGCTGCACAAAAGAGCTTTATGTTAAAATTAAAAAATGTCTTCCATGTTTTGATTATTCCTTAAAAAAAAGTTTGTATTATTATTATTAGTGTTAGTATTAGTTTTGCATTGAGATATAGCTAAATTCTACTGTTCAACATGAATATAATTCTGTCATAATTTCTTCAAGTTAATCCGAACTTTTATTTTGACAGGTTGCCGTGAAAACCTTTGAGTCTCTCCCTGCGTCTTAATGTGCATACTATTCATCCTAAACAGTGTGTGAGAATAAACTAAGTGTGTCCCAAAGCATTGCATGTTGAAAAGAGAATGCCAGAAGTCCCCAGATGATTACTATTTCTGGTGGATTTTCAAAGTGTGGATCCATGTACACTCTAAAGGCTAATATTGCCCACAACCCATTGCGCTTTGGAGTAACTACAAACAGTAAAACGTTTTTATTTTAAAATGCAACGACGGTGAGAAGTTTAGATATTTCTCATTCCATCTTTCACATTCCGTCAATATTATGTTATTAGTTTAAAAAAATATATATCTCTAAAAAAAATTTTTATTTTTTGAAAATTCGATTTGACATTTGTGAATTCAGATTCAGAAACGTTCACGTTTGCAATTGCGACTGCATCTTAAGAATCGTTTTTCCCCCACCCCTACAAATTAATAAATGATTGTTGTTGATTGTAAAATTATTGTTGTTTTTTTCTCTGATTTTGAAAACGCTTTGCGATCAACTTAAATGCTTTCAAGATTGACTTGTTGACCGCGATTGATGGGTTGGTGACTCCTGTAACGTTACCTGTTTTATAGTCAATAGTACTAATACGCTGATTGTCAATGCCATTAACACAGCAAGGGAGAAGAGCTAAGTTACATGAAACAATCCAACTACATATTTTACACCACTGACAATGGAAAAGTCACTACCCACAATGTCTATGGCTAGCTTCTAGCTTTCTGCGGCTTCTCTTTCAAGGTATGAACGAAACGCCCTCTGTAGCGGTGTTTGTTCGCGGTCAGCTATGATAGAAACATGACATCACAATATGCCGAACTTCATAGAAGGGGGTGCCTGCGCTTATGTTCGATATAAATGTCTCATTCTAAGGTAATAAAAACATAGGCCTAACGGTTCATTCAATAAGGTCTTTATACACCACAGAACACATAGTTATGGATCTTATATCTTATATTCCATTTCTGTCAATAGATCCTCGGAAATACTACACATTGCAACTTTAAAATAATTAATTGTAAATTAAAAAATAACATTTCTAAATGATTATTTTTTTGATAATTGCACTATATCTTAAACAACAAGTGCAATTTCTCTGGATAACACTGAATAAAAACAACACATTCACACTGCTCAAACGTGCACTCACAAAAGACCCTCATTTTCCTTCTGACCTTGACCACGTGATGTTTTCCTGAGCTGTAAAGCCTCTCCCTCCCCCTTCACTGAAGTTCAATCCAAACCACAGCACAGCGAACAGCAGATATACAGTCAGCCGATCAGCATTCAGACACTAGCCTACATTCCTGCACAATATCTGTCTCTCCCATGCTCACTCTCCACACTAAAGCCATATAATGGCACAACCACATGATTCCAGCTGCACTTTAGTGATCAGAGAGAAGTCATCATGACCTTTAGGAAAATACATGAGGGAGCTGATCTTACTGAATCTGATGCAGAGAAATATATATATTTATAACTGCATACAGTATAATTGGCTAACCAGTTCTCCAGCAGGATGCAATTCAACACCCAAACACAAGCACATGGCCGGCAGGCGGGGCATGAAAACCACACACATCACCTGTAGGGACAGAGGGAGCACTGGCATCCCTGTCATGTGACTTAACCAATGTAGTTACATGAGTCTCACACTATGGTTACATTCAGGAATACTAGTATACTGCTAACTGTACTTATAATACACTGTACATAGGATAAATCGGTGACACTTCACAATAAAGTTCGTTTATGAAACATTAGTTAATGTATTAACTAACATGAACTAACCATGAGCAATACATTTGTTACTGTTTTTGTTCATCTTTGTTAACGTTAGTTAATACAAATCCAGCTGTTCATTGTTTGTTCATGTTAGTTCACAGTGCATTAACTAATGTGAACAAGATTTTAAAAAAAATAGTATTAGTAAATGTTGAAATTAACATAAAAAAAATAACACTGTAAACATCAGTTACAGCTTTAACTTATTTTTTAACTTGACAAATAATCAAGGTATAAGCGAGTTAGTCCACGGCTAGCCATCCATTAAAGGATTTTAATGGTGCAATGTGTAACTCCAGGCTTGACTTGATAGTGAAAACGTTTGCGGTCTGTCATTCATGCGGTCAAAGAGGTTAATGGACATTAGTGAAAACTATGGGATAAAACATGCAAACATGTACCAGTGAATATACTGTACACACCCTGAGGAATCACTCATCCAACTCTAAATAACAACGATTCAGGTCCTGAAAAGAAAACACCGCCACGACCAACCTCCAACGCACAGCCCACAATGACGAAAGTTCTGTATTTCGACAGGCTTGACTGAATGACTTTGCTGGCAGGCGTGTGGTGACGTCCGGTACTATTTCTGGCAGCTGTTAAAAAGTAAATGAATCAAGAAATGATTCTCAGCTCAGAAACAGACGCCTCAATAACAATTAGTAGTGATGAGGGACACCAAAACCAAATCAAGCAATGGGAGAGGTGGCGCAGTTAAAACAAAATTGAGTTTAGAACTTATCAGATTTCAAAGGGAAGGCAAGGCATGCTGAGAGCTCCGTCTGACAGTATGGGCAAGCCAAGTCAAAATACCAGAGGCTTTAGAGTTTATTAAATGGATACACCATGTAGCAAGCTTAAATGTTTATCTATAAGCAAAGTTTCTGCTCTTCTGTGAATTCAATGGAAATAACAGCACTCCTGCAGAGGCAGTGTACTAAACTCCTTTCAAAAGAATGTGAGAACATCCTGCATGTCATAAGACAAAAACAAATAAATTAAAATTCAGGGAACTGAGAAACCCTTTTTTGAATTTCGTACACAGAAAGAGGAAAAGAAGAGAGGGCATTCTCTCTGATAAGGGGGTCAACCTCAAAGTACACAATAACAGCTGTAAGCTTGGTGGAATGCCTTCATCACACTGGAGACTGCCAGCTTCATGTCTAAACCAGATGTTCCCTCCCATCTGGACTGGGGTACCAACAGCTCCTCACTGGGGATTTCAGAGAACTGTGAACAGCCATGAACCTCAGTGCAGTTCAGATGAGTTTCATATAATGGCATATGAAGAACATATTTATATCTGCTTCACCAGAAGTTTAACAGCTGTTCTCTGCTAATATTACAGTACTTGAACAAATCCAGCAGCAATGACTTGAGAAATCTCACCTGAAGGCATCTCCAACAGTTACGATTTCCACTTCACTATCCGTGGAGGTGACGTTGATCTCCTCACTGGCAGGCACCGCAGGTGCAGGAGTCGCTTCGATCACAACCACGTCCTCATCCAGGACACCTAATAGAAAACATGGATAAGCGCATTAATTAAGTGACGGTGCACTTAAATCTACTTGTACAGAGCAAATATACACGATTCAGAGCACAATTATGTATCTGAACAGGAATATGAAGAGATGTAGCAATTAATAAACTACCCATTTTTTATAACTATTCAAAACTACTCATAATTTAATAAACTACCCATTCCAGTAGTACACATTTACCCAAGGCAAGTTTCAAAATGCTTTAATGTAAAATAAAAATATATGGAATAATGTGATGCAACAATGTAAGTTAGCTACTGCACGCTAAATCTCATAGCATGTTTGGCATGCAGTTACTAATATTACCAAAGATAATTGTAAAACTAAGACTTCAAGACAGTGTTGAAAACAACAATAAAAAAAGAATACACTTTTTGAGAGTCATAATGCTTAAAGCAGTGGTTCTCAAACTTTTTTGACTCTAGGGCAGGCAGGACCATTTCAATGCCCTACGCAAAATTCCCTATTTACCCACTACAATACAGGCTGGGCCATAATACAAAATCTGCCCATTTCATGGCTGCCACACTAACTGCCCAAACCAAACACAGGTTTTTGTGCACTTTTTCACAATTTCTTTAAATTGGACTTTGAACTTTGTTTTTACCATGTACTAGTAAAGCTTTGTTATCTTGCCAAAGCATTGACAGAGCCTTTATGGAACAATCAGGCAGTAACTGACTGGTTACCTCTGTTGTGAATTTTAGTCCATCCTCTCAAAAGCATCAAACTTCATTCAGGTAGTAAAAACAAAAATCAGTGAAAGGCTCCTCTGGTAAAATGTTTATTTTTGAAGTATAACCAATTTACATTGAGCATATTTTAATATATATCTAGCAAAATCCCTGCAGGGTTTTGACGAGAAGCACATATTCACAACCATCAAAGAGATTGGTGGTCATATTCTGCCTCGATCTGTACTTTTGTAGTGTTATCTAAGCTTCCCAAGTCTTCTGAAAGCAACACTAGGACACTCATTAATCTAGAGCAGAAGCAATATCAGCCTCAGTAGCTACAGCTGTTTAATTGATGATGGTTTGGTGCAGCAGTGGAGCCAGGCAGGCTTCAGGCAGGCGTGCTTGTGTGTGCGCCGGAGAAACTAAATGTAGGTCAGTCAAAGATGTGCTTTGCAGTGTGCCGACAAAGGCTTTTGTAGTACAATCATTTATTCTTCTTCTGATTGGCTCTCCTGCTCAACTTCTCATTCCCTCTTTAACTCAAGCTCTGCCTGGATTTAGTGTCAAGAGGTCCAGGGTGTGTTTCAAAATAAAGCTCACAAACATAGCTTGGACATGTCTCAGTGCGACTGACAAACAACTTCTACTCAAGCTAGATTTTCTACAGAAAATCACATCCAGAAATGCATGAAAGAGACATTAGAAAAACCTTGAACCATTACTGTAGTGACATGATCCTCACACAGTTTACATTAAAAGATGAAAAAATACTTAATTAAAGGGTTAGTTCACCCAAAAATGAAAATGTCATTAATGACTCACTCTCATGTCGTCCCAAGCCTGTAAGACCTCCGTTCATCTTCGGAACAGTTTAAGATATTTTAGATTTAATCTGAGAGCTTTCTGTCAATCCTTTGAAAATGTATGTAAACTGTCCTTGTCCAGAAAGGAAATAAAGACATCATAGAAAATACAATGCTGAATACATTTTTGTTATTTTTGGACCAAAATGTATTTTCAATGCTTCAAAACATTCTAACTAACCCACTGATGTCACACGGACTACTTTGTCTTTATTTCCATTCCGGACAAGGACAGTATACCGTACAATAATTTTCAATGGAGGGACAGAAAGCTCTCGGACTAAATCTAAAATATGGCCCGCTTGGAAGATTATTCCAAGTGCAAACCTCCTCATACGAGCAGCACGATTTCGTGAAAATTTTCGTGCCACTAATGCCAAGTTCACACTACAGGATTTTAAGCCCAGATTTATGCCCGATTTGCAGATCGCGAGCTCGCCGACAGGTCAGGGTGTAATCGCGTGCAAATCGCGGGCGATTAGCGGACGATGAACGCTCGCCAATCTGTTAGTATGAAAGAGCCAACAACGCAGCAAAACGCTCGCAGATGCCTCGCAGACGCGTCGCCAAGCCCAGAAAAATATCTAGCCTGCTAGATATCCAGAGCCGTCGCGCGACTCAACCTCAGTGATGTCATGAGTACAGCCAATCATAGCAACGCATGGGTTGAGGACACCAGGTAAATCTTAGTTTTTATTTATTTTTTTGCATTTTTTCCTCAGAGCAGAAGATCGTCGCGCAAACAGTGTGCAGCACTAGTTTCTGTCTGACCATTATTCACGTGTTGTGTTTTCTTCTTCGCTGCGTATAGGCGCACGTGCTGTTTCGCGTCATTTATGGTTTGTTTTATTGCGTGTTTTTTCATGACAAAACGTGGTTTGTAGACAAGATGAGAATCGTTGGGTGCCAGAGTTGTTGTCAACTCGTTATTTATTTGATTATTTTCAGGATTTAGACTGTACCATAGTACTGAAACAGCTTGCTCTTATCATCCGATCGTGGTGTATATCTCTATGTAGTGCATTGTCAGCTCGTGTAGTGAGTTACCTCCTGTTGTGGATCAATCACGTTGTGTTGTGTGGTGTGAACAGCTAAACAACTTGAACACTCTGATTTCACTGAGACCAAGTCATGTAGTGTGAAACGCACAGTTCAGACCAACGTTTTAAAATCATGTAGTGTGAACTTGGCATAGGAGACACATCTGTTTAACAACAGGCTGTAGAGGGCTGTGGACCACGTGGACCGAACACAAAATGATCCCGAATTTCTTCTTGTTTATCCCGAAACCGTCGCACCATAATGACGTAAGCGTGCTCCGGCACGAATGCTGAAACCCTATGTGAGTGCAGGCCATAGAGGGAGTGGGAAGGGGGACAAACAATCGTACTCGGGCCCGGTACATGGCAACCGTGCCTAGTGTAAGAACACCCTTAAACTGTGTTCTGAAGATGAACGGAGGTCTTACGGGCTTGGAATGACATGAGGGTGAGTCATTAATGACAATTTACATTTTTGGGTGAACTAACCCTTTAAGGTTCATTATATCAGCCTGCTTCCACCATAATTTGTTTTAATTTTTTTTTTTTAAACACAAGTCAGAATCAAACTTGCTTCTCTCATGAGCACTGTGGCAAGCCAACATTTGCACCAACTGCACAGTATACAATATGTTAAAACAACTCTCCTTCAGCATTGTAAGGTTGTTGTGCTGTACTATCTGTGTTAGGCATGTTTGAGCACTGAGGCAGAAGCTCTTGGCTCGGGAGATTCATCATCATCCTCTGGGGTGTGTTGTTAAGGTCGATTCTCCCACTGAGTGCTGCTGCTTAGCACCTCGGCTCTTGCCCCGTTCCCCACGCTGCCCACAAGAATTGATCACACTACCAAACATAACTTCAACTTACAGCAGTAAACACGCAGCCGTAAATAGTATGTTTAAACGTAATCTACCACTCAGTTACAATTCTGCAATCCTGTGGAAATGTGCTATCATAAATGCGTTCTTTGTTATAATGTCATGTTTAGCTGTAGAGCTGAATGATTTTGTTTTTGTTTTCTTTCAAGAATTATTATTATTTTGTTTCAAATAGATGTCGCAATTCTCCAAAGATTCTGAACTAAACTGACTTACAACTAAACAAAATAACGTAATTTACAAGAGGCTGGACAAAATGTTAACTGCTGGAGTCTATTTAAAAATGTAAAATCTTTTTTTATTGTTTAAAATCTGCAACACGTCAGACCTTTTTCTGTCAGATAGACTATAATACCTTTTATATTAATGCACATTGCTGCTAATGCATCTAAAAAATAGATAATAGGAGGAACGATAGAGTGAGCTGCTGCAGGAAAAGGGCTCTGATCAAATTTGTCCTAAACATGGCACATGCTTTATTAAGTGATTCAGTCACTCATAACTAACTCATTATCATGCATTTAAAAAAAAAGAAAGAAAAAGATCATTTTGTTTTCCCCACTGCTATACTAAAAGCATAATGAATCATGACTTCAAAACTGATGTACATATGGAATAGTCATTGTTGTGGGCTGTTACGAAGAGAAGTGATGTAACAACAGGTTTCCTCCTGCAGAACAAGCAGTAAGACATGACCCATGGAAACCCCTGGGGAGCTGGAGAGATGCTCTGATCTCATCCAGTCATTTCCAAAGAAAATCTCTGCTTTCTGACCCAATAACTCTATATTAGGTTTAGTGTGCCAACACAAACAACATAAAAACTGATATTCTGAATGTCTTAAAGATCTCAAGATTTTAAGAGATTATTGAATAAGGATTTTTTAAAATACTTTTATAGATATTCAAAAAGTACTGAATTGTGCACTATTCGCACGGATAAGTATTACCTGGTGACCTAGTTTGTAATAATTCAGGAGGTTATCTGTGATCTTAATCCTGTGCAAATTGTCCATGTCTGTCATTTATAAAATAAAAAAATCCTCTGCAAATGGCCTACCATATTTCGCCGAACACAGAGGCACTGTGATTATATTAGTCCAGTGCGTCAGCATCTGTGATTTGGTGGGGCTGTATAAAATTTTATAATTAAGGTTTTTGAAAAAAAGAACTGCGCCACACGAAAATCAGATAATAATCAGATAATAATCCAGTGTGAATATAGGGTTTTAGTCAAAATACTTAGGAGTTAAGCATAACTATCTACATTCATTAACAACAACATAATAAAAAATAATATTAATACACTTTGGCTAACTTCTATGTCTTATCCAGGCCTGGAAAGCCTTTTAAAAATCCCAGATATTTTTAACCATGAGGGATCAATCTCAACCAATTTATTTGCCTTTTTAGACCGCTATCAGTATTTGAGTGTTTTTGAGTGGCAAACCACTCACATGTACATCTGTAAACATACTGGCATAGGGGAGTGGAAGGGAGAGAGAGAGCACTAGGCCACTAGTTATATAGCATGCTCTCCTCTGACGCATGCTTAGCTGCAGAAGATATTTCACACATTATAGCGATTTTAGGGGTATGATGCGTGTATGTTCTATCGAGTGGTTTAGAGCTCTGTGAAAGGAATGCGCAAGGTTTAGCTAATCTTTCTTGGTACGGTAGAGATAGCAGTGGCAGAGTGTTAGGTGAAGACTTGCTGTTGCTCAACAGGAAACTCAGACATTCTGCAGTATGTAACAAGCACGAACAACTTGTTGATGTACTTTTCCATTTTATCCTCTATAGCCATCCCTCAAAAACATGAGTTATGGCCATAACATAATAATTGCATTCAAATATGCACAGTAATGACCAATAAAGAGCAACGGCTTTATAAGAACTATAAAACACAACTAGCCTTGTAAACAAGAGCCTTTTTTCATTAGTAAACAACACAATGTTTGACTAATAAAATGGGAAAATAAGTACAGTAAATTTTAAACTATTTACATGTTTTTTTTAATAGAATATAGTTTAGTTATAGAAAAACTGTGTTTATATATTATTTGCCAGTTGCCCACAATCTTAAGGGGGACTAAAGGAACAAGACTTGCTCAGACCAGCAATATACAACTGAACTAGAATAAAAACAATACAATCAAGAACAACAAGTAGAATCCAAAAGATTAAAAGGAAATAGATCTGTCAGTTGTGTTTTCAGAGACAGCATACAAAAAAGTCCTCATAAATCATCAGCTTTTAGCAAAGAGAATATACAAATATTCTGTCTTATGCTCACCAAGGCTATATTTATTTGGAAAAAAAAACAAAACAACTTAAAATGTAATATATTCCTGTGGTGGCAAAGCTGAATTTTCAGTTGCTTCAGTCTTCAATTTCACAAGATCCTGTAGAAATCATTCTAATGTGGTCATTTGGAGCTCAAGAAACAATTGTACTTTATCAATGTTGAATTTGTTTTAAGATTCTTTGATTAAATCTTACTGACCCTAAACTTTAACTATATTTATTCATACATTGATAAAATCTCAATCCTGGACGCTGATTGTTCAAAACAGCAGTTTTACCACACAGCTTCAACCTGTTCACCTGCCAAACACCTGAGATGGATCGTTGTTTTTGGTGAATTGTGTAAAAAGAAAGGTATTTACCAAAAGGCATTTCTCTAAATAAATACAAAAAAATATTTTCAGACTCAACAGGAAAAGAAGAAAAGCTAAAGTTCTCATTTAGTCACAATATGAACTAACCATGTGCTTTTTGTGCCCTTCCTACAACTTCCTTTAAAAACAGCATGTATAGATGTTAGGGTTAAGGTTAAAAGCGATTTACCTGAGGCCACAGCCGCATTGCTGGCTTGGCTGCTACTGCTGCTAACATCCACGTACAGCTCATCCTCTGCCTCAGTGGAGGAAGGGGAGGAGGAGTCGGAGGTCAGCTCCTCACTGGAGCTGCTGGTACTGTGCAAGAGGGCGTACTTTTCCGTGCGATCACCTCTCGCTTCTTCCTCTGCAGCAGTAATCGCTCCTTCTGCTTTGGAGTCCGCTGGGCCCCGCCTCCCGCCACACCCTTTACAAACCGCTTTCTGTGCAACGGCCTGCGTGAGCTGAGACATGGACGTTTCACATGATTGCTTTCTGGCTCAAGCTCGAGCCCATTTATGCGACCTGCTAGCACGAGTCCGGGCGAGCAGTGGCCTCATGCCTACTGCCGTGCCGCCCACTGCACTGCCTGTGGAGGCCGAACCAGGAGCCTTGAGCTGCTGCCTCACTGTCATCAGCCCGCCGTCCTCCTCTGAGCTAAGAGTGTCCGAGTCACCAAACCGAAGGCTGGAGGAGGGCGAAGAGGCACAGTCACTCAATGAGGACTCTGGGTTCCTCTCGTCCTCGCTACGTGTCTCTCAGCAGCAAGGGCCTGTGGCGGGGCGGAGTAAGGGCTGCCTCACTCATTGGCGCTTCCTTCAGAGAACAATACGACGGCCCAGGCTGCTGGCTCTTGCGCTTTTGCGTCCCAGACAAGACTCTGTCACAGTCTCTGCGACCTCCAGCGTCTCGTGAAGGCCGGTGCCTGGTCTCGGCACAGAGCGGAGAAGGGAAATCACTTCCTGCCTTGCCAATCACCTCCATCTCAGCAGGGAAGCTCTTAGCGGTCTCCATTGGTTCAGGGTTAGCCAGAGGCCCCTTCAGGGGCTCCTGCTTTCGTCGTGCATCAGACGGAATCTCACTCTTCATTGCGACTAACCCACAACGAAGTGCCACCAAGGCTCAATACGCTGAATCCTAAGGTTCCATTGGAGATCCAGCAATCCTACAACTGGAAAATATAAAACATGCACAGAATGAGAATAATGTTCCCAAAAGACAAACAAATTATTAAATCAAGACATACATACATACACATATAACAAATATTTGTACAAATTTAGGGCCAGATTTACTAAACAGGGCAAATTAAGTTAAATTAGGACAAATTAAATTCTAAGTTTTAAAACAACACCTATTTTGTGTTGGTTAAGCAAGTGGTTGTTAAATAACAGTGGCGGGCCGTGCATTTCACACCTAGGCCTTCTGTCCTACCTGAATTAATAACTTTTAATAGTGTATCAGCGCAAAGCCGCTCTATAATTGTTGTTTTTATTTTGCAACCGCAGTTATTGGATTAATGCGGTGAGTTCGGGAAAGGACTGGTAGAGCGAAACGAGCGCGTGAGTTCGGCTGGTACATTTGTACAGTGGTTCTTGCGTTACGAATCTGATTATAAGTTCAGCCTTACTTATCTTGTCGTTCAATGGCTACAATAGTCCCTTTTCAGACGTTACAATAGATGTTTGAAATAAAATAAAGTTTCGATCATAAATTTATAAGAGAAATTAAGAAGAAAATCATATTCACCACAGGGAAAAAAAAACATTAACTGACCAAAACTACAGATTATTCTTTACACAAAATCCATCCTTATTTCTTTCATCAAGAAGACTTCAATTACTGTTGTACAGGTTCTAACTGCGTTTCAGTTCCAACAATGTCATGTCTGTGTCGTCATATTTCTAGCATAAGTTTTTATTCGCTTTATGGCTGAGAGTGCCTGACGACAGAAGCACACCGTCACCGCAAAACATGACGATGTGTACAGCTGCCCCATGCCCTCACACAGAGTTTTGAACAAAATCAACGAGATCAGCGGGACTTTTGCCTTCAAAATCATTCGTTTCATAACTTACATTAACGTTAGTCAGTTCTGGTTTTTACCCGAAGAGATTGAATAGAGTTCCGTTATTCTGCGTTTAGCTCAGGCTGAATAAGGGATTTTTTCTGCTGGAGGTCGAGGAGGGAAAGAAACTTTAATTTTTGGGTTGAAAAACGATTACATCTATAGGAATATATATTTAGTTTACGCAGTTCGCTACAGATGCGGATACTACCACTAAAAGTACGCGGTCTGTAACGCGCATCCAATCAAAGAATGAGAAAATACATACGTTATTATATGCCAGCTAGATGGCCCCGCTGCAGTCAAAGCGAAATCTGATTGGCTGATTAAATCTGACGGATTATCTGATTGGTTAAAGAATTGCCATTCATTTATACTACAGACGCCCTCTCTGTAGATTCAGAAGGCCTCCAGTAGGGCTGCACGATTAATCGCACGATGTTGATATGTTGAAGGTGATTTATTGCTAAATTAATTTATGTCAATTGACATCCTTACCTACCAGTGGCGGACATAGCAAAAGTAACTAAAGGCTTAACTTTTTACAAAAAAAAGAAAAAAAAAACCTTCCAAAAACAAAATGGCTGAATCGTGGTCAGTGGACGAATTGCAGACGTTCCTCTTGTTGGTTGCCAGGGAGCGGATAAACTAATGGTCAGACTATAATCCTACCCACTTAGAAGCGGTACTAACTGCAGTGGAAAAGCAAACCGAGCTAAAGCGAACTGAATCGTACCACGCAGTGGAAATACGAAATGAGCTGAACCTTGCCACACCACGCCGAGCTGAACTGTACTGGAGCTGTAGTGGAAAACCGCCATTAGAGTGCATTTCCATTTTCCACCACAGGTTTACACAGGAAAATTGTGTCGCGCTGATGAGCTGAGGAAGGCTCAGGAACCCGCCGCCCTGCTTCCTATCATGACACATGTCTGCAGAAGAATATGAATATGCACTATATTGTTATTACGGGCATTTCAAAATACCGTAAAAAACAGTAGATCCGAATTTAGATTTTTAGAACACACATAAGCTTATTTCGCATCAACTGCCTAAAAAAAACAAACAAAAAAAAACAACTCTGTATATGCTGCACGAAACACGTGCGCATTCTGAAACAATCCCCACATGTATGGGGTAAGGAGGAACGCTGCCAACAATTTATACCCTTCTAAAAGCCGTGCTACATACTCCAAAGCATTCAGCGTGAGACTCACGTAACTGATACTTTTTACACGCCATCTACCGTGTACCGTGTACCATAATACCATATACCGCGATAAAAACAATTAATCGCAGCATGAAAATTTGACACTGGCACATGCCTATTTGGAGGTCTGGAGGAATATTTTGGTGGGTCACTGCCCCACCTGCCCTTACAGATGGGCCACGGCTGCTACCTACATCATAACAAGAGAAGTACATATGGGACAACAAGCAGTCCACTACATTTCCAATGCAAAACCTAGCTCTGACTTACACTTAAACATTGTTTTAGAAGCCATTTCTGGCAGTTATCCAGGCAGTTCTTGTTCACGCTCTAATAAAAGAAAGAAAATGGTGTCTAAAGAAAGGTCATCTCTTACACTGCATAGACAGAAATGAGCAACCATACACGTTTCAGGAACGACTTAATACCTCCTGCAAAAGACTAAACTCATAAATCTACCATGCACAGGATAATGCTGCTAGGGGTCATTATTTCCCAGCCCACCCTCACCTATAGATTTACATTATTCTTATGATAATTACCATAGGAAAAGAGCAGTCCACATCTCTCACACAATGTGACGCCTAATAGCAGACAGCTGTTTGTTGTTTTGCATTAAATGGTGTTCAATAGAGGTGTATATGAAGAGCCTCTTCATCTTGATCCTTAAATAATTCAGTTATTTGGGCTGAAGCAACCTAAATAAATCCCTCTCAAATTAGTTTCCTGCTTGCTTGCATAATGGGTATTTATCCATCACTGCCCGTAATTTTCACAATCATTACCAACGTCCACAAAGCCTCTTCCTCCTCTAATTATGAAAATCTAACAATTCAGCCATTTTATTCATTACCTCTTTTATTCTCATCTCACAACCATCTTTCCCTCTTTAATCAAAATCTCGCTGTGTTCTGATCACTCTTCCATTCACCAGAATCCCATTATACCCTAACATTTCTTCAGCCATTGCTAATTAACATTTCGGCACCATGCCCTAAAAGCCTTCACAGAAGCCACGGCAAGGCCCTGAGTTCCCTTACCTGTAAATTATGAAAGCAGCCATCTGTTTCATAAGGCATATAGTCTCTATATTTGAGGCAACTTCTCTGTCTCTGTTAATAGTGTCAAATAGTTAATTTCCTCTATTCATCAATATAAAGATAAAACATTCTTGAGTTAATATCACCACAATTCGTGCTTACGGACAGCACATCGACCTAACATACAAATTAGAAACAAACCTTACAAAGAAAGGATTGCCCTACAAAACGTACAGCCCCTTACATTTAAAGGACTTTAGAATAAGACCATGTATTACTATATACACCATTTAGGAGTATGGATCGCCCTTGGTCTCTGAAATCAACATCATCATTCTGGTCTTCACTGTCACATGTTCCCTCAGAAATCATTAATATGCTATTTGTTGCTCAAGAAACATCTAGATTTTACCCCAAACTCACAGAAAGCAGTTTAACTTGCAAACACTGGGTGCAATCAATGTATAGAATATTAATATAGACTTAATAGAAATTAGAAACTGTTGCCCTATATCACAAAGGTGAAAACCAAAAAGATTTTAAAAGAACAAAACCCTATTATGTCTTTCATAAAAGTAAACAAAGTAAAGTGCCCAGTAACTGCAGTCAAAATGTTTTACTGTAACTATAGTAATATTGTTATTCTATTAAGACCACTAACTTTTATTATGACCCACTGACATTGAGCAATATCCAGTTTCACAAAAAGCAAACCAAGACAAACCCTCTCACAACCCATAGACCCAGTCTATAACCCCAGAAAACATCAACATATGCCTATAAAGCTGTGAATTTATAAAAAAATGGGAACATTGAGAAACATTTATTTATAATCAAAAAACACACACAAAAAAAACAGTTTTTAAAATCTATCTATAAATCCTATAAATATTTGTTACTGCACGACTGCACCACATAAAAAAGTAGGGCTTCTATTGCATGACTAAACTGAGTTATTAATTATTATTTATTACGTTTCTTAGCACAATTTTCACTCTTCACTCAATCAAGAAATAAGAGCTTGAACTGTGGTTATCGTTGTCCCTGAGCTAGACTGCTCTCCCAGGCTCCTCTGAGACTGATCCTGTCAACCTGTGATGTACCGCTGTGCCATGCAACAAAGTGCACCACCACAGCATCGTCATGAAGCGGCCCCAGAGGGCCCCATATTGTGGCAGTGCCTCTTGACGCCAAGGTGGATACAGATTTCAAAAGATTGGGGATTTTAGGGGGCTGTTTTAATTCCTTCCCCGGGGATCGCTGTGTATATCTATGTTGAGTATCTCCGCCATAAGCAATAGCATGACACACAGCCCAAACATAAGAGAATAACTGTAAAGCAACGCATTCAAATAAAACAATTAATTTTGAATATACTAATCTGCAGTGGCACAACCCTACTGTAATGGAACAACTAAAATATAATGAAATATGGTAAAATACATAAAATCTTACAAAACAAGAAATATAAAAAGAGGATTTGTTGTTCATTTCTGTATAACGTCAAACATTTATTTAATCAAGCTCCAAAAAACAGCTCGTTTAGATATTGCGGAATTTGTGATGTTACACTGGTAAACGCATTTGCATTTGACTGCCTCTAGAGCAAGACATGGATGAATAGTTTTACACGATAATCACTAGGGTGGGGAACCGAAAATTGGTTCTTATCCAGAACCGTTAGTTCTTTTTTTAAAAATACCAGAACCGTGCAAAATTTTCGATTACGAAAACGGTTTTGGTGCGATGTGTGGGCAAAGTGCTGGGATCTTATACTTTAATAGCGACATCTCATCTCATATTAAAATACTAAAGAATGCACTGAAGAGAGAGAGAGTATAAAGACTGCATGATTAGCCTAATCTTTAAAAGATCTTGATCTTGATTCAAACACCCATGTGATTTTACTCCTAAATGACAAAAACTCCAGAACATTCAAATCAGTTTGTACTGTCGTTGACCCAGAGAGAGCAGTTGCCAATATAAGCATATAAAGCTTAGAAACTAAGTATATAAGTATTTTCAATTCCACAGTATCAATATTTCTGTTTCAAATTTTCAAATGATCACAGAAGTACTGAGATAAGTTTATAGTTTGAGTATAAACACTGTCTATGGTAGCAACCAAATTAGAGTAAATCACCTTCTGAAAGCCGTAATGAGTGTATCAATTACATCTGATGCTTCAAAACCTTCATAAAGACTACTGTTGTTAAAGCTGCACTCTGTAACTGTGTTCAGAATTGACAAAATGGATATAATGAGCGAATACATCATGAATGCCTTCTTTCAACCACAGAAACAGAAAATTCTCGAGGGTTTTAAGTGTAAAATACAGAACTTGCCCTTTAAACTCATTTGACAAGACATCATAAATAAACAAAAAGGATTGTGCATTTTTCCCTAATTAATCTGCAGAACTATGGCATTATTTTCCTGTCAAATGTCGAGAGCGCACTATTGTAGCGCGGAAGTACATTAATATGCATGAGTGCGAATCTCTCTGCTCACACCTTTTTTTTTCCGAAATGTTCTAGGAACATAACATTTAAAACGTCCAGTTTTTAGACGTTGTATTAACGTTATTTCTTGGTTATGAGAACATTAATCAAATGTCATAAGAACTTTCAATTCTCTCGTTACATAAACATTGCATTTTAACGTTATTTCCTGGTTTTAAGAATATAAGTAGAATGTTAAGAAATAACAATTTTAGGCTATACAGGGCGCTATTCTATTCTACAATATTCAATAATGACAGTAAAATAGAATATCCTAAGTCAATTTATTGCAGTAATTCCTCTCTCAGCCAGTAGAAAATGCTTTGAACACCTGATTATGCTGATAGTAATTGAATCGTGACATAAATGTATCATATACCACTTACACTGGACAACTAGTTGTCTGCCATGTCATTTCATTTTAGAGCCACAGTAAACAGTATAATCATGAAAGGTTTAGTTTATTCACAGAGACTCGATAAATAACCATTTAAATTCCGTGTTGGTTGTTTAAAATATCTGATGGATGAACTCACACCTCAATTGGACTTGTTTACTTAAGGTCATTTGTGATACAACTTCCCGATGTTGATGAAGATGAACATCACCATTTTTTATGGTCGCTGAATACGGTTGTGAGTCCTGAAAATGTGCAGGCTCGTATTAATGCCATAATAGCCATTAGCATTTGGCACTAGTTTTGTTTTGCGTGATATCAGGATGTCACAATATCACCAAAAGTACAGGATATAAGTCAACACCACGGTAAAAAACAACAACAATAATACTTAAACATTATTTTTATACATATTTTAAAAATTGAAATTACAATTCTCACCAAAACGTTTGCTTACTCAATGTATTTGTGTTTTTATGAGGTACTTTGTTGCAATAGTAAGAAAACAAGAATGGATAAACACAAAGCTTTAGAATAAATAAATACATTAGAATAAAGATATTACAAATGAATCAATGCTGTATATTTTTTTCAGTTAGGTCTAACATTCAGTACTATTTAAAAATAGCACATAAATCAAATATAAAATAACTCTGCATAGTCATAATTGTATAAGCTAAATATAGATGTACCCTTATCAAAGCTTTTCTTTTGTTGTTTGATTATAAGTATTAATACGAACAGCCAATAGTAGACAGAAGCAGGTTTTAAAGGCTGCCGTCACTAACACCTGGACGGAGACAATATGCGGTTACACGTTGTTCACATTCACATAACCGACGCAAATATTTGCCAAGATGAACATTTTGACATAACTGCGTGTGTATTTTAATGTTTATGCATAATAAGTTGCGAAACTCTAACGAGAGGCGGCTATGTGCCCTTTGGTTGTGCATAGGGTGGAGGGGTGAGTTGTCTAAGACCCAACATCTAGCTACCGGAGTGCCTCAAGGCTCAGTGCTTGGACCACTACTCTTCTTCATCTACATAACATCCCTATGATCTGTAATTCTGAAACATGGCTTTTTCTATCACAGCTACGCTGATGAAACACGACTCTACCTCTCATTCCAGCCTGAAGATCCAACGATTGCTGCTCGCATCTCATCCTACCTGTCCTGATAGACATTTCTGGCTGGATGAAGGACCACCACCTTCAACCTTGCGAAAACAGCTGCTTGTGGTCCTCTAGCTGCACTGTCAAACCTCTACAACTAATCCAGAATGCTGCAGCCAGTGGTCTTTAACTAGCCGAAGAGTGCACGTCAATCCTCTCCACACAAAATTGCACTGGTTGCCAGTTGCCGCTTGCATCAAATTCAAGTCCCTGACTTTCACCAACAGAACCACCACTGGCTCTGCTCCCTTTTACCTAAACTTAATACTTCTGATCTGCATCCAGAAACTTACACACTAAAAGTGAACGCCGTCTTGTGGTGCCATCTCAAAGAGGCACAAAATCGCTTTCTTTGACCTTTTTCTGGTCTGTTCCCTGCTGGTGGAATGACCTGCCTAACTCAAACATAGCTGCTGAGTCTGTGGCCATTTTCAAGAAACAGCTGAAGACGAATCTTTCAGCAACACTTGACCCATTAATACTAACACTTTATCTTCTATCCTATATGTATTATCTTTATACAATAAAAAGTACACGTACGGTGTTAGATTAAACTGGGAAGGGTCCTCCTAGCAATTGCATATTGTTGTCCTATTGTTAGTTTGATTGCTTCTATTGTTCTCAGTGTCTGCTAAATAAATAAATGTAACGTAGCTGGAAAAGAACATTAGTAAATATTGAGAGATCATCAACCACAGATTACATTAACAGGTCTTAAAGAAAACACTAATTCTTTCACCAAGCATAACGTCCTATGTTGGAAAGCAGAAACACTTTATTGTTAACACAAACAAATGAATCCTTAGTTTATAGATGCAGATATTATATTTTTAATGAGCCATTAGGTCAAATGACAGGAATAGCATTTTCATATATTTATGGAATATTGAGATTATTGCAATTATGGTTTTGTTTTTCAAAACAGATGATGGAAATGCACCGTGAAAGAGAAGATTCTTTGAGCAAATCACTGAGGAGTAGTTTGAGCCATGGTGGTATTAATAATCTCTTTTCAGATGGAGTCAACAGCACATATGTCATACTCCCAGAGGGGGGCACATTAAATGCATTATTGTAAATGCAAAGACTGGAATCTGATCCAGCTGCTGACCAATTCAGTGTCAAAATGACCAGATAAAACCAGCATCTCTATTTCCAGTCAAATAACAACGTCGATTCAATAACAATTCAATAAATCATAACACAAAGGCAACGAGGGTTTGATAAACAACAGAAAAATAAAGGCACCAATGGCATGTTGATGTTCACACTTCCTTCGACACATCAGATGACAGCAATACAGATTCTAAAACACATCCTAAAACATACATCTAAGACACGTTTAAACAAAAAGTGACAGATAATGTTGTGTATCAGTAGCCCATTGGGCCTGGATGTGCTGGGACAAACACACTCTCTACTGAAACTGCTAGCGGCGGGCTAGCCTCTCCAGTTAGTCAAACAATAGCTCATACCAATTGAAATTTACCATTAAAACAACTATAAACAGAGACACTTACCTCTTTACAGGTCGGAAAACAATCCGTCTTGGACTTAACCCCTTTCCAGTGTACAATTTTCGTCGACAGAAGTAGAAAAGTATTAGGGAAGCGAGTGAACGTCAGCGGAGGCTTGTGTGAAACTGACAGTCAAATAAACCCGGAGAGGGAGGGAGATGGAGAGAGGCCCAGCGCTTTAGCCTCCCCGCTAACTGACGGATATTTCGACGATTACGCTTTAAATGTATGAGAATGCGCACGCGAGTTACAGTATCACACGTTTAACGTCACGGCGAACTAATCGTACGGAGAGAACATTTAATTTAGCGGGCATATATGTTTCGAATTCTTCCCCGTTTGCCCTCGGGTGCGAGTCCCCATTCCTGCCTATTCGCGGCGTCCATTAGAGCGCTGCTATGTGTGTGTATGTGAACAGCCCTACTACTACGCACACACACGCGCGCGAGCGAGCATTTCGACATTTTACGACATTCTCGCATCCTTGACGACTCTCCGGGATAACAACATCACCTGCCCTAAAGGCTTGCCGTTGCCGAAAATGACAATATATTGTGAATAATGATCGTAGTGGTTGACTAAAGACTCGTGTGAATCTATAAAGATATTTTAGGGCAGTTTATGAATGCTGACCAATATGTTATTGTGTTGTATTGAAGCCTCATGCGATCAACGCTTCATTTACGTTACACATAAACTGAAGGTGCAAGCTTGAGTTTTATGAGGTTTTCGTTATTTAAATATAAAAATATAGAAACAACACAACAGAATTGGCCTTAATATCCCAACTCTCTGTTAAAAAGCATTACCGTTTTAATGATTGGTCTAGTAAGATGTAAGTTACCAATTCGATTCTGTTTGTTTGTTTGTTTTTGAGAAGTCAAAGGCGACAAACCCCCACAAAATGGGGAATGTTTTTTTGTGTAAAAAATAAAAAAAATCCTGTGATAATACTATCAACCCACTGAATATGATGTATTGTCTCTAATCTCTTTCTTGAATCTTTTGAGCCCCTCATCAAGTTACGCTAGGTGGCGACAAGTCAATATTTTTTGTGAGTTCTGAACTCACTCAACAGAGTCAACATTTTAGAATGAGTTATGCTCTTTAATTAATGCTGTCTGTTATTTCTTGATAACAATAACTTATAGCAATTGTCTCTGGTTTAACACACCGTTGCCACGGGGTTGTATTCGCTAAAACAACCGCCTCGCTCTACATTATCCCTTACATAAATAACCCTGTATATGATGAAAAAACTCTTTCAATATTTATTCTCGTGAACAGCAGTCACTTGATTCAAAGTGAAGGAAACATGATTCATGGTCAGAACATGGAAATGAACAAGAATAATGAAATTACTTAATTTGTTCATGAACGAATCACTATTTCAGATGCGCTTCATACATGAATGATAAACATGAATGTTGCTTTTATTGTGTTTTATTGCAGAGGTTCTAAACCTTTGGTGTCCAAAAATATTCATAGACCAAATGTTTTTTCCATAAGTTTGTGAGTTATTGAAAGATGATTACAAAAATAACGTTTACTCACAATTTGTACCCCTTAAAAAATCTATATTCAGTATAAACAGATACATGGAGTCTTAAAATTCTATTTTGCATGAGTTGTATAAGGCCACATTCACACAGCAACAAAATGCATGTTTAAATCCCCCAAACCCACTGTTTTGCTTTATTCAGTGGCGATGGTTTTATATTCAAAATGTTTCATTTTAAAAAATGCCCTGTTTTAAAAATTAAAGGTTCTTGATCAGCAGACACTATTATCATCACCATACTAACTGCATGACAACTTTTTAAAGTAGTTCAGTTCAATGTCGTCGACGTCGTGTTTAACAGAGCTAAATGTGAAACTGGAGATGATGAGGAATGATTGAAAAGCGTCCCTACCCATTTCAACCAATCGAAGTCGAGTATTTCGTGAGGCAGTGGCCAATCGGAGTGGCACGGAGCAGTATTTGAATCACCAGAAGGCCTTTGTATTATACGGTTTGTTTTGAGTTGGACAAGGAACATTAAGCGAACCTAAACGGCCTGTTTTTAATATTTTTATATTTCATTTAAGCAAGACCCATCGAAAAGCCTATTCGTCATGGAAATGCACGCACTGGTGAGTATTAAATGCAGAAAAACGCGTTTGTATTTTGTCTGATAAAAGGCTTGCTAGCGTTAAAGCAGCTTCATGTTTGTTAGCTTAACGTTAAATAGCTAAGAGAGTCGTGTTGAAATAGCTTGTATGAGCATGTTTTTAGTTCTTACTTCCTTTCCCCATACAGCGCAATGTAAACAACCCTGTTTTTATCGGTGGCAAAGGCGGTCCCGTAAACGGTGCAGCAAGGAGGGCCGTGTTTGGCGAACTTTCCAACTTTTCCCACAAACCAGTTCAGACCAAGGTGCGTGTCTATTTAACGTTACCACCGTGCAACTTGTGCGTTTGAGCAACAGTGTGATGCCACACATTCCTCTGTTCTTTCCTTTTCAGAAGGTTCTACCTTTGCTATCTGTTAAACCGACTGTCCAGTCAGCTGTTATGCAACCCAAACGTGCCCAGGTACAGCATGATGTCCGTCCGCCTGCCCCAGCGTTGTCCCCCTCTGCTCAAGCTGACGTGAGCATGAAGGAAGAGGAACTGTGTCAAGCCTTTTCCAACACCCTCTTTCCAGTCGAAGACATCGATGAGGGGGATGCTGACATGCCTCAGCTGTGTCCTGAATTTGTAAAGGACATCTATGCTTATCTACAAAGCCTTGAGGTAACTTGCCTTGTCCGTTTACAGTATTTTTTTTTTTTCACTTTTTATTCCTCCTAAATCTTTGCTCTCATTGCAGGTTCAGCAGTCGGTTCGTCCCCATTATATGCGTGGTTATGATATCAATGGACGAATGCGTGCTCTCCTGGTTGACTGGCTGATTCAGGTGCACTCAAGATTTCAGCTCCTGCAGGAAACCTTGTACATGACTGTGGCCATCCTTGATCGCTTTCTCCAGGTGATCTTTACAGCCAGTTGTTTGCTCTCATGTTCATGCCGTACCTTAGTTCCTATGCTATACTGATGATTACTTTCTGGGTGATGACTAGGTGAATTTTAATGTCTGAAAGATTTAATCAAATAGAATTTTAAGTCCTTGTAAGTGATTTATTTATGATCTGAAAAATCTACAGAAGTAACTGTTAAACCCCTTTTTCTTTCCCTTTCAGGTTCAGCCTGTGACCCGTAAGAAGCTCCAGCTAGTGGGGGTTACTGCAATGCTGGTTGCTTGTAAATATGAGGAAATGTATGTGCCGCTGGTTGGGGACTTTGCCTACATTGCTGACGATGCCTTCTCAAAAGCCCAGATCAGAGAGATGGAGATGTTGATTCTCAGCGAGCTGAACTTTGAACTTGGACGTCCTCTGCCCTTGCACTTTTTGCGGAGAGCTTCAAAGGCTGGCAATGCAAGTACAGGTTTTTATAATCACTGTGGTTTGGCAGGGGTTTTCTTTTTTTTCCCCTAAGCTTCAGATGTTGAATCCTTCCATTTTTATAACTGCTTTCTAGGCGGATGCTGAGAAGCATACACTGGCAAAATATTTCCTTGAACTGACACTACTTGATTATGACATGGTCCACTATAAGCCTTCTGAGACTGCAGCTGCTGCTCTGTGCCTCTCTCAACTTGTGCTTGATGGCCAAAAATGGGTAATCCTTTTCTTTTTCCCTTCTCTGCCATACACGCATACACTTTTTATTAATTTTTTCTCCTTCTGCTCCAGTCACCAACCCAACAACACTACTCCACCTATGGTGAGGCCCACCTGAAGCCTATCATGCAGCATATTGCCAAAAATGTGGTTACAGTCAATGAAGGACTCTCAAAGCATATGGTCAGTGCTTTTCTATTAGATGTTGCACTTATTCTGATTCTGATTCAAAGCGTCTTGCAAAAAAAGGTACATTAGCATTGGGTTACTACTTGTACTGAATTCTAGGCTGTTGTCAATCTCTTACAGACTGTGAAAAAGAAATACTCCAGCAGTAGGCTCATGAAGATCAGCCTCCTTCCTCAGTTGAAGTCGTCCCTTGTGAAGGATCTGGCTGCTCCTCTGCTGTCCAGCTCCTGAGGATTTTTATGAGGGAATGAACACTTGCACTTTATTTGTGTCAGCCATTGCAAGAGATGGACTGCTGCTTTTTAAACCGATGTACATATTTTTTGGATTGTATTAATAAATGTTTCTACTTTTTAAATTTTTTTTTTTAAGCTGAGGGTTTAAATTTGAGCTGGTTTATGAACTTGTTGTAGCTGCATTTGCTTGCCCTTTGTTGGATAAATTGGAGCTGAAATCATTAAAATCCAAAGATTGAATGCCATTTTCTGACTTGTTAATGCTGTCATGGGATTGGGGTAAAGGTTAGTCTTGAAGTTGAATGTTTTCAGACTCAACACAAATGATGCAATTGCTAAATTAAGTCCCCAAGTATATTGCATGTGTGCAATCTTTTCATTAATAATTATTTTACAAATGTTTGCCTTGACATTTAAGGTGAGATGTTGCTCTATTACACTAAGCTACATAGAATGGTATGTTTTCAGTTGCCCCATTTAATCTTGGTACCAAAGTACACTTGTACCTCTTGCTTCTCACCCACAATGTGTCTTTTAAACTAGATTAAATATTTGCTTTCAAATTACATGGGCTGTGTTCATGAAAGATTACTACTTTTTCCATTTTGCAAAAGTTTTATATTGTATATGTCCCCAATACTTTCGTTAAACAACTCTCATCCTTGAAAGTGTGTTGTTGTAAATATCGTTTTCCTACAAATAAAGTTCTAGATGGAAATAACAGTTTTAATGATTTGTCTGAGCCAATTCTCTGAATCTTATGTAAAAAGATTTGCCAATGTATTTGTTGCATCAATAGGATAGTACACAGACACCAAACACCAATATCTGTCACTTTATTCTTAAGAAAAAAACTAAGATGTTCTCAGTAAAATATATGGGAACTAATCTTGGGTACATTCTTACATCTAAGAATTTATTTTGAGAAGTTGACTTACATAGTATGGAAAAGCATACTATGGAAGTCAATTGGGCTAATTAACTGTTTTCTGACATTCTTCAAAACAGATTTTGTGTTCAGCTTAAAATGTATTCATAAAAGTTTGGAACAACTTGAAGGCAAGTAAAAGATGACACAATTTTCATTTTTAGGCAAACTATCCCTTTAAGAAATTTTAGTAGATCCAGCCCCTATTTCATCTCTACACTTACTAGCACCTTGACGAATGGTGTCGATGACCTGACCAGTACATTTATATGATATTGTACTCATAAAGTGCTTTATATCTGTACAGTGACATGGCGAGTGTGGGTTTTCCAAATAATGCATGGAAATACCACTGCAGTTTAAATTTAAACTGTTGGAATCTTTTGAACAATGATACATTCAGCATTGTTATAAGATTATGAACGTAACATCAAAAGCATAGTACAATCCATGGTTTTCCAGAGCTGTAGTGCACTTTAAACATTTGGGTTTCTCTAAACTACAATATGAAAGGCAATAAGATGGTAAAACGTTCCTTAGCAGCAAAACATTTCCCACTAAAACCATTGATTTGGACATGACTTCAAGAGATTGGAAAAAATATATAAATCACAAACAGCAGGTGACTCTAAAGCCAAACCCCTTAATTTACATATAAAATCTATCCATTTCAAAAGCAAAATAAAAAAGCCTGTTCCCACATAAAATGGCTACTCCATCTCTAAGTGAATTAAGATCACCTTAAATGTCAATAAAAGATGAACAAACCACATCAGAAATAAACTGTAGAATGCCGTAATATAAATACAATAAATAGTTTTGATCAGTGCTCACAGGGAGAGCTCAGTATTCAGCGCCCTGGAGAAAACTTTCATGTCCGGTCGGCGTCTGCCCGCATGGCCTCAAAATGTCCGTGGCAACACAACGCAAAGCTTATGAGGAGTTCAGCCACAGCACACTTCGCTCGTTCCTTCATTATCTCCATTTCCCCTCCTTTCTTTGTCCTTATTCTTCTTCGAACAAGTCTGCTGAGGTTCTGGTCGCCTCATCAACAGCAGAAGAGGTTAGATCTTTGTCACATAGTTGTTTGGGAAAAGACCTTGTTTACCTCTCAGTCTCCCCGTCCACCATCCAGAAGCATCTAGACAAGTAAATAAAGCATAAATATCAAAATGACAACATTGTATGTTTAAAAAAGATTCAGAAAGGCCCTATATGCAAATGCCAGCAATATTCATGAAGCTTTAAAGATTTAATTTTCATTAAATAAGCAATTACAAAATAAGCTTTTTTTGCACGCTCTCACCTTCCTTAATGATGTCAATGATGTCATCTGCATTGAAACTGAGCTCATCTGTGTCTTGGGCGTCGTATGCATAAAGGGCTTTACATTGAGGCACTTGGGGCTTTGGCTTGGGAGCCGGTTTGGGCCGACCACCTCCTGGAGAAGGCCTGTTGGTGGACTGTCTGTGGGCCCTTGGAAAAAAACAGAGCACATTAACCGATGGAATTACAGGTGACGTTTTTAACATTGCAGCAACCATGGGAACATGCTTCTACAAGTGAAGGTAAGTGTGAAGTCAACTAGGATCTTGAAGTACCAGATAGCTGCCGTGAGAGGGTTAGCTGTCTGATTTTGTGGTGTTAGTTCATGTGTTCCCAACTAGGTGGCGACAGATTCACATTTATCCATTGTGGCACTGTCAGTCTGAACTAGTCAACGTTTCCCAAACAGACTTCATTCAGTTGATCCTCCACCTCAGAATATATATATTTTTTCAGTTGTTGCAACAAAGGGCCATTTGTTGGCCCTTCAGTCTTCATGATGCGTCTGAGTCGACCCTCATCATGACTACAACCGAGAAATTTTTAGAAAATGCCCAATCCAGATTCTTAGCCTTGCTGAAGTTAAAGAAGAAAGAAAATCCTCTTCCATTTGACTAGCTATTCACAATCTGATTCGATAATGCAGTATTGTTCAAAAGTTGGGGTCTGTCAGATTTAAAGGACAATTCACACCACACAGATAAATGCCAACAAACATGTTTGTTGGGTTTTGTCGGATCAGTGTGTTTCCCTGTCGGAGTTGGTTGGGGTTTGTTTTCACCCGACTGAATGTGTTAAATCAGAGTTTGTTGGTGTCTACAGGGGCAGTGTGAACATGACAGTTATTTTTCATAAAAGTCTAATGGCCAACTTGTTTGTTGGTGTTTGTTTGTGTGGTGTGAATTGGCCTTAGTACTTTTAAATAACAAATGAATAATTTTATTTAGAAAGGATGCATTAAATTGATCAAAAGTTACAGTAAAGACTCTTACAATGTTACAAAGCAATTCTATTTCAAATATTCGGTTCTTTCGCAGGATTTCCACAAAAAATAAACTTATTTCAGCATTAATAATAAGAAGAAATGTTTCTTTGAGCACAAAACTAGCATATTAGAATGATCTGTGAAGGCTCATGTGACACTGAAGCTAAATACTTTTTAAAACTTATTAAAACAGAAAAGTGTAGTAATATGTCACAATATTACCATTTGTACTGCATGTTTGATCAAATAAAGGCAGCCTTGGTTAACAAAAGTGATGTCTTATTAAAGTCTTAGCAATTCCAAACTTTTGAACAGTATTGTAAATCATATTTTAATCAATAAAAAATGATAGTTTATTGTAAGAAACCAGAAATCCAAAACAAGAATGAGAAAGAATGCAAGGGTGGATTTTCTGGTTGGGCATCTCTGGTGTTGATCTATCACTAGTCAAATGAACCACAACCACTGCCACCTAACAGAAACTACACACATGCTCAGACTCACATTCCTCCATTGCCAGATGGTTGATGATTTCTGCTACGGTAAAGAGATACATGCATGTTACATTCAAACATAGCTCACTGTTTTGTTTGCATGGATAATGTCTGGTAGAAGAGCTTCAGCTATGCATCTAACAATTAGATAAATGTTAACCATCTTCAGTAATGAGATGGTTGTTAGCCATGTATTTTGAAATGTGTGTCCGCTCACCCTGCAGCCCCTTGGTCTGGTACTTTGAGGAAATCCAAGTTGGGTTGCTGGGATGCCTGTCTGCTGCCTCTGTCCTTGAGCTGACTGACATTAGTAGGCAGGAACGGACGGGCCGTGTTTTCTGATGTCGGCCTCTGATTGCTGTGATGTTGCGAGTTCCTCTGATTGGCAGTGTGATTTGCATTCTTCAGCCCTCCATTTTGGTGTGCAACTGCCGAGAAACACACATGCTTACTGACTAAAACAAATGGAAGATTAGCATGGTCGATAAATGTACTAGTTAAACGGGAAAACGTACCTGGAGGGCCAGGTGCAACTCGTGCTGGGATGTGGTGGTGTGTCCTGGACGTTTTGGGGCGGCTTGAGTGACGCCCTGCTTAGTAGGACCTGAATGAGGGTTGAATTTGTGTGAATGAGATCCTGCATGGATAACAGCATTATATTAAATAAAATTTTGAATAAAACAAACACAATACGAGTCACTCACGTGAGTTTTTGGACAAACCCGGTCCAATGCTGACCTGCAGCATTTTGTTTGAGGGTCGCAGCACTGCTACGTCCCCTTGACCTTGGATGAACTGCACCTGTCTGGATCCTCCAGCATTCCAGGGTCCCCATCCATCTTTCTTTAGTTTCATTTCTAGCCTGCAGGTCCAAATCACAGTCAATCATTAACATACAGTGGCCGCAAAACATAACTGGATCAAAGCTATGTCATTGAGATGCATAAAATGCAAATGTTTATAAAATAAAGATAATATGATTATATATATATATGTATATGAGTTATCAGATGCAAAAGCCTCTAAGTGCCATTTGAAATTTTCTTCTAAAATGATAATTTTTATCAAGCTTTGTATATTAAAGTTCAGTAATTTCACTTAAATGGCAATGAAGATTACCTATTAATTGTCATTTAAGTGAAATTACTGAACTTAAATATACAAGCTTGATAAAAATGGTAATTTTAGAAGAAAATTTCAATTGGCATCACTTTTCAGTTTATGTGTCTATATATGCATATATATATATATATATATATATATATATATATATATATATATATATGTATATATATATATATATATATATATGTATATATATATATATATATACACATATATAATATTTATTTGAAAATATAACAATATAATAAAATATAAAGACAACTGAAACATAATAACAAATAATTTCACAAAAAGAAATTTGTTAGGTATATGTACATTACCATTAAAAAATTTGAGGACAGTAAGATATTTTGCAAGAAATTAGTACTTTTATTCAGCAAGGATGCATTAAATTGCATGAAAGAGACAAAAAAAGTGTCAAAAGACAAAAGTGATTCTATAATGTTGCAAAAGACTTCTGTTTCAAATAAATAAACTTTCTATTCATCAAAGAATCACAAAAAAGAATAAAATGTTTCACAAAAACATTGATAATAGTAATAATACTTTTTTCTTAAGCACCAAATCATATATATTAGAATGATTTCTGGGGGGAAAAAATCTACTTTGCTATCACAGGAATAAATTAAATTTTAAAATAAAAAATATATATTTGAAATTATTTAGAAATATATTTTAAATATATATAATACAAATATATATTTAAAAATGTTTAAAATTGTAGAATTAAATAATTAAAACATTAATGTTTTTACAATATTTATTATCAAATAATAATAGTCTTGGTGAGCGTAAAAGGCTTCTTACAGAAACAAGATGCCAAATTCCTTAACAAATGTTGATAAAATAAATTAAATGAAATTATAAAATAAATTATAAAAACAACAGACACACTGTTCAAAATTAAAACAGTATATGGACACTTAAATACAGATACTAAAAAAATCATCTACTTTATTATTCTGTTTAATTTGTATTCATTAAAAAGTCATGCCTTTGCTATGCCATGTGAAAGATATTTCAACTTACGTGTTGCTAAATTTGAGAGGTAGTTTCTTTTGCGTTCTCTCTTCGTATCTGCGTGCCAGTAAACTGATGAACTCAGTCTTGAATACACACTCCAGCAGGCTGTCATACTCGTCCTCGTGCAGGATCATGAAGTCATCCTGCATTGTGCTGTGGGACACACAAATGTCTTTTCAAGACCTGAAATATCCACGTTTGTTAGATCATTCAACACGAGCACAGGCTTTCAGTGCAGGTAACACGTGTTGAGGCACTTTTAAGGGTTTCCAAAGACACAAAGGTTGTCGGGTCAAAAAAAAAAAAAAAAACAAGTGATACGGTGGCTGTCGGGAGTTTTCGTGTTTGGGACACATGCAGAGATGCCCTGCTTCACCCAATAAACTTAAGTCTTTTCTAATGACTTTTTTACAAGGTATACTCTCCCTTCCCTGCAACACCTGGTTCACATTATTGACAACCCCCCACTCACAAAAGCAAAGTATGCAAGGTTGCGGGGTGCTGCTGGTACCGCTTTCTTGGCCCTTATTTGTAAGATCTTTAGGTTTCTTTGAGAGAGTTCTGAATGTTTGATCATTTCAAGGGAACACTAAAAAAACTATAAATGTTTTTTAAAAGACTGAAGCTTTGTATATCCAGACCCTCTGGATTCAACATGTGTTCAGTAACACAGGGCAGACGAAGGGTCTAACATCTAAACTGGACCTTTGATGTCTCTACGCCTATAATTCAGCAGATGGTTATTCAAGCCATTATGGGAGGGAAACTGCAGCTCTTTTGGCTCCTTGTGGCTGAACAGAATACAATTCTTGTGTGTGTGTGTGTGTGTGTGTGTGTGTGTATGATCACCTAGAGTGCTAAGGTTGGTTGTAGCTTACCATTACCCTAATTGGTAACACTTTACGGTAAGGGTACATAAATTATCATGAATTCATGTATAAATTAATGCATGAATTATGCATTCATTCATGCATTAATATCTCATGAATCATCAGGAACTAACACGAGTGAATGACTTCATGAATGAACAACATCTTAAAGGTTCTCTAAGCGATCCTGGGTGTTGACATTCGGAAAATATTTTCAAACAAATCGGAGGCTAGCTAGACCCTCCCTCCTCCGCATCTCATCTCCTCCCCCTCCCTTCTGTGCTTCCTGAAATAATTGTGAACTTGAATTAATTGTGTGGGTTTGGCGAACATAAGCGTCAATTTAGAAGAAAAAAATAATAATTTAATGTTACCCACCTGTCCAGCAAAAACAGAGCAAGAATGTTGGACTGGAAGCCCTTCTGCCGCCGGAGTTCTCGCCATTGTTCAAAAGCTTCACCGATGTAAATTCGGAACATCGCACGTTCTCAATCCGATTCCTCCTCCTTTTTAATTTGTTCATCAGAACGTCGTCTCTTTGGTCGTGTGTCGTCCATTTTTCAAACTTCCCTCTGATGCTTCTCTCTCCTTCACACACACACACACCCCTTCATGTGCACGCGCACTAACCCCCCAGACCCACCCTCAAATACTTCTTGCCAGTGATTGGCAGGAACACTGTTTGTTAGGTTTCGTGGTCCGGGTGAGACATGATTGTTTTTGTTGCCGTTTGAGGAGCCTGTGGTGTCTACAGAGACCGCGTTTTTTTACAGTGTGTTTAGGGGACAGGCAGCTAGCGGATAGTGAGGAGACGTTTGCTGTATGTGACAAAAAATGTTTTGGCTCCACATCGCTTAGAGAACCTTTAATTAAAACATTAACTAAGATGAGCACATCATCATGAATTATGATTTATTATGCATGATCATGATGTTTTCTTTGTTCTTTGTCTAGGTCAGTGACCTAGTCACCACTTTAGTTGAGGGGCCATTGAAGTCATTAATAGATTAATGCTTAGTTAATGATGACTAATGTATTGGACAGACACCAAAATAGACCAATCACAGCTCATAGCACACAAATTCTGATAATCAAATACAGAAGTCATCATTAACTAAGCATTATCTGTCAATGACTTCATCATGTGTGTGGCCCCTCAACTAAAGTGGTGACTAGGTCCTTTGAAACACTGATGAACAATGTGCTATTAATGGTGGCATAACTGTGAACAAAGAAAACATCATGATCATATGTAATAAATCATAATTCATGATCATGTGCTCATCTTAGTTAATGTTTTAATTAAGGTGTTGAAGTTATGAATGAAAAAAGTTGAACTTGTGTTCGTTTCTGATGATTCATGAGATATTAATGCATGAATGAATGAACGCATAATTCATGCATTCATTTATACATGAATTCATGATAATTCATGCACCCTTTCCCGTAAAGTGTTACCCATGAGCTTGTGTGGTGACGTACCTGAATGAAACAGCCAAAATCTTCTCTACGTCAATTTTGCGCTTCAGGACCTCTTTCACAAGCCCTTTCTCTGGCCCCTGCTTCACCTTTTCTCTTCCAATCAGGTAGACAGATCTAGGGGTAAGGATCAGGTCTCTCTTGATGCTCTGAACAGATAAAAACACCCATACATACATATAAATGCTACATGTCATGTGCTAAAAATAGTCATTGATACTCAGGCACTTCTGTGTGCTAATTTTGGTATGCTCACCTTAAACCGCCTATCAAATTTATTGACTTTGTCTGCAAAATCAATCTTCTCCTCTTGCCCACAAACTGCCTGAGCTCAGGCCGGTCATCCATACCCAGGTAATCACCCACAAAGTTCCTGTTCAAGCTGTGCCTTCTTCTCTCTTTCCTGTTCAGCAGCAGATCAGAGGCTGGAAGAAGATAGAATAAATCTTCAGCGTTATAACTCAAAGAACTTCAGTTCTTGTGCCATGTCCCATCATGTCCAAAAGATGAGATTCAATAAGATAGATGTGATATGTAAAGGAAACAGGACCAATTAAAGTAAATTTCATTTGTGAACAGAATTTTTGAGTATCATTTACAATCAAGCTATAATTTTTGTCAAATTATACAACATTTAATTGTGAGTTTAGAATTTATAAAAATGCTAGCAATAAAATTTGCAGAAAAATTAATAAGCCATTTTATTGGATATTTTTTTTAAAATTGGACATGTGGTTGAAATTATATTTGTTAGAAGTTTCAGGGGAAAAAATTACAAAATTCTGCTTGGCTTCATGTACACTACTGTTCAAAACTTTTGAAAGGTTTTTAAATGTTTTTGAAAGAAGTATTTTATGTTAGTCAAGGCAGCATTTATTTGATTAAAATACAGTAAAAACAGTAATATTGTGAAATATTTTTACAATTAAATTGACTGTAACCTAATGTAATATATTTTAAAATTAAATTTATTCCTGTGACGGCAAAGCAGAATTATCAGCATCATTACCGCAGTCTTCATTCTCACATGATTCTTCAGAAATTGACTGCACAAGAAATTTCTTATTATTATCAATGTTGAAAACAGTTGTTATATTTTATGTCAACCTTGATACATTTTATTCAGAATTATTTTATGAATATACAAAAAAAACAGCATTTATTTTGTAACGTTATAAAAGTCTTTACCGCCACTTCAATTAAATGCATCCTTCCTGAGCAAAATATTGATTTCTTTCAAAAACTCTTACTAACAACAAACTTTTGAACGATAGTGTATGTCCATAATTGGACACTGTTAATAGCTCAACTAAATACCAGTGAGAGTGGAAAATGTGTTTTAGTAAAATTTTTATAGTAAAACTGGGCCAAAAGAGCCTATAAGCTGAACGAAACACCCAAACATGAACACTCAGACAGGGGTGAGGTTTTTTTGTTTTCTTTGTGTGTGTATTATTACTTTTCAACATAATAACAATAATTCAGCTGAAAGCAGCAGTTGAGGTCAGACTCCAAAGATATTCAGGGGAAAACCCAAACTGTGACACATTCTGCCATGTAAAACAACATTGATTTCCCTTTTCTTATTATGTCTTTGTACGTTGGTGCTTGTACATGACATCAAGCACTTTAACCTTATTCCAACTATTTGTCTGAAGGTTTAACTCACCCTCCTCCCTCATTTGAACGTATTTCTTGCGTGCACAAAATTTCCTCCAGGCCGTCTGAATGGTTCTGGCATAACCGTCGAATTTGCGATCTCTCGTCTCCTCCAGCAGGAACAGCTGTAAATAGAATATAATGCAGGTTGTTAACATTAATCATATACAAAATATTTCACAAACTCACAACATATCCACTTGAATCAGTATTCAAAAAATGCACTAAATCCATGCTGTTGCCAACTTAACATTTAATAGTGCAAATAACATTAGTAAATAGACTTGCCATTACACTTGTCACAAGATAGTAAGGTCACTTGTCATTGGAACTTATTAAACAGTCCTGGACAAGGCCCATTATAACAAATAGTGGGTTCAGTCTATCCTGTCTGTCATGCAGCAACTTCTCTTTTTCTATTTCAGATTTTCTATTTCAGTAGGCAGCTGTGCTCAACTGTTTTACAGTCATCCCATAATGCTTTGAGCACTGTGTAGCTCAACTGTGCTTCCTGTATCTCAGAACACACAGTAACAGCTCTGCTGCGCTGTAGACTAAACAGCAGATCCTATCATTATCACAGAGGCCCGGCACTGCCTCACACACACACACACACACGTGCTGTGCGTGGCTGGCACAGGACGAGATATTAGAAGCAAATACACAATCCCTCTTTGTCTTCCATATCACACACTAACAAACAAACCTCCCATTGATAATTATGATATAATTCATGTTATTGCCATTAATGGATAAATGGCAGTTTCTTATTTTGTTTTGTTCAAATAAATGAAAAACATAAATAAAAATAAACACTAAATAAGTGCAGAAATATATATGCACTTATTTAGTGTTTTATTTTTATTTATGATGCATATATATACAGTATATATATATATATATATAGAAGAGTTCAGATGCAAAAGCCTCTAAGTGCCATTTGAAATTTTCTTCTAAAATGATCATTTTTACCAAGCTTGTATATTTAAGTTCAGTAATTTCACTTAAATGGCGATGAAGATTACCTATTAATTGTCATTTAAGTGAAATTACTGAACTTAATTATACAAGCTTGATAAAAATGGTCATTTTAGAAGAAAATTTCAAATGGCATTTAGAGGCTTTTGCTTTTACTCTTCATTCATATATATATATAAATATATATATATATATATATATATATATATATATATATATATATATATATATATATATATATATATATATATATATATATATATATGTATCCCTACTTACAACCTGGACCTGTAAAATTTGGAGTCAATAAGACTTTTTTTTTTTAAATGACCCCTTTAAATTTTGTGGTAAAATATGACTTTTCTTAACAGTGTGGTGAAATGAATCACTGTTTGGATGCCTAATGCAAACGCCGTAAGACTTCATCAGCTCTCAGTAGGAAAAAAGAGTGAATACTACTAACTACACACACCCTCTCTAACTAAAGAAATTCCTGTAGTCATGAACTAATTACTCAGTATCAGCACCTTATCTCAGAAAGAGTTTTGAGAGGCAGTGCAGTTCATATTGGAGCCCTCCTACATTTTATATTACACAAACACACACATACATACATACGCACACATATACACGCACACAGAAAAGGCCACGTTTTAGCACATACATGCCAAAGTCACACATCTCTGGATAATCTGGTGCATTCATGCCGAGCCACAGAGCCTTATACTGTGTCTCTATGTATACGTGTGTACATCTAAATGTCAACAGTGAGATCACAGCACATCCACAAGCAGTGCTTTCATAAGCAAGCTGAAAAAAAAGTAGTGGAAAAAGCAAAGCTTTCTTGGACATAACAGAAGCAGCTTTACCACAGCACTGTGTGCATCAGATCCAGAGTAATGTTGACCTAACGGTGCTGACGTGGGACCAGCCCAGTGTCCCTCCTCCTTCCCTACTGACTGCCCACTATTCATCAACCCACTCTGAGCTGAGCTGATGTCTGCCAGACAAAGGCTGACTCTTACACTTCATCGCTCTTCTGCCATTACAGCACAACTCAAATGTTAAATCTTGACCAAAGTAAAAACAATGTTCAACATGCTGCTGATAGGGAGGCTTGTGTCAAGTATTTCTGGTGTATCTAGTCTGATGTATTTGTCTGAAGTGCACATATTGTAGAGCAATCCAAAAGTATAAGGATACTGAAGCAACATTTAAAAATGTATCAGTGTCATTGTGTTATCAAGAAAGTAGCATTTACCAAGTGCTCTGACCCCAAACCTTTGAATGGTAGTGTATTTTAAAGAAAGATGGCACAAGCAAAACAGAGGTTTGGTTTTTGGCTGTCAAACTTAAGGTATGGCCAAATTAGACTTTGTGTTGTGAATAACACGTATAATGGGAAATACTGACTTTTCAATGTGGAGTAGACATGCATTTTGACATTATAAATGTATTACAAGTAGGGCTGTCAAACGATTAATCATGATTAATCACATCCAAAATAAAATCTTGTTTTAACATCATATATGTGCATGCATTGTGTATAATTATTTTATATATATAAATACACACATGTTTGTATATATTTAAGAAATATTTTCATGTATATACTGTATATAGATTTATATATAATTTATATGATATGTAAAGATAAATCTTTTATATATAAATTATATTTTTTTCTTAAATATACATGCATGTCTCGATGTGTGTGTATTTATATATATATATATATATAAAATAATTATACACAGTGCACCCACATATATTATGTAAACACAAACTTTTATTTTGGATGTGATTAATCGCGATTAATCGATTTGACAGCCTTAATTACAAGTTGTTGGGATAGCTTTTGTTGATTAAAAACAGGCTCCCTGGGGCATGATATCATATCTTGTTTCTGAAAAATTTAACTTACTGATTCAGGGGCTTTGATGAAGATTTTGGAATGTCCGAGCTGATACTGGTCTTGGTCCATGTTTACGGAGCGCAGGAGATGTAGCACACCCTGCTTCTCATCCCCCCGCCATGTTGGCCACGACTCCTTTGTCAGAATCGCATACCTGAGACACAGAAACAGAGAGAGAAGATGCTGAATTCTTTCTTCATCAATTGGAGAATTAAATCATACTTTATTAAACTACATAGGCGTATTTTTCAATCATATAAAAGTACAAAATGCTCAGTTGTCTTCTGAAGTGAAGCCCTTTGTAAATATAGTACTGTAGGCAGTCTTGTGTGTGCAAGATAAACACTTCCAGGGTGGAGTAAAAAAAAAATATGAACACATAAAAAAATTATTCAGGGTTTTACTTTGTGTGAAAAGTTAATAACCAAATGCGATAACGATAATAACCAAGCATGTGAAGTAATTGATCATAATGGAATTAGACCATTAAAAAAACACAATGACTAGAGGAAACGGTCTGACTACTGGATCATAACAGAAGAGGAACCAAAATTCATCAACATAAAAGTACTATAATGCACTGCAAACTTCCTTCTCTTTGTGAAATTCTTGTGAAAATATGGTGTCTTGTCATTGGATCTCAAAATTATAACACCAGAAATGTTCTCATTCCATGATGTTCTATGAAGAAATCCATGTTCGAGGCTTTAAAGAGGACTTTGAAATCAGTCTTTACCGGTTCAAGAACTTGCGGAAGATTCGTCTGTAAGCATAGCCGGCACGCCTTACTCTAATATTCTCTTTCAGACCCAGATACTCCACCTGGTGCTTCACTCTAGAGAGAGAAAGAGAATAGAGGAAGGAAGGAAGGTTAATATTTACAGCAACAGTCAGAAAAAAACCCTTTACAGAAATTATTCTCAGTTTTTTACAATTTCACAGACAAAAAGGCATTTCTGGAGGTTTCCCCATCAGCCTTTCCTGAATAATTGACTGAATAATTGCAAATCTCATTCATACACATCCTGAGAATGAAGTGTGGGTGCTAATTATACTGCCCATTGTGTCCAACATGAACAATGCTCACAAACGCTCATAACAGGAAGACCATTAGAGCCTGAACAATCCAACACGTTGGATCACAACATTTCATTCGACATTTCATTCCAAAAAAAAAAAAAAAAAAACTATGGTGAAAGACGAAATGGCCAAGAAAATTTAACAACAAAAAAAAACAGATGAAAGAACTGTCGGGACAAAGAACAACCATGCTGAGAAATAAAATTTGAATCCATGTGGCTATTTTGTTTCCCATTTTACACTGCAGTTTAAAGTTTGGGGTCAGTAAGATTTTTTTATACCTTTATTTAGCAAGGATGCATTAAATTGATCAAAAGCGACATTTACAATGTTACAAAAGATTTCGTTTTAAATATCAAATAAATATCAAAACTGATAAGAAATGTTTCTTGAACAGCAAATCAGGATATTAGAATGATTTGTGAAGGCAGATGTGACACTGAAGACTGGAGTAATGAAGCTGAATATTTACGAGGCCACAAGTTACTTTCTTGAGGCCATGAGTTAATATCTTGAAGCCACGAGTTACTATCTTGAAGCCACAAGTTACTATCTTGAGGCCATAAGTTACTATCCTGAGGCCACGGAGTTCACTATCTTGAAGCCACGAGTTACTATCCTGAGGCCACGAGTTACTGCTCTTGAAGCCACAAGGTCATATCTTGAAGCCACTTGTTACTATCCTAAGGCCACAAGTTACTATTTTGAAGCCACGAGTTACTATCTTGAAGCCACGAGTTACTATCCTGAAGGCCACGAGTTATTATCTTGAAGCCACGAGTTACTATTTTGAAGCCACGAGTTACTATCCTAAGGCCACGAGTTACTATCCTGAAGCCACGAGTTACTATCCTAAGGCCACAAGTTATTATCTTGAAGCCACGAGTTACTATCTTGAAGCCACGAGTTACTATTTTGAAGCCACAAGGTCACTATCTTGAAGCCACATGTTACTATCCTGAGGCCACAAGTTACTATTTTGAAGCCACGAGTTACTATCTTGAAGCCATGAGTTACTATCTTGAGGCCATGAGTTACTATCTTGAAGCCACGAGTTACTATCCTGAGGCCACGAGTTACTATGCTTGAGGCCACGAGTTACTATCTTGAGGCCACGAGTTACAATCTTGAGGCCATGAGTTAATATCTTGAGGCCACGAGTTACTATCTTGAAGCCACGAGTTACTATCCTGATGCCACAAGTTACTATCTTGAAGCCACGAGTTACAATCTTGAGGCCATGAGTTAATATCTTGAAGCCACAAGGTACTATTTTGAGGCCACAAGTTACTATCTTGAAGCCACGAGTTACTATCCTGATGCCACGAGTTACTATCTTGAGGCCACGAGTTACAATCTTGAGGTCACGAGTTGCTATCTAATAACTACTAGATAGTACTACTACTAGACTTACTAGATACTAGAGACTCTTACCTGCTCTCCTCCCAGTCTTTAGGCTTCTTGGTCTCATTGGGTTTGATACAGCGGATATAGTGAGGTGTACACTTCATCAGGGTGCCCACCAGATCATTGGCTTGTTTCTGCCATTAGAAAGAAACAGAAAGGATGTAAAAAAAAAGCTAAAGCAGCTTATAAGAAAACACCATTAAACCTGCAAACCACTTAATCTACACAGACATTTAGGCAACCAGAAAGTGTGAAAATGGTTTAATTTTACGAGGGTGAAACAGAGAACCTGCAAAGAGCCTGCAGAATAGATCAACTCACCTTGATTTTACTGCCCGCAGTAGTGGGTCTCCCTTTTTTTCTCAGCATTGAGGTTTTCTGAGAACAGGGCACGGATGAAAGGTCTAATGAAAAGAATCAAATCAGATCCATGTTGCTACTTTGTTTCCCATTTTACACTGCAGTTTAAAGTTTGGCATCAGTAAGATTTTTTTATACCTTTATTTAGCAAGGATGCATTAAATTGATCAAAAGCGACATTTACAATGTTACAAAAGATTTCGTTTTAAATATCAAATAAATATCAAAACTGATAAGAAATGTTTCTTGAACAGCAAATCAGGATATTAGAATGATTTGTGAGGGATGATGTGACACTGTAATATGCTAATTCGAGGCTACGAGTTACTATCTTGAAGCCACGAGTTACTATCTGTGGGTGGATTTTTCTTAATGCAAACAATCCCCTGGTATTCTTGTGTGTATTATGTGAAAGTTATAGGCTATAAAGTGAAAAGGCTATAAAGTGAAAGCCTAAAGTGAAAGGTCTTGTTGCTATACTTCCAAAATGTAGGATGTATTTTAACATTTCAGTGCTATGTCCTGTCCCACAGACTTCCATTCGAAAGCACTATAATAATCAAACTTTTGCTAAGAGATTAGAGAAAGAGATTTTATAACAAGAGATTATTATCAGCCAACCAGATGGACAAGAAGCCCTGCTTCATCGTCACTGAATTGACAATTAAGATCTCTCTTTCTTCTATTTTGTGCCTTCTATTAAGACCTACTGGCTGGTGCAAAGGAAGTTCCTCTGCAAACTCTGCATGTGTGTGTGGTGTGTATATATGCATGACAGCACGTGTTTGAATGGTGTGTAAAAGCGGACCCCCAGAAAGCTCTCACAAAGGTCTATTACAAACAGCTGTTGAATGATTCGAGACTGGGTGGATCTGACACTTACATTTCACTGCTCTGCATTAACTCAATCAGGTCGGTGAACAGCACATCCCTGTTTCTCTCACAGAAACCCTCTGCATCATAAGATACCTGGATGTGGGGGAGAGGGGACAAATAACAGAGCATTAGAGCATTAAATCAGTTGTGTGTTATAAACAGGGTTAGAAAATCAAGAAACATTGAGCAAATAAATGTTCATATATATATATATATATATATATATATATATATATATATATATATATATATATATATATAATAAACATTAGGGCTGTACAAAGATTAATTGCAATTATTCGCATCCAAAATAAAAGTTTGTGTTTACATTATGTATGTGTGCTGTGTATAATTATTTTGTATATATAAATACATATGCATGCATGTATATAATTAAGAATTATTTGCACATAAATACTGTGTATATATATATATATATATATATATATATATATATATATATTATATATATATATATATATATATATATACACATAATCTACATTACATAAAAATATAAGTATTTTATACATGAATAACACTTTTTAAAATATACACATGCATGTGTGTATATTATATATATATATATATATATATATATATATATATATATATATATATATATATATATATATATATATATATATATATATATATGTTTAATTTTTTATCATGGGATTTCTATTGACTGTAGAATGTACTTATATTTTACACCATCAGATTTATTGTATTATAAATCTAATGGTGCAGGATGTGGGCGGGCCTTCCCTCAGAGCACGCCTCATTGAACACAGGGTATGTGGAAGGTACCACACATACTGAACTACCCCAAGCCAACAAAGAGTATACAAGAAACTAAGAGAGAGGTGGAAGGAAAGAAACAGCAAGAGACAATGCAATTTAGAAACACAGGCAAAAGAGTAGAAGTAGAAAGTAAAACATAAAACAAGACTACAGAAGAGGGGTAAAGAGATGTTTGAGAAAGAGAGAGGTATAAATACCTTGCCAGCGTAATGGTGGATGATAAAGCCCTGGTTCCAGCTGTTAAAGTGCTCGTGGTTGTTGATTTGCATTCTGAGTTTCTGCAGCATTGTCTGATCTGCTCCTTCACCCTTCGCATGCATAGTAGCACATACATCGTCCAGTATACTCATGATGCCTGGAGGATTCTGGGAAAGGACACAAACAAATGATAATGACATTTATATTGTGAAATACATTCATAATCATTTTGAGACAGTAGACATTAGTCATTGTATTTAATCTTTCATTTTCTCTTTTTGTTAAGAGTTTTATTTAGGCTCTTGTTGATTGTTCTGCAGCCTTGATAACAAGCAACTAGAGACAAAATATCAATAGCCATAGGTCTGTTGAAAGTGCTATATAAATGCAGTCCATTTACCATTTAGTAGTAAAGTTTTAGATAATGTTTAGCATGTTGCATTGCAGGATGTTAACTTTTACCCATTCTAGTACACAAAGATTTAAATATGCAAACATTCATGCCTAAAGGGACACAGTTTTAGTCCACATTCACAGACCTTTCAAGCGTAGCCCTTAATCGGGTCATGGGGTCTATACGACCCCAATCGACTTTAACTTAACAAAAAAAAGATTCCCTTCATCTCAGTGGAATAAGATTTTGTGACTTTTCATACATTATCTATCTATACACACAAAAAAACTGGGCTTGATTCGGTTGTTCTGAAGGTATGTAAAAAAATGTTTACACTTCTGGTCTTCAGGGTCAATATGACCCCACATTGAAATGAATGGGAAATGTGAAAAAAAAAAGAAAAACGAAATATATTTTCTTCATGTGTCAAAAAAATAAAAATAAATAAAAATCCGGCATAAATCTGAACATTTTTAAACAGAAATGAAGGCCTAGTACTAGAGCATAAATGCAATGTATCATAAAAAAATAACATTTCATATGCTAATGCTAAAGCTAATGGTGTAGTTGAGGAATTGTGTGGTATATGGATACAAAAGTACTTTATATCTCCAAAAACACAGCATTAATGAATAGATGAGAAGTAAACAACAACAAATATATATTATTTGTATGAGTAATTGTACAAAAAATATACATTTTTAATCAATCAATTGTTGGGGTCATATAGACCCCTGAAGCCCAGAAGTGTAAACAGGAAACGAAGACCATTTGAAGCTTAATCAAAACTATTGTCATACATTAATCTTTAGTGAAAAAGATCCCACCGGTCAGAAAATTCAGACATCTCTCGTACAACAAAGTGAAAACACAGCTTGTAAATTTCTCACAGACAAGCATTAGCTTTTAGCAGTGACACAGAGAAGCACTTTCTACATGCTGTCATACAGACATGGATGGTTAAGGTCTCCCTTGTTGTGAATTTCATGGCTCTTTGTGTCTAGTCCCTCTCTGAGTGGAGCAAATTGAATTTGGAGGCATATCAACCATTTTGAGGCCATTAGACAAACAGTCATGGGAAGAGAACTTCTTAGTGTGTTAATGTTGGTTTTATTGATTTAACTGCACTTGGCAAGGGCAGATAATATCCAGCTTTTGAAATAGATGAATGCTTGAATTATACAGCGAAACTTACTACTTTACTCTCAATGAGGTCACAGACGATCTTATTGTTGAAGTACTCTATGGGAGTCCATCGGATTCCTTCCTGTACATACTCCTCCTGAAGAGAGGAAAAAGACAGAAAAGAAAAGAAAAACGATGAAAATGGCCTTATACTAGGGTGGACCAGAAGTATTTCCTGTGCTGCCAGAACAACGTTAAGGGAAAGGTGTAAGTTAAAATGACAAGTCATCAAAATCCACATTGCAACAACAATAAAAGCACAGGGGACTAATGAAGTGTTACCTGCTCAGCTTTCAGAGTCAGCTCAATGAAGATCTGCTGCAGCTTTTCATTCACAAAGTTGATGCAGAACTGCTCAAATCCATTTTTCTAAAAGAGCAAATGAAAACACAAGAGACAGATATATAACCATAACCCCAAAATAATACCAGTAGTCAAATTAAAACAAATAAGATGTAAATATCACAAACAATGATTCAACATTATCATTATCAATAGCACTTATAAATACACAGTCGCTGCTTAAGAATTCAGCATTTTAGTGGTTAACTGGAATTGGAGCAGCATAGGATCAAATTAAAAGGGTTAAAAGCCCTGTAATCTATCCTCTTATGAAGGCAACACAGGTAGTAATCTTAATGGTCTCAATACCAGATGCTAAATCAAGAGATTATCAGATTAGTCAAGCTCATTAATGTGTTATCTGTTTACAAAAAGAGAGGGGAACCAATCCAGACAATTTCATCTCACATTACATTTTATCTCATTAGGTAGACTGGATAGGTACAAATTCAATGAGTGACTAGAAAAAATATTTAAAAACACTCACTTGAAAAATCTCAAAGCCATAGATATCCAATACTCCAATGTTCAGCTCCTGATGGTCCTTAACCATGGCTTTATTGATTGACTAAAGAAAGACAGGAACCTATTCAGTGCTTATATCTTCTGTAACTTCTGTTTTTAAAAGGGATGTGGGTGCATATTGCCTGTACCTCAACCAAGTAGTCAAAAACACGAGAAGTGCAGAGCTTTGAAGAGGGCATCGCGCGTGAAACACGCCTGCTCCACATTCAGCGTTACATCTATGGACTCTGACTTGCCCCCCACTTGCCGTCCATCTTACGGCTGGTTAGTTTTTCTTTAAGACGATACTGGTCGATGCCCAACAGGAAGGCAGGAAATGCCAAAACTATGAGAAGGAGAGAGAACAGTTTGGTAGAGTTAGAATTGTATATAATTGCACAGTAAGGCTTACATGAGTGTTTTAAATATATAATATACGCTACTATTCAAAAGTTTGGGGTCAGTAAGATATTGGAATGTTTTATTATGGTCATAAAGGCTACATTCGTGTTATGGCAAAGCTGAATTCTCAGCTTTAGTGTCTATGATCCTTTCAAAATGCTGATTTGGTGCTAAAAAAAATTCTCATTATTATTAGGGCTGTCAAACGATTAATCCATCCAAAATAAAAGTTTGTGTTTACATAATAAATGTGGGTGCATTGTGTATAATTATTTTTTATATATACATATATATATATATATATATATATATATATATATATATATATATATATATATATACACACACACGCATGTATATTTAAGAAAAAAATATTATCTATATATAAAATATTTAAATTTATATATAATATAAATTACATATTTATCTATATACAGTATATACATGAAAATATTTCTTAAATATATACAAGCATGTGTGTGTATTTAAAATAATTATACACAGTGCACCCACATATAGTATGTAAACACAAACTTTTATTTATGGATTAATTGAATTAATCGTTTGTCAGTCCTAATTATTATCAATGTTAAAAACAGTTTTGCTGATTAATACTTCTGTGGAAACTGTGATATAGTTTTCTCAGAATTTGTTGTTTAATAGATAAGTTCAAAAGAACAGCATTTATTTGAAATAGAATTTTATAAACATTCATAAATGACTTTACTGTCATTTTTGCTGAATTTAATGCACCGTTGCTGAATAAAAGCATTTTATTAAAAGAAAACACTAAATCTCACTGACCCCAAACTTTCTGTGTAGTCATAACAATATATCTTATCTGAGGAGAGGCACTGGTGAGACACCAATCACTTATAGGCCGGAACCTCACTCCAATTCTGAGCAACCCCACGTCATCTCTGACTCACCTCCTTAAAAAAGAAACTTCCCTCATCCAGCCCTGATAGTGATACAGTTCGTCATACAGCTTAAGTATGGCTCATTATTCAGATGTACAGGGTGTGTTAGACCAGAGCGCACAAAACTGACCTCCTAAAACAACGCAACTATAAAAAGATCTGGGACTGTCCAAGGTTCTCAAAACTTCCATGATGTCAATCAAAGACCTTCATAAAAATCTATGGATTTGAAGATGTTATCTATAACTCTTCGCATACGGTTTTGTCATAAGCAGGCTGTTATGCCGTGTGTGCTTTTTACATTGGCCAACCAACAGTAAATGTGTGAAAGCCGCTGGCGGCAGACAGGAAGAGGGGTTGGGGGGCTGGGAACAGGAAAGGCACAGATTAACTTGGTCTGCTCCCAGCACAGCATGGCTTTATGCCACAGCAAACAGTCTCTGTCATTCAAATGCATGCTCCACCTGAGAGAGCTTGGAGACACAAGAGGGAAGGGAAGAGACAGAGAGAGAGGAAATAGAGGGGTGGGCTGGACGTTCATAGTTTCACTGTGTGTAATTTCTATCGTGTGATGCAATATGCAGATACCAAGCACATAAACAGAGCACTAATTTGGTGTGGCAAGACTGTCCGGCATGAGCTAATGCAGAAAAAAAAAGCAGTACATAGTTCAAACCGGGACACCTAAAACAAGGAATGACGCAAAACTTGGTACATACACTCATCATTTTCTACAGCAGCGTAATTCCCTGCTTCCCTAAAGTTGATGTTCCCAAGGTGAAGAATTCCAGCCACAATTTGAAGTACCAGGGCGCGGTCCATCCCTGAGATGCCAATCACGTCCATGGCATGCTGGGGTCAGACAGAGAGGGAATATGAAAAGAGGGGAGAGGGATATGGAAAATAGTTGTCATATTTGAACAGGTAAAATCTTCACCGCTAAATAAGACTCCAACGACTGAAGAGCCTATCTCAAAATAGCAAGATGCCTAAATCATACTTACCAGAGGTTTCCTGGAAATCATGCTTGTCGTTGATGTCGTCAACTTTATAGGAACCTGACTGATTGAGGTAAGTATAGTAATCCAGGTTTGTGATGCCTAGACTGCTTTTCTGGTCTCCACTGGCTCCCTCTATTAGCTATGAAGAGAAATTAAAATATTTTATTACATAAAATTCGTTTCAGAGTTTTCTTAAAAGTGTGTTTCTTCAACTTCAGAAATGTTATGTCCTAACGCTTTCCTGAGATGAAATATAAGAAAAGAAAAAAGAAAAAGAAACAAATAAGGGCTGTGCAATGATTAATCGCGATTAAGCACAACCAAAATAAAATTTTGTGTTTGTGTGTCCCATTTATATATACAAAAAATTATACACAGTACAAAACATATATTGTGTAAACACAAACTTTTATTTTGGATGCGATTAATTGTTGCACAGCCCTAAACAATTTAAATAACAGTTGTGAGAAGGCTTCCCATCAAGGTTTAATTTTGTCAATTCATATATAATATCAATGAGAAGTTTGGGTTCAGAAAGGTTTTTTTTTTTTTATTATTAATACTTTTATTCAGCAAGGGTGCATTGCATTGCATGTATCAAAATTGTAACTAAAGTTTTCAATTTAACAAATAATGCTGAAAAATATTACGGTTTCCACAAAGATATTAAGAAGCACAACCATTTTTTCGATAATAATAATAAACGTTATTTTTTGATCAAATAAATGCAGCCTTGGTGAGCACTTCTTTCAAAAACATTTAAAAAAAATCTTACAAACCTCAAATTTTTCAACTAGTGTAAATTGTATATGCATAAAATGCTAGCTATGAAATTAGACAGCAAGTAATTTCCACCACTGTCATTTTCACTACAGAAAGCCATTTAACACAATGCAAAATTACACAACAGTGAGTGTGAAAAGTGTTTAGATAATTTATTTTCTAAAATTCTACAGAGCCAAAGGTGTCCATAGTTGAAGAAACACCAAAACACAAAAAGTCCTAAGTAACTCAACCATAATAAACAGTCAAACTCCCCAAACTAAAGACAGTAAAGATCAGACAGTATCTCCCTCTTCCAAAGATCTCAAGTGGTAAACTCAAAACAACGTGACCTGCTTTTCAGAGCCAAATGGCTCCATCTTCCCTTTCCTGGATTTTACTGCGGTTATTCATTCAATTTTTCCTCATAACATTGTGTACTTTGTGTAACAACTGACGTTCACAGTGACATTTTCTGAGGCAAGAAGCCCACCTCATGTCCTCATTCTCACCTGGTAGAAGATGTGGAAGCTCCTCTCTCCAGGATTCCTCATCACCACGCGTGATTTTTCCAAAAGGAAGTTGGAGATTTTCCCACCATCTGGCTCCCCGCCGAAACTGAACTGAATCTCAAAGTATTTCCCCTGTCAGTGAAGATGAATGTTAAAAAGGCACAGACGTGATATAATGCAGGTGGATGTGCATATGCCCAGAACAGAAAAAAAACTAAATGGGTGCCACACACACACACACACACACACACACACACATAAACACTCTTTACTATCATGTATGTGTCTCTCTCTGTCCATTTATGTGTGCTGTGCTGTCCAAAGTTACCAGACATGCCCAGACTTAAAGCTGTAATGACATTACCAGCCCCTGAACTCATCTAAATGATTTTACACCCGAAAAACACTACATAATCCATTTGTATTCCTTCTAATTCATTCTTCTTTAAAACAAAACTACACCAGTCCCAAAAACAAGACCTGTGTGAATACATGTAGCATAACCCAGTAAATACAGCTTTAGTTTGTAAAAAAAACAACATAGTTTGTAATGACTGCTTTGGCCTGTGAGTATTTTTACATTTAGGTTAAAGGCCCGTTCACACTAAGCACGATAACTATAAAGATAACGATAAAGATAACTATATGCGTCCACACCAACGACCGATAACGTTATTTTTATTCGCACGCGCGCGCGCTGCGGTTTGCAGAGTAGCAGGCGCGCGCGCAAATGACCTGCTGTTGCTGCTTTACGTTACAAACAAATATCAAAAGGAAAAACAGGCGCTTTTTGTTTTGGGTACACGATCGATATCCTTAAAAGACGAGAGGTGTTGGGAGCGCATCTAAACAGTGAATCTAGCATTCCTAGTGTAATAATATCTGGATTTAGCTGACAAATTCAATGATGGGATAAAAACATCACCTAGTACTTCAGCAATGTTGTCAACTAGCGCTGGATAGCCTACCTGAGGTAATTTTGTGTAACACTATGCTAAACTGCATAATCTCATTGTGAATACTTCTCACCGTTTATTCCCAGGATGCTTTCCATATATCCATCTTTTTAACGTATCATTGAAAAGTGTGTTTGACTTGTCAAACAGTGGAGGATTTTTTTTTTTGTACCTCGACGATTAACTTCTCTGCAATGTCATCTGTCATTTTAAATGCACGATTCTGATTGGTTGTCAGTGTTTTATCGTTGGACAGCTGGAAAAAAAATCGTTCTGAAAGTGATTCCAACGATTATCGTTCCTCATATCTTTATCGTTATAGCTGTGGTGTGAACTCTGTTATTCTTTAATATGGAGAACGATTTTTAGAATTATATCTTTATAGTTATCGTGCTTGGTGTGAACGGGCATTAAAGCCTTACGATAACATCAATGATATTTATCTAGCGTTCTTATTTCAGTAGCAAAATTGTACTTTCTTTCAGTATTTAAACTGGATGATCACACAGTTTCTAGTGTAACTGTGTTCCTCTCAAATTTATCCAGAGCACAAGATACACCCCAACACAAGACGTCTGCTGTCTGCTCTCTTCAATAAAATAAATCTATGAATGATGCTTACAAATCGACTGGAATTGTTGTTCCTCACTGTCTTAGCATTCCCGAAGGCCTCCAGAAGAGGGTTGGACTGCAGAATGATGTCTTTGACATGCTGTGTAGAAAAAATAGCAGGAAACAGAGAAGGTTTGAGAGTTACATTGACATTTGGCACACTGTGGAGGATAATAAAGTACAGCAGTAACAGCAGCACCTATGCTGATCTAGAACCGAATCAGATGAGGAAACATCCAGTTTGTAGGGTGAATTCAGGTAAAACTGGCCATTTCGAATGTCAAAAAGTGGCTTAAATGGCCTGAATCCACATTGATATCAGTACATGTGCACATTCCACACACCATTTGCACGCCATCGTCTAGTTTAAACCATTTGACTCAGCAGCCAAGAGACACACAGACAGATGCAGACATTCTAGGATATCCAAAAACCATCACTGTTTATAATATTAAACTTCTGGAGACTCTTTCTCCAGACGTCTAATGTTATAAACAGTGAAGTACCATCTTTAAGTGGTAAATGGTAAATGGTAAATGGACTGCATTTATATAGCGCTTTCATAGACCCAATGGCCACCAAAGCGCTTTACAATTTGCCTCACATTCACCCATTCACACACACATTCATACACCGACGGCGTTCTAGGATGCTTATCAAGCATCCAGTATATAGGGCACAAACTGCATAAAGATATTTAAAGGGCATATTTATATTTGAATACCATTTTTTTTACCTTTCCTTTAGTGTGTAATAAAGCTTTTTGTGCATGTAAATGCCAAAAGGAGGTTCATTTCTCCAACAAAAAATACCCAGTTGTAGTCCTGTCATTATTTCCATGACTTTCATGTTATACATTTGCATAATTCCCACCTACTGGCTTTGGCCACCCTAAAAGAACAGCTGGGTAACTGATTTTACTATGTTGAGGAGATGCTGTTTTTTATTCATGGCAAGGGCAAAATACATTATGGACTTCTGATACTGAAGCCATAGTTACCATCTATAATACTGTTTACAGTTGTCTTGGGAACTGGAACCAAATTATAGTAAAGGGCATACAATTTCCTAAACACATGTTCTTAGCAGTTGACCAATCACAAGGGACTGGGCCAGTTGACCAATCAGAGTAGAGTGGGTATTTCAGAAAGGTGGGCTTTAAAGGCAAGGAAGGATGTGTGATGAGAGCAATTTGGATATTTGAAAAATACTGTTTTTTTTTGTTTTTCAAAAAAGCCACATTGCTGATGCAAACAAATTAGAGCTGAAAGAATGTTTGCATTTGCAATACCAGGAAAAACACGCATAGATAATTTGCATACAGACAAAGAGAAAGGGTACCACCTCTTATGTGGACCACAAGAATAAAAAATATAGATACAAATAAAAGACAGGAAAATAGAGGGAATATGAGACAGAAAATAAGAAAGAGGGAGATGAGTATTACATCACAGAAATCAGGATGTACCATACAACAGTGATGGTGATCATGTTGTACTATGACATCCGAGGGATCAGACAGACAAAGGCACAGCAGAGCAGAGGGGCTTTCTGTTATGCTAAATACTTTACTTTGTTTAAGACGCAAACAAACATGCCCATAACACATAACACACTGATTCACAATAAAATCATTCAATTTAATTCACTGGGAATCATTTCATGATTGATATTCGTAGTCCCAAAAAAGTACAGTGGGACTCAAATGTCTACATTGAATATGTATTTAAAAAGAGATTTGAAATTTAATTTAAACTAAGATGTTAATTCAGTGTGAATAATAACAAACAAAATAAGGCTTTAAAAATAATCCAAGTAATCTTGCATGCTGCTGACCCTTATGTTTCGGAGCACATTTTTATATATTTTACCTGTATGAGTAGACAAAAGTACTCATAAAGAATATGATATTTGCAGTGTTTTGACTCGTAAAAGCACTTGTCTATTCAATGCATCTGTCAGAAACAACAATGTAATGTCTTTGAGTTCTTTATTAATATGAAATATTTTGGATTCTGCATTATAGGTCACTAATCAAATAAGTAAATGTGTGACTGATAAAGTGTACAGAAGTTCACATGTTCTAAGCTCAAGTTTCTCTTTGGATCATTCTCAAATCATGCTGAAAAAAAACATGATCATCAGGTTTTAAACAAATGTATGGAGTTCACGAAGTTCAGGTGATGCTGTCATTGAAGCAAAAGGCGGAAAAAACAAATGAAGGTTAGAAGTCATGTTAATTTTCACTCAAAATATACATGCATAATACATGCATTTTCACTATGGGTTCTGACTTTTAGACTGAACTACATACACTCATCCACAACGGGTTCATTTAGTCAGATTAATGCAATCAACAAGTGTCAGTCCTCTGACTCTGAGCTCACTCACATGGGTGTCACAGGATAGATCAGGAGGGGGATTGTGGGGGACAGATGGCTGCTGGTTGGATTTAGGGGATGAAAGAAAAGGAATGAGGAATAATGTCAGATGAGCCCAACTTTCTGTCTAAAATTAAATGTCAGAAAGAGTCTCGGTAAAGTCATCAGATACAGGAAGTTTTTCTCTTTTCTATTTTATCACACCTTAACTAATCCTGATAGTGTCTTGCATGTACAACAGTTTAATGTTAGATTATTCTGTGCAACCCACCTGAACTCTAGGACCTCCACCTGAAATTTTGGAGATGTAGCTCATGATGTACTTTGCTGCTACTGTCTTCCCTGCTCCGCTCTCACCACTGTGAAGAACAAAGAAAAACAGGACAATATTAATAAATTAATTAAAAGTAATATTTCACAATACTCCTGTTTTTAATGATTAACAAAAGTCAGACTTTCAGAAAATAAGAGAAAACATTATTCCAAAATGTTGTATACACTACGGTGGCGTATTGCATTCAGTTGAAGAAAAAAAATCTACTCTGTTTTTCTGAATTAACGACTTAATTATCTCAGAATTACAAGATAATTTTTCATGGAAAAAAGTTTTTGCTCTGTTTTTCTGAATTAACGACTTAATTTTTCATGAGAAATTTTTTTTGCTCTGTTTTTCTGAATTAACGACTTAATTTTTCATGAAAAAAAAAGTTTTTGCTCTGTTTTTCTGAATTAACGACTTAATTTTTCATAAGAAAAATTTTTCATTAGAAAAACGGAGCAAAAGAAATTTCCATGAAAAATTAACTCATTATTTTAGAAAAACAGAGCAAAAAAAATTTCTCATGAAAAATTAACTCGTTAATTCAGAAAAACAGAGCAAAAAAAAATTTTCTCATGAAAAATTAAAAATTAACTCGTTAATTCAGAAAAACAGAGCAAAAACTTTTTTTTTCTCATGAAAAATTAACTCGTTAATTCAGAAAAACAGAGTAGATTTTTTTTTTTTTCAAGTGAATGCAATACGCCACCGTAATACACAGATACCTGTATAGATCTTAAAAACATAATATATTGCTATTATACAGTACATATTAGGCTTTTAAAATCTAGTGACAACAATGATTGTTACAAAATAATAGCAACTGCATTTAATGTTTTAACAATCAACATTTTTATGGGCATATTAAAAACTCATTTTTTTTCCAGCTACAGCAGTTTAAAAACAAGAACAGGAGGGCGTTAACAAGCAAAACAAGCCCCCGTGTGCCCCACAGCACAATACTAAAATCTGCTCAGCAAGCTTTTAAGAGGGTCAGAGAGGGTTTAGTAGATTCTTATCCTCAATTAATGCAGATCAAGTAGAACGGTGTTGTCGAGAGGGGAGATCCTTATTAACTAAATATGTTTCTTTACTCCATGGTGAGCTACAGTACAGTCTGCATTTGAGTTGCTGGATAATGGGTGCACAGGCTAATTTGTGAATGGCTTTAAGCGAGCTCTTAACACATTATAGTCCTTCCCGCCTATTGCAATCTCAAAATTCCAGCCAGTTGATAATACCTAGACTAGAGTATCAAAATCAACTGCAGGCGGTAGATCCTTTTCCTATTTAGCACTAAAACTCTAACATTGTTCAGGAAGCAGACACACTCTTTCCAGTTCAAATCTACACTAAAAACTCATCTCTTTGGCCTAGCATACACATAACACACTATAGACTTCCTAAATTCAAAATTAGGCTGCATAGTTTTGATCAGCCGGAAACGGGAACATGTCTCGTAAATCTTGATGTGCTTGGTATATCTACGCTAATATTAGTCCCTCTGTTTATTCCGAGGGACCCTCTATGGTCGACCTGCGCCTGGACCCATCCCGACTCATCCTTAAGTGCCGGCCTCATCGACCCGACAGCCATCGGCACGGATCCTCAGAAACTCGTCTCCATACCGGCGTGATTACTTCATCTTCCAAACAGATGGAAATGGATAAATACTCTAAATGTTTCGATCCAATCTGATCTGTAATGCTGCCCGAATCACACTGTTCCTTCTTTGGCCAGAGGAGAACTGGCTCCCGACTGAGTCTGGTTTCTCCCAATGTTTTTTTCTCCATTCTGTCACCTGATGGAGTTTTGGTTCCTTGCCACTGTTGCCTTGGCTTTTGGCTTGCTTAGTTAGGGACATTTAATATTCAACAATATTATTGATCTTAACTTAAGGTGGACATTGACACAATTTTCTTTGAGAAACAAACTTGTATTATTTTCATGTTATCACTGTGAAGCTATTTTGATACAATCTGTATTGTAAAAAGCGATATATAAATAAAGGTGACTTGACTTGTTTGAATACAGAATGCATATATAAAAAGTTTGTTTATGTAGTCAGTAATTTTCTTATGAAACGATATGTATCTGAACAGTGAACGCCAACAAACATAGATGACATTCACACATGTAAACACACACCCACATCTTATATTCACCAAGGCTGCACTTATGCCATTAAAATACAGTAAAAACAGTAATATTGTGAAATATTTTTTCCTGATTTCTATTTTAATACATCTTAATGTAATGTATTTTTATGTAATTTATTCTTGTGATGGCAAAGCTGAATTTTCAGTACCATACTTCAGTCTTCATTCTCACATGATCCATCAGAGCATTCCAATGTGCCGATTTGCTGCTCGTTATTATTATTATTATTATCAATGTTGAAAACATTTGTGCTGCTTAATATTTTTGTGGAAACTGCACTGTAAAAAATATTGTTGGTTTAACTTAAAAAAAGCAAGTTCATTGAAATGAAAAAAATTGAGTTAATACAATGAAGGAGATTGATTTAATCATCAGAAACTCTAAATATTATGTTATCTGAACTACATAAATTATCTAAGTTGATTTGACAAAAGAAAAAATGTTGTGATTACAAATCATGAAAATATTTTTTACAGAGTGTGATGTGTAAATGTCTTTATTTTTACATACTATAATATAAAAGCATCAATTTATTTTAAAATTAAAAAGAACAGTAGCACAGTCCTGTTCTGCAATTACAATAACTGGGCTACTTATAGTTAGAGACTAACAGGTCAAGGAAACATACAGAAAAATTAGATTTCATTCATTAATCCTGTATGGACGCTGGCTCCATTTCTTCTCCTTCAGTTGCTTTACCCTCTACTTGCATCCTTCCGCTTTTGCCTTTTGCCTGGGCAGAGCCATGCATATTGAGATGTATGTGGTTTGGCGAATGATGACAGAAGGAGCTGGTTTATTTTTCTAGATTTTTTCTATTACCCATGTCAGTTTACCATTTCGAGAAGGCACAGCTGTGGCGTATAAAGGAGGTTTGGGGAAGAAGTCCATTACATTACACAGCAGTGGTACTACACACCTTTCATTTCACATCATGAGAGCCTTACAATACATGCAGAAAATCTTCTCGTGGCGGCTCCAAGAGTTCCTACAAGTGATTTAGTCCGCCATGTGGTTCTCATTCCTTTGTCTTACGAGCTTATAGGCTCTCCACCTTAAAGGAAATGTCCCTGCTCGGATACAGGCGATGAAAGCTCTGGGACACACTCTTAATGTGAACTGTACACTCAGTCAGTCCACTTAGATTAATTGTCCATGACTATTTTTAAACATGTCTATGGGCGATTTGTAATTTGTATGCTGTAATGCTTATTTTTCAACTTCCTGCCTACGTTTGCTGACCAAAAATGGACACATCAGCCATTCAGTCTCATTCAGTAAGTGACGAGTCATGAGACTGATTATTCAGCAGCTGAAACATCAGCTCAGCAAATACAGCACTGGCTCTCACTGATGAGTGAGAATGCTTTTGTATATCATACTGTACAGACCATCAGGTCAGCCATAACAAGATGAAGTGTTACTGATCTCAGCGAAATGGTCAGTTTATTTGTCCTTTAACAGATACAAAGCCTAATTATGTAAATAAATGACAGAATCTGCCACATCCTTCCTCATTGTTTCCACCAGACAATACTGATCTAATGTACCATTATACCACCACACACAATGAAGATCACAACATTCCAAACAAAATACCTTAAAAAATCCTAGATTGTGGCAATGTACACTACTGTTCAAAAGTTTGGGATCAGTAAGTTTATTTTTAAAATAAAATGAATACTTTTATTCAGTAAGGACACATTAAATTGATCAAAAGTGACTTCTACATTGTTTAAATAAATGCGGTTCTTTTGAAGCCTCTATTCATTCTACAAATAATCCTTAAAAAGGGGATCTTGGTTTCCACAAAACAAAAATATTAAGCAGCAGAACTGTTTTCAACATTAATAGTAATAAGAAATAATTCTTGATCACTAAATCAGTATTAAAGAATGATTTCAGAATGATCATGTGACACTGAAGACTACAGTAATGGCCACATGAAAATGCAATTACATTTTAAAATATATTATTTTTTTATTTTTATTTTTTTATTGAAGAATTGTTTTTATAATTTTACAACATCAGAACCGTGGTACAGGCAGCACATACATCTATCAACTGGTAATAAAGAGTCGAGTGAAGGGTAGTAGTAAAAAATAAGTAAGTAAATAAAAATACAAATAAAACAACACAAAAATAAGTGAAGAAAATTAAAGCATTCAACAGAAATTCTCAAGAAATTTCCAAAGAGAGGACCAAATAGGCCAGAAATCATTAGACCTCCGGCGAAAGTCACAAGTTAGCTTTTTTAAAGGAAGAAAAATGGCAATTTGATTCATCCACATAAAAATATATTATTTTTTAACTTATTTTAAATTGTACTATTTGTTTTTACTGTATTTTTATAAATAAATGCTTGGTGAAAAAAAAGACTTCTGAACCAAAAAAAAAAAAAATAAATAAAAAATCCCAAACTTTTGAACAGTAACTGGCCAAAGGATCTTTTTTTGATGCATAATGGTCCGGTGCCTGTTCTAACCAAAATACAGCTTGACCACAGGATGCCTGGGCAGCAATTTCATGGTTTTGTTTACTAATCTGGATCATCACAACTACACTTCCAGTCTCTTTATGTGGTCTAACTGAACTGGAAGCAGTTTTCCCGCTATACAAACATATGAGTGAGAAAATGCTGAAACTGAAGTCACTTACTATAAAGTAAGCACTACAGTGACCATCCAGCCCACAGGTGACTATGCGATCTGAAAGAAATGGCCACGGTAAGCAGTGAAAATCTCCATGTTAGCAACTTCCCCTCCTTCAACATGTTGTTTTCTTAAACTAAGGTGGGCTAAAATTCCCAATTTTTTTAACCTGGACAACTAGCAGCACCAAAAGTGAGAACAAAAAAAATGCTGTTTAGCAAATTAGTCAATTCTTTGCTCATTCCCAGAAGAACACACACCACTTGTTGAGACAGAAGTTGACTGTTCTACAACAAGCTGCTATAAAAACAAACAGTGCAATATTGAATGCACTAAAGAACCACAGTGTTCACTTTTCTGAAGATAATATACAGTAAATGGATTGCAGTTGTAAGCCATTAAACTGAGATTAAAGAGTTCGAAAAAGTTCTTTAAAAGTGTAATAGAAAATATTGACACTCCTTATGTCATGTGGCTCTCCAATCAAGAAATTTGTTTTGCTCACTGACACTTCATGAATTGACGGATTGCTTCATAAATAGACAATATTAATACTAAGAAATATTACACCCATCGCAACTGGCTGTTCAGTGAAGTTTTCTCCATTTAAAATAGCCTTACAAGTGCCCTTACAAGTGCATTTCCTGTGCTCCAGCAGGAAGCACAGGTAACAAAAGCTCTTGTGCGCTGTGTCCCCTACATCCTGGAGAAAATATAACAATAGACAAAGTAATTTTACACCCTTTGGTCTTTATTTTGTAGATCATCAAAAGGCGGTACACTCAACCACTGAGCCTGTTGGGCTTGTTAAATCTGTTCTATTCAACTGTAATTTTACTGTACCCTCAATAACCAAAACAGTAGTGAGGATTTATTCACTCCAACTGACAGCCAGGTGACTCTCCTACTGAAATGTCTGCATTGATATCATACCAAACATAACTGTATGTCACACCCTTTCTACGTCACACATAAACAAAATGGAGCAACACTAAGTCTCCATGTTTAAAAAGTAGAACTGCTGGTTTAACATGTTAATTTAGTACAAATAATTATATAAAGAATAACACAATAGTCAGAGCCGAAAGCTTTGTAGGCAGCGCCCCGACATAGAGCGCAACTAGTGGTCGTGTTAAAGGGATGGTTCACATTGAAGTTAATTTTTGGTATGTTCTCAAGGGCATCCAATATGTTGGTGTCTTTGTTTCTGCGGTAGTTCCAATTTTGATATTTTTAGGTCAAACCGTTCTTGTCTTTCAGTCATATAATGCAGGTCTATGGTCACCAGAGCATGCACAGAGAAGTCCAAATTACACACAGCCACAAAGCGCCCGTGCCCTCAGATTGGACGTGACTGTGATTACAAGAGGTAAAAACGATATAAATACTGTTTGTTTTCTCACACAAACCGCTCGTTTCGTGTCTTAGGCCTTCAATGTGTGCTTACATTTACGAGTCATTAAATCATGTTTAATTTTGACTTCCCTGTGCATGCTCTTTGAGGTGGTGACCATAGACCACCATTATATGACTGACAGACAATAATGGTTTGACCTAAAAATATCAAAATTGTAAATACTGCGGATATAATTAGTTTAAATATATCAAGTGCTGTAAGAAAAGGCTATGAATCTCCACCTACTAGCCGAGACTCATTCTTTATGTGTACAGATGTGATGTGATGTTAATGACGCAAAGGCATGCTCGAATCTCCCGTGGAAATCCACCAGTCTCACTGGAACTAAAAACATTTTTACAAGCTTACCGTTTTGAATTAAGCTAAGACAAGCAGATCGTTTTGACACTGTCTGGTTATGTATGTGCTCAAAAATGTGTTTTGGATAATTTTTATCCCAAAAAAGTTATGGACTGCAGCTTTAATGTCTTAATACCTTTGAAATATGAAAATTAAAATGACTGGTAATAAAAGATTATGACAGAATTATTACTATCATAAAAAACAAGAAAGTCTAACGCAACCACAGAGCACACTTGTGCCTCCGGCGACCCGAGTTTATTTCCCGGCTCTCGGTCCTTTGCCAATCCCATTCCTCTCTCTCCACCCTATGCTTTCCTGTCTGATCTCTACACTGTCCTATCCAATAAAGCCATACAATACAATAATAACAAATTTAAAACTAGCACATCTAATCATATGTGTAAATGGTATAGTGGATTTTCCAAACAGCAAGATGTTACACAACCAAACAAGTGTATACATCAGAATTAAAAGATAGAAGAACAGACAAATGCAAATAAAATAGAAATAAAACAACCAAGATACAGTATATAAATAGACTACAACAGACAAATGTAATATTTTCCAAACTATCTTCATCTGGGGCTTTTTTCTACAAATATTGATTAATTTATTAATTAATTAATCAGAATTAAATGTAAATAATTCATTATAAACATGTAAAAGAATCCTAATAACGCTATTTAAGATTCTTGTGACTAAAAACACCTACAGTCTAAACACCAAGTGTGATGATAATATGTTCAGAGTTCAAAAGTTCTCTCACCTGATAATGACACACTGGTTCTCACGATCAATCATCATGTTTCTATACATGTTATCTGGCTAGAGCGTAGATATGAGGAGGGTTCTCGTACTGAGCCTGAGAGAGGGGGAGAAATGGAGAGAAGCAGATACATTTCATAATTTACATTATGGTTCATATTTAGGATGGCCTGAGCTCAGATTTATAAATAAGCTACTGTGTGGCATACGAGTCCAAACACATTCAATGGTCTTTCAATGGTAGCCTCCACAAGCAAATGATTATTGACAGCAACCATAAGCTTGAGGAGGAGCCAAGACCTCTGGGCAAGCGTGGTTGAGAACATAGACCCGTACATGCTGTTCTGTGGAGGTATAGCCAGGTGACTTCAATGGGTAAGGCAGGTCTGTGCAGCTTCTTTTCTGATTAAGAAAGCAGCTGCACCACACCTACACACTTAAAAAATCATTACTTAAACTATTATAATTTCCAATAGCTGGAGCTTTTACAACAAAACTGTTTCTTGAACACCATAGCAGTGTTATTTTAGCATTATTATTATATACTATTTAAGTAATTATTACTATTATTTTTTTTATTTGAAAGTATTCATATTTTAAATTAGCTTTTATTTTTATATTTTCAGCTTTTATTTTCATTTGAGGTTTAGTCATTTAGCTATGTCCCTTTGTAATGTTTATTCATTTTTTTAAATATCTTATTTTTAAATATTTTTTTGTTTGTTTTAGTAATTTGAGTACATTTTTTTTTATTTCAGTTAGTTGCCAATGCAATATTTCTAATTTTCATTTTGTTTTAATGTATTTATATTTGATTTGATTTTCAGATTTATTTCAATTAATGAAAATAATTAGGGGTGAAACAATATATCGTGCCAAAATATATCGCAATAAAAAAATACATATATCGTGGATAGTGACAATATGTATTGTGGATGGTCCCCCCAAAACAAAAATTACTGTGTGAGAAAAAATTCAAGATTTCAGAGTTTTAGAGTCAGTATTGAACTATTAAATATAAATGCTGAATATAATGTATAATAATGCAATAGGGTAATATTTGTGTGTCCTGATAATGCCAAAAGTGGCTGACATTATTTTAAATATATCTAGTCAGTGAAAGCGGGCAAGCATATTCATCTACAATAACTCAGAAATAAATTTCAGCATCAGAATCATGATATTGTTATTCTGGTGTCAATATAGTCCTTGGGTTTCCAGCACCAAGTCCAAGCCTATTGATTTAAACCTACAATGTAATATCAAATTGAGTATTTTAATCAAAAGTACATTTTTTGTTAACCTTTTACCATATGTTTTTAAGTATCCCAATAATATCGTACCGCCAGTTCAATATCGTGCTATGTATCGAATCGTGACATGAGGGTATCGTTACACCCCTAAAAATAATTGTTTAATAGTTTTAGCTATCAATGACACTGCACCACAGTAAACAGTCTATTCTGGATCAGGACTAAACTTTCAGGAAACCATAAAAGACAACTTACTGCGCCTTGGTACATCTCTATTTCTTTGTCCCCAAAGTAAGGCATTTGTTTGAAAGGGTTTATTGAGATGAGTACAGGACCAATGTATGTCTGAAGGAGAAGGTCAAGGCTCAAAAAATTGTGAAAGAAAAGGTTGCAGTGAAGGGATAGTTTACTTCAAAAGCCTAATCTGTATGACTTTCTCTTTCCTGTTGAACACACACACACACACACACACATATACATATACACAAATGTCCATACAATGGACGTCAAATGAGACCCAATGTTGGTTTGGTACCAAAATGACTTTCATTATGTGGACAAAAACAGTTGAAATGTTAATTATCTTCTTTTGTGTTCCAAAGAAAGTCATACGGTTTTGGAGTGTCATGATCATGAGCAAATGAGGACAGAATTTTTATTTATAGATGACTATTTCTATAGAAAATCTCTCTCTCTCTCTTTCTCTCTCTCTCTCTCTCTCTCTCTCTCTCTCTCTATGTGAAACTGTTAGATTGAAAACTCTCTCTGAAAACTATTAGAGGTTTAGCATTCACAATTGAGGAAAACCTCTTGGACCATTTCACTCATTGTGGTTGTTAATACTCAGAGAGTATTCATAAAACTTTGGCTGGACTGGCAGATGAAAAATGGCCTGAGTGTGAATAATGGACTGCAGTGACATCAGTAAAGAGTTATATGTGGCTGCAGTGAAGATTTTGGTTAATGGGTCAGAGCCTTATTAAGATGCTGCTGCTCTCTCCTCTGAACGCAATGGGAAGGGAACAGTCGGCAGTGAGTGATTGGGGCTATTTGGCCGCCTGGCCCGAAGTTGCTCACTGCAAATAAAGGAAGTATTGAGCCTGGCATGCTGTGACCTCATTTCCATATGCTGCTGACTGGAACACTTTGGTGTTGTTGCTATTTTCTGACCACAATCACAGGACTGATTTGGGACCGAAATGGCCAGTCTGCTAAGACTCCATAAACCTAATAAGGGCAGAAAATAAAAATACACTGCTAGAGAGGTTTTCATCAAGAAATTCTGCGATTTATCAAGAAAGTCATTTTTAGTGCCAGTAATGTGTGCTGAATTAGACATGAACCCTGCCAAGTACATTGGGTTCAAATAGAAGAGAGGTAAACCAGCATTCTTTGGCTGCCTTCAGCAATCTAAGCTCTCAGCATCACACATGCGGCTTTGATCAAAACCAGTCCATGCTACTGTGGGAAAATAGGACAACATGGTTTTGGAAGTTTAAGGACAACTTTCGTCATCGTTAAATGTCAGTGTTCAGAGAAACTTTAGTAAAAATAAACACAATCAAGATGTAATCTTCAATGGAATCCAAGAACAGTTTTCAAGTGAGCCACATCCATCTGCAAAGAACTCCCTTTTTAGGACCATTTTTATATCAGATTAAGATATTAGCAAGTTAGACGAAGAGACTAAAGCTGGACAAGGATACAAAAATAAAGTCATCCATGTATCTCTTCTTGAGGTTTTCTACAATGGCATCCTCGCTGATCTTGGAGAGCAGCACCATGTCATCCACTCCACTCTGCTTGACATTGTGGCTTTGCCAGTGGTACCGGTAGTGTCCCCGGCTCCCCTGTGAAAGACAACACAAACAAGAAACTCTCGTTAGACTGTATACACACCCATAGCTTTTGTGTATTTTGGTGTTTTTCTAGCTGGAAGAAACTGAATTAGCATATCCATAAGGCAACACTAGACATTTCATTACTAGATTTCATATAGTTAGCATCATATTTTTAATGTTTAAATACTTTCCCTCATCCCAAAGTTAATGCACAGAGACAACTGTAAGAAAGCCGTTAGACTTCGGTCTTACGGGCTTGGAATGACATGAGGGTGAGTCATTAATGACAATTTTCATTTTTGGGTGAACTAACCCTTTAACTTTTCCTAAACTAATGAGTATGAGTTTTGGACTGTTTAGGAAGTAATAATGGTGGTATAGCAAGACTTTTTGGCCTAAGAAAGCTGGTGATTAACTAGCAACCTGAAAATGGCACAAAATGGCTCTAAAACTAGCAAGAAGAACAACTAAAGTATTGTTATTATTGTTAACTAACACTTTATATACATTTTTTTGGGTAATTGAGTCTGAAATAAAAGATAAACATCACATTAAAAACTTAAACTTCAAGAAACTAAAAATTAGAAATGTTCCCTTGAATTTAGGATTAATTTAACTTAGGTTAAAAGGTCACTAAATTACTAAAACTGAATAAAAAAATAAATTAATGTTATATATATATATATATATACAAATTATATTTAAATATTTTATATATATATATATATATATATATATATATATATATATATATATATATATATATATATATATATATATATATATATATATATATATATATATATATATATATATATATATATATATATATATATAAAATATTTAAATATAATTTGATTAATTAATGTATACAAAATATATATAACATATATAAAAATATATAACATTAATATATATAAAAAATAATAGTATATATATATATATATATATATATATATATATATATATATATATATATATATATATATATATATATATATATATGTTGTTATATATAATTAAAAGCACTTAAAATTACTTAAAACTGAAATAACTAAAACTAAAATTGAAAAATAAAACTAATTCAAAATATTAATAAATATTACAGCAGTAAAATAACACTGCAACAAAGACCAATGAACCAAAAGGGTACAAATGAATTTTTATTTGATATTGTGATTTTTTCGCACTGATATCATATTATTAGCCGTCATGTAAGTATCATAAAAAACCCAATGGAACGAACTACCTTTCACCTGTACAGTGGCAGATGGGGAGTTAGGAAGTTGTTAATAAATCTGTTCAGAAACAAACTAAAAGTTTAATGCCGCCACTGACAGAGACATTACGCACTACTTCCATTTGAATCTCATTCAGTCATGAACACTGATAAACAGTACATTGCTGCTGACAACAGTTAATGTGAGAAAAGCGTCCACTCAGCGAAATGACCACGTCCAATTCCCCGCCTGCAGCACTTTTAACACAGCTCGTTCTTTTTCACCGCAGCAGATGTTGATTTTGTTTTTCTAAACGGATGAAAAGCGCATGGTCAGGAGTCTCCCTAAAGCTCCTTGAGTCCTACAAACACTTCTTTTGATCTTCTCCTGATGTTCTCACAATTTCTCCTCTTCTCCCTTGTCCCCCTTTTTTACCTTCCCATTTCAGTCTATTCTGCTTTCGCTCTAGAATTGTTTTTGCAGAGGGTGTGTCTCCAAAGAGCTTGGGTCATTCATCATGGGACGTGAGTCAACGGCTTCTGGCTACCGTTCTGAGGTCACAATGACCCTGCCGTGAGGAACTGGCCACTTACTCAGAACGACACAAAGCCTCAAGTGCATTTGAAAGGACATCAAAAGAGATGCGTACAATGAGTGTGATTCAAGAAAGGAGGTCAGATACAGAAAGAGAGCCAGACAGACACAAACAGTGAGTGTACCGCTTTGGAGAGCACATGATCCAAACGCGCTGCTGTTTTAAACATTGTCCTCTGTCATGTTCAGGCATAGACTGCATTTTGTATGATTTGAAGGCCACATTTGTCTATTCTTTTCTTACAGCAATTTTCCCAAGCTGAAGAATGCCATGACAATGATATGAGGTAAACTGGAAAAATCATTTAACATTCTCAAAATTGTACATTCCACAGACTGAAAAACTCTCAATCTAGCTGCGCAGGAAAGTAGAAGCAGACCAAGTATGGAGATTCTCTCCTCCCTAGAAGGACTAATTAACTTGCCATCGTAAACAAGCACAGAACAAGTTCGAGGTAAATTACAGGAAAATAAAGAAACACAATAACCGCTGAACACCATGACAACATGAGGTACTTCACCTGAACATTATTAGTAGTGGTACTTCCTCAAAAGCAATTAAGGAGGAAAGCAGCGTTTTAAACAGAACAGTAAACACTTATTTCAGATCTTTACAGACTGTTTTGTTTAGTTTATTTTTACATATATAACACAGAGAGAGTTCATTGTCCTGTGGCTGTTTTTCTAATATTGAACCCTTTTTTTCACAGTGTTTAAGTTAACATCACTGTCACACCACAGGACACAGAAATACCTGAAAAGGATCTTCATTCCCAGCACATGTTGCTTATTAACTGTGAGCCAAAGCAAAGACATGCAAAACAGGATGCTATATACAGTATGTGAATACATAATGATTTAACCGGAACTTAAATAATAATAATTAGGCACCGATATGACAATTTTGGCTGATACCGATAACCGATAATTCTTTATATTTGAAAGCCGATAACCGATATATTGGGAGATAAATTAATTTTTGAGAGCCTGATTATAAAAAAGTCTCCTCATTAAAAGTCAAGATACAAACACAATGATGATGTTCTTATTTTAATGTTGTGTAGCTAATATGACAGACTAGCGCTGCACATTTTGCACTTTAACTGGATTTTCCTTGTTTTAAAGTGATTTCAATCGTATTTCAAGCAATTTGAAATAGTGCGCATCTAAAGTGCCTCAGCTGAAGGAAATAATACATTATTTTTCGGCTTTTAGATATCCGCTAAATGTTCTTGTTGGGCCGATAACGATAACATTAAAAATAATCATTTATCGGCCGATACCGATAATGTGTGCCGATATATCGTGCATCCCTAATAATAAAAATAATCATCATCATCATAATGAGACATCACTGATTTGCAGACATCACTGGTTCGCTTAGCATAATCTTTTACAGTTTGCTCATTTGTAGCATATTTAATTTGAAAAGTCCTACATATTCTGTTCCCTCATGCATTGAACTAATCGAATCGGCAAACAGTTAATTTAACCAAAAACACAATTACAAAGGACTAGACAGAGAACATCACCATCATTTTGCTCTCCTCCTTCTAGAGAATGACCACACCAACTGTCCCAAACTCAAAGTTGTAGACCACACAAAGTCAAGCAAAAGAGAGAAAACAGCATCTCTGCTTTTAAAGAGCTATAGTTGCTCCCACTAGGCTTATTTAGGGATGAAAATGTTCCGTTTCGTAAAGGAACACCGGAAACCAGGGAGGCTAAAGTTCACTAAGCTTGTGCTGTGGTTCACCCAGGAACAGCAGGCATCATTTACACCATGACAAACATGATACCCATCTGCACCAAGCAAGGTCAAAACCCAAAACTCCCTGGGAAGGCATAAATCAGGATTTTAAATAAAACTTAGCATAAAACATCTCAACCCCAACTAATGCTCACTCACTAGAAACAAGGGAAGATAACAGCTCTGTAAATGCAAGTTGTAAATATGAAATAAGAAAACAACGATCTTTCAGGCATGACTTGAATGAACCATGTTATACCGCTTTACCATGGATGACAGCAAATAATCTGGATATACAGTAGTTGACCAAACATAATCAAGTAATCCAAATGGCTGTATAATAATTTAGGAAATTCATTGTGCTAATTGACTAAGGAGCAGCTGTGTAGTCAGTGTAATGTGATTCTCCATACTGTTGAATGGCACATCTGGAGAGTATATATATATATATATATACTACTAATGAGGGAGGCTACAATAACATCACCCTTCCAACTGAGTCTCACTGGCGTCACATATTAACACAGATGAAGATCTGCCCTTCATTATACCCACTTATGTGTGTGGCAGTTTAGAAAATGTACAACTGTACAAAAACATTCCCGAAAGAAAAAAAAATGCTTCATTCATAAGAAGGAGGAAAGAAAAATCCATTGTTCTCCTTGTAAGACCCTGCCAGAGAATGCCTTACAGATCATTTCCACGCTGTAATCCTACAGCAGTTGAAAAACGTCAGCAGCACCAGTCTTAGATCCATACTGACATGGCAGGCCGTTCCCTCATGCAAATACCATTGCCTTATATGGAGAGTGTGGAGAAGAGCGCCGACTCAGGCACAGGAAATGGCTGGGTTTGATTCAATAAGGCGGCAAATTTTTTCACCTCCTCAACCATCTGGATATCACGCAGACGACCTGCATTCACACAAGGATGGCTGAGCTGAAGTGGGATCAAGTCTTTTACTCTCAAGTGACTGAGAAAGCTGAAATCACCCAGAATCACTGTCTGCATCTCAACTGAAAAAAATATCAAATGAGTGAATACAATCAGAATGCAGTTAAAGCTACAAGACAGACACAGTCTGGTTCTCCGTTTAATGCATTAAGCATATGGCCCAGAGTATTGCGGTTTGGCTGAGAATCCAGCTCAGATCTGGCAGTGCTAATAGCAGATTAAGGTAGGAATGCGTAATGAAGTTTGAGAGCTATTTCAGGAATCTTTTTCAACAAATTACAGATCCACATCTCTGATTATGTCACTTTGGCCAAGTTGAAAAAGACATTCCAGTGTATTCTAGTGTACGATTTAATAAAACAATTTTAAATACCTGTAAAACAATTCCAAATACCAGTAAAGTCAATAAATAAAGAAAAGTGAACAAAACATATGTTAAAATAATGTTGGAGTAAATTATGACTCCTGTCGCCAATTAGTAGCCTGACTTCGTCATACTCATATTCTGGTCAGAAAATGAGTCTGAGACCGCTCCGTAGGGCTTTGATTATGAGGCATGTCTTAACCGAACCAGCGTGTCTTAATTGGACAGTCGGACAGACCTAAAACCAATCAGAGCAACGCAGTAAGTCAAATACTTTGCATAGCATAGTTGTCAACAACAGAACTTACTTATTTTAGAAGTAAAATAACGAGTGTTGCTTCTTTCACTTGGTCCTTCATGAGTGCGACCAAAGGAGAAACCACAATGATCACAGGCTTTTCATTACGTCCCATCTTCTAAACTTAGCGACCGTCATAGCCAGCTGATAAGTTACACTCTTGCCAAATATCTTTCAGATCGACAAATGCCTTGATTGCAGTTTTCTGTTTGTCTATTAAAATTAATGCGCTGTCGATTAATTAAAAACAGACGCGACAGCGGAATCAATACATCTCAATTCTCCAGCTGCAGTCATCTCTGAGGGAAACCAGTTAGCGCTCTTTGATAACGTGATGATTACGTCCCTGCAGATCATCTGTCCATCATCGTATAAAGCCCGCCCTGGCAATCTGATTGGCCCGATCATTTTTTGCCTGATCATAATTACTCCTCAATGGATTGAGTCCAGACCGAACTTCCCGAACCAAAAAATGTTGTGGGCGGAGTTTGGGCTGGCATCCAGGCTAGCCAATTAGACTACAGTACTCTTTATGAGTAAACTCTCCGTGTGAAGCGGTTATTATCTGCATCGTGGACTGGTCCTGACCACACAGCGCATAATTTGAGAAGAGGTTCGTGAACCCATTTGGATCTCACCTCAGAATTCTCTATTACAAAGATGTGTGCAAAGTAAGAGCATTCAGAACCTTTAAATGTTTAAGTTAAATGTCTGCATTAAAGAAATAAAAAAAAAAAAAACAAAAAAAAAAACAGTACAGTAGTTACTATTGTTGCTAAGCATTAAGGTAAAATATTCTAAATAAGGGTGAACTGAGTTGGGACTTCATAACAGATAGTTCACTTAAAACAAAAATATTCTGTCATCATTTAAGCCGGGCTCAGACTAAGGGAGTTTTTAAATCCTAACCACCGATTATACAATCTGGTTGTATCACGCACAGAAGGAGAATCTTTACAGATTTTCTTCTCTCATTTTAAATCTGTTAACAGTAGCATGCTAGTTAAACCAGATTAGATTAACCAAAGGATTACAGGTTTGAAATGACATTAGGCTAAGTAAATAATGAAAAACAATTGTTGTTGTTGGGTGAACCATCTCTTAGGACCTGTTTACACCTCTTTACAAACGTATAAGATGCGTTTTAGTCGATTGGATCACAAGTCTGAGACACATACCAGTTTACAGCTGGTATTTTAATCCGTCTCTTCCTGATTTCTTCAATGGGAGGGTCTATAGGTAGGTAAATGTATGGGCTTCAAGAATCAGAGAATGTGATCAAGAATGGTAAGAGAACATAGTGCTTGGTACGTTTTTTTTTTTTGTCTTTAAACCATATTTGGGGCTTCAGTCGACAAAGTTTAAATCCTGTCTGGCTAGCACACTTCCCATAATCTTTATGCATTAGGTCAGTAGGCGGAAAGTAGATGGTCTTTTGTGGCTGTTTGAATGCTTTCGACCACATGAGCGTTCACACTATGAAAGCAATCCAGTCAAATGCGTTTTCGACTACCTCTGGAAGTGGATGAAATTGGACAAGCTCAAAGTGTTTTAGACCCCGCTTAACACCTGTATTTAACATCATCCGCTTGTGGTCAGATTAACCAAAAGGCATCTTAAAGGTGCCGTAGGTGATTCTCTGCAGAAAATTGTTTTGTTATGCTGGTTGAAAGTCTCCTCATATCCTGATAGAAATCACTTTAAGTGGTCTAAATGTATTTTTATAAATAAACCATAAAATGTTCGTTCAATTGCTGCGGTCAATCTGAACGGTCCTATCAATGCGTGTTTGCATACTACAGCACAGGCTGTTCATGCGGACATAATACGTTTAGCTAGGTAAACAAACCGAAAACTTGCTGCAACTAATTCTGTTTTTAAGAATTGGCAACGTTTGGTATTGTAGTATTGTTACTAACTGTACTATAAAGTTTTTTCACCAGTGAATGACAAGATGTATTGCAGTAATGCTGTCTATGGTCTTCTGGTCTGTGTACGTTTATGCTTTCAGGAGGAGTGGCTTTAGACGGCGATTTGCAGGGAGGGTGGGACGTATGCTTTTCCCAGATGTCCTACTGCACCTTTAATACCAGCTGTAAACAGGACCTTAGAACCTCTGAAGAAAAACAAGGCCATAAACAAAAATGTTTACATATGAAAATAATGAATTGAGCCAGTCACTGACTGTAATTTCTACTTGCTTTTATGCCAATGTATTACTTAGTTTTGCAAGAAAGTTAGCGAGTCTTGCAGGATGCAACCCAAAATATGATCCCATCAGACTAAATTCTCCATCAACACTATGTTAACAACATTTGTCCTTTCTGAACTCCTGGGTCATTACCAGTACAGTAAATCCTGTCCAATCAATTCCTCAAAAGTCAACCATTGAGAATATGATCCATTATAATTGAAACAGTGTCAGAAGGGAATCAATACTGATGAGTATCCCAGGCCAAAATGTAAAAGTGTAGACACTTCACACAGCCCTTAAGTGGTCCTGGAAAATTTGTGACAGAAATAATCCCAGCCTGGACTATATTCAAGGTTGTTATCTTTCATTTGGAGTGGTAGTAAACTCTGGACACAGACACAACAGGCTAGTAAATTCACCACTGCAATGTGATGAAGAGAAACAGGCCCATCCATATCCAGACTGAAAACACTCAGGGCACAAATAGCCTCAACTGATGAAAAAAGAGTGAAGTTTCAAACAAAGTACCAAACCCAGAGATTAGACTAATCATATAGGTGTGCAAACTAAACATGTTACACCTTCAAAATAAGTCATGATACATTTTTGGTGATTTGGAAAAGGGATTTTGTTTTCTAGCATTACATAATCAAGCTGTAATTAATCTCAGTGACTACATGTGGAGTAAAATACCTCTAGGGGCGTTGGTCTGGGTAACGGAGATTGCTGGAGAGAACACCCAGAGGAGTAAAGGAGGAGTAAAGTGAGGTTTCTGGGTAAGAAATGGCGACGAAGACAGGGCTGACTATCGTGTCTCTCCAGAGACAGCAAACACAGAGGGTTTGTGTAAACCGAGATAGGAGTGGCTCTGAAGCGTCTGGCTACCGCCGAGAGACTCTGTGCCAAAGTTTCCAAGTTCAGCCCAGCCATATTATTTCTGCCTACTGCTTTTGAAGGCAGTGGAAAGAATGTAGCACATTCTGTCTGATGGGGAAGTCTGGAACGCCATCAGTTTCCCTGAAGTACACATAGAGATGGATTATGTTTAGACTAGGATTCTAAAAACAGTGCTGAAATTCTAATAGCGCAGCTAATGAGACAAGGTGACGGTGCATCATCATCATACACACAGCCGTTTTTAAACTCGGGATCAAGGAAGTCATCTCATCTCCTGAGTCTGATAGTTCAATATATACAAATCATTGTATTTCCAATTCATGTTCAATACACTTGCCAAAATATATCTATATATCTATGATACATATCTGTGTATGCACAATGTTATGGCTGATTAGAAGAAATTAGTTTAGAGTGTGTATTTTTAATATTCATTTTAAGGGAGTTTTCTCCCTTGGATGTGACAGTACATTTGGGTGGTCTTGGATTGTTATATCTGGTCTAGATATAATACATATGCTTCTTTAACAAGGTTTGTTTTTCCAGAATATATTATAAATATCCCGTTTTTAATTGGTGGCCAAAAAAAAAAAGATCATCATCTAATTCTGTTTACTTTCAGCAAACTGAAGCCATGCAAACTGGGCTTTTGTCCTACCACAACCAACAACCAATTCAACAAATCCTACAACTTCATATGTATTTTTTAATTTCTCAATATTTCTAGTTAAAACTAGAGACAATCAACTAGTTGATTTATTAGTACTATAGTTGACTAAAAAACTTTTTTGTCATCTTGTTGCTAAACATTTTGTTTGACTATGAGAAATTGTAGTATATGCCTATACTTTAAAGGAGTAGTTTTTTGAAAGTTCACTTTGCTGATAATTTACTCATCCCCATGTCATCCAAGATGTCCATGTCTTTCTTTCTTCAGTCGAAAAGAAATTAAGTTTTTTGATGAAAACATTCCAGGATTTGTCTCCATATAATGGACTTCAATGGGAACCAAACAGTTGAAGGTCCAAATGAAAGTTTCGAGTGCAGCTTCAAAGGACTTTAAACGACACCAGACGATGAATAAGGGTCTTATCTAGGACCCTTCTAGACATGACTTGAAAAAAGATTTGTTAATTTTTGATGAACAAGTTCGAACAGGAGAGTCACGATTGCTCAGAACAGAGCAAGGGGAGCATTTGTGCTTATAAAACTTAAACTTCTTTATTTATTTTTGAAATGACGATCGTTTGGCTAAATAAGACCCATATTCATCGTCTGGTGTCTTTTAAAGCACTCTGAAACTGTAATGAAACTCTCATTTGGACCTTGAACCATTTGGTTCCCATTGAAGTCCATTATATGGAGAAAATCCAGGAATGTTTTCATCAAAAACCTTCATTTCTGTTCGAATGAAGAAAGAAAGTTGTGGACATCTTGGATGACATGGGGTGAGTAAATTATTAGCAAAAGTTTTTTGAAAAGTGAACTACTCCTTTAAAGATAAGCTTTATATTCTGCTTAGAAGCAGAAAAGGCTTATGGATCCTCTAATTGTCTGCTTTTAAAATATACATGACAAGAGATCTTCCCAGATGCACACCAATGAATAAATGAAAGCCTATGGCTGTGTTCATGGGGCAGATTTATGGTTATATGGTGTGCTTTGTACCTTTTAGAGAGTGCAATCTCTCCAAGGATAAATATCAGGAAGGCTTTTACTGTTTGATATCCCACACAAAGACAAGCAGATAGATAATCTATTCTATGCAGCTTCTTGTGTACATAAACAAATGCCACCTCATAATTTGGTTCAAAATAAAGGAGTGTCTCACAGAGGAGGCTGACCAAGAAATGCAAGTAATAAAAGAATTTCCATACCTGTTTTGTGTTTCCACAAAGGACATTGCAACAAGAATCAATTTTACTTGAGAACCAAACTCTTAAAGGGATAGATCACCTAAAATGATAAAATTCTGCCATCACTTACTAACCCTCATGTCATTGCAAACCTGTATGGCTTTCTTATGGTGAAACAAAAAGAGGATATTTTGGAAAAATATCTCAAAGTTTTAGAAGGGTGCAATGTTGTGTGAACCTCATTTACTTTCAAAATATCTTTTTTAATGTTCTGCAGAAGAAATAAAATGTCATACAGTTTTGGGACAAAGTTAAGGTAAGTAAATTATGACACCATTTTCATATTTTAGCTGAACTAACCCGTTTAAGAGCAGCATTCATGGTACCAACCGTACTACAAGTGTTCAGTAAGTAAATTATGACACCATTTTCATATTTTAGCTGAACTATCCCTTTAAGAGCAGCATTCATGTTTCCAACCGTACTACAAGCATTCAGTAAGTAAATTATGACACCATTTTCATATTTTAGCTGAACTATCCCTTTAAGAGCAGCATTCATCGTACCAACCGTACTACAAGTGTTCAGTAAGTAAATTATGACGCCATTTTCATATTTTAGCTGAACTATCCCTTTAAGAGCAGCATTCATGGTACCAACCATACTACAAGTGTTCGGTATAGCATAAATAACTTCAGCCTCATAAAACTGTCCCGTCAAAACAAATTTTCCACAGATTCACAGAGATACAACACAACATAGGGGCCACATTACCAGCCCACATGTGAAGCCTGTAATGAGTTCATTAATCAAAGTCAGGCATGTGTGGGAACTTGATAAAACACAACAGTGAAGCCCAAGTAACCTCAAGCTATTTCACTGCTGTCTATTTTGAGCTGATCTTTAAGAATCAAGAGCCCTGACTGAGCAACACCCTCGAGCACACCTACAAAAAAATGAGGAGAATGCGTTTCAATGCACAACCGTATAGACCGGGTATGGAAGGGCCAGTCGGACAGGTCTATGGCGGTGGTGTTTGTCAACGTCATCCTTTCAAACCGATCTAATATTAGAACATTTGTCACATCTATCGTAATTATATAGGCAGGGTTAAATAGGCCGGGAGACTCAGCGGTATGGTTTGCTGTGGTCAGGCCTTTGTGCACGAGTTACTCACGATGGCCGACTCAGAGAAGAGTAAACAGAACCAGCAGAGGAATGTTTCGGATCAGGGGCTCTTACAAATAGCCAACGGGAAATGGGAGCTGGCAAGTGACGAGAAGAAATCTCCCAGTTTCCAACTGAGTAATGGTTCTGATCAGAAACAGCAAACTGAGATCTCGCATTAGTGACGCTGCCAAGCACATCACTCTGATAGTCAGACAGCTTTAATTGACTTAATTACTAAGGTTAAATGAAAGTACCTTTGCATTCATGTAAATAATTGTCCAATACTGTTTCGGGATGCGGAACAGGTTATGTTGTGTTATATAAAACATGTTTTATTACGTAATATTATATTATATTGAAGAGTTATGTTTTCATTTGGGAATGTGTTGATTTATTTTTTGCATAACAGCACAAAACATCAACATTATCCATCTTTTATAATAATTTTTGTACATTTTTTTAGACTTAAAGCTGCAGTCCGCAGTTTTTCCTCTTTGTCGCCATCTCTGTTCGAAATCTGTAATTGCAGTTATTTGCGGAATTATCAACTGTACGTGGGTTGTGCCTCGACACGGCAAAGTGCGGATGAATTAATGTTTTGAGGAGAATGTGCGGCTGTTAGTCGCCGCGCTGGTGTGGATACGGGCATCTGAACAACTAACATCCACTTTTGTTCTTCTGACAATAGCATTGCAGTAAATCACGCAGATTAAATCTAACAATAGCTTATCATATCACATCAAACCATTCAAATTATACTTTGTTCTCAAATTGTTAATGGTAACAACATCAGCATTGCATGACTACATTTAAAGCCCTTCAGATATGTAACCTTGTTTTCGCATGGGCCCAGTTGTAGTCTCTTTCCCAAACTCTCAGTCCAAAATCTGTTTTCATTGGTGATTGAACCTTTCAGGATCCACCATCAAGTTAATGTTTAATTATTTTAAGTGCTGTAAGAAAAAGCCATACATTTTCACCTTCAAAATCCTTACTTGCAATATAGCTTATACTAGCCGAGATTCATTCTTTATGTGTACAGATGTGATGTGATGATGCAAAGAAATGCTTGAATTTCCCACGGAAATCCACCAGTACCACGGAATTAAAAACATTATTACACGCTTATTGCTTTGAATCGAGCTACGGCAAGCAAAGAGTTTCGAACACTGTCTGGTTATGTACTCGCTCAAAAATGTGTTTTGGATCATTTTTAACCCAAAAAAAGTTGCAGACTGGTAGCCTGACTTTGTCATACTCATATTCTAGTCATACTCATATGTGAGTCAGATACTGCTCCATAGGGCTTTGTTTATGAGGTGTGTCTTAACCGAACCAGAAAAAAACTCATAGTTGCATAGCACATTTGTCAACAGAACTCAACTGCACGCACTCTGGAAGTAGTAAATTAATGAGTGTTGATTCTTTTACTTGGTCCTCGATGAGTGCGACCAAAAGAGAAACCACAGGGTTTTCATGGCGTCCCATCTTGTTTGTGACCATCAGAGCCAGCTGATAAATTAAACCTTTGCCGAATCCCATAGGAAGGATGGCAAATGCAACTTACGATCGACAAATGCCTTTATTGCAGTTCTCTGTTCGTCTTTTAAAATAAATGTGCTGTTGATTTCTTTAGCAAAAGGCGCGATCACAGAATCTATACATCTTAATTCTCCAGCTGCAGTCAACTTTGAGGGAAACCAACCAGTTTAAAGTCCCTGTGAAATCAAAATTGAACCTATTTACTTTGTTAGTGCATATTGCTAATCGTGTGGTGAACAAATAATCTGTGCAAGTAAATATATATATATATATATATATATATATATATGGTAATTTGATTGGCCTGACCAATTCTGAACCGATCATAATTAGGTACTCCTCAGTGGATTCGAGTCCAGACCGAACTTCCTGAACAAAAAATATTGTGGGGTTCGGGCTAGCATCAAGATGGACTGGAGCTTAGGGACAATTTTTATCTTCACCAATTACATATACAATAACAGTTTTATGTATTTTTTTTAATCTAAAATACAATTATAAAAATACATTTTAGTGTTATTTTGTAGGTCCTGCTTATATATATATATATATATATATATATATATATATAAGAGGTTCCATAAAAACCTTAGGCTACCCTCTCTTCGGAACTACTTCATTATATTTAAATAAATCTTAAAGTAAAAAATAATAATAATAAAAATAAATAAAACGTACAAAACTTAAATCAATATAATGAAGGTCCGACAAATTGAATGGTCACCCAAATACATGCCTCTAGCTTTTATGTAGCTCTTTCAGACGTTTATCAAAAGCACAAATATTTACATTCCTCCAAACATGTGGATCAGGCACCGCACATGCTCAACTGTCTGATCTCTCAACTCATTTTGAAAATGACAAAAGAGTTCAAAGCCTCAGCAAGACTCAGAGCATTGTTTTAAGCATCAAAACAGTCGAAAATTATTTCAATTGTTTTTGGCCCTCATTGCACTGAGTGTTTATTCAACTGAGAAAAGTTTTCTCCCATAATTCCATTCTTTGCATTGTTGAAACAAGTGACTTTTTATCATTGAAACGGCTAACCACTGAAAATAAGCTTAAGCTAAAGACTAGAAAACTGCATTAGCAACAGCTTTATCTTGCAATGGCTGATTGGCCCGCATATAAAAGAAGAGCTTTGAAAATCATACTTCCTCTGGGAAATTACACAGGATAAATATGGTTGGCCTCATGCACTGTGGAAAACATTGAGATGACCGAGGCAATTGGGTCAGATTAAAGTCCTGTTCACACTGAAGATCTGATGGTTTCTAGTATTTTATTCAGCTTTAATATTCAATAGCATTAGGCAGCATGTCTGACTCACATTGGCTGCTGCTCCATCGCATCACTCGTCAGCATAAAGATTTGAAAAATCTTAACAAAACCATTATTCAGTCCATATTCAAATTTTTAAACTTATTATTCCTTCATTGTTACCAATAATGTATCATGTGTTAATTACAACTCTACTATATTATTTTGACAGCAATGCACTGTTATCAATGTGAAATATTCGTGAAATATTCGTGAATCTCAGATTGTGTATTTGAGCCGAGACATTTAGATGTCTTAGTAAACTGAATTTCAGAGCACAGTTTCCCATCAATAATAAAGCATATGCAAATACATGACTAGGATACTGAGACTGATCATGACAGTGAACAAATACTGTATGTCACAGAGGCTGTGGTGGAGAAAAAATAGAAACATGGGTTCAAAGAGTCACGGGCAGTTTTACAGATAAACAGAGACACTGTTGATCGAAAACTGACCAGTTTGAGGAAACATTGTTTGTACTTCCTCATAACAGTTGTATTTGCACTCTTAAAAAATAAAGGTTCCAAAGGGTTTTTTTCCCAACGATGCCATAGAAGAAACATTTTTGGTTCTCCAAGGAACCTGCAAGTGAACTGTTCACTGAAACCTTTATTTTTAAGAGTGAAAGTTTTGATGGCACCATAGATGCCAAAAAATAACCTTTACTTAAGTGTATGCCAGAAAAGAGACTGGGAATATGAAATAATAACCTTAAAATGTTTTGATATAAATCCTCTTTTAAATGAGCACTGTTATGGCCTTGCCTGTTATGTTCTCAATTGCATTTATCTCTAAGGCATGTGAGAATATTTGAACACAAGTCATTCTGTAGCCCTGAGTTGAGTTTGGGGAGTAAACACAGATTAGTCAGCCCACGGTCACCTCAACAGAAACTATACTGCAGACAGAAACACAGAAACACCAGCTCATAACTCGTTGCTTTTTTCTACCATTTCTTCACAAACAAGAAAACGTAGTACAAATCTAATTCTACAATATCCAACTAAGATACTAAATATCTGTTTCAAACAGGCTTTTATTGCAATTTAAAAAAAAATATTTATTTAATTTATTCTATTTAACCAGGAAAAGTCCTATTGAGTTACGGTAACTTTCTTACAGGGAGTCCTGGCCAATATTTTATTTGTATTCTTATTTTTTTAAAATCAAGAAATAAAAGACTGGATAATGTAGACTGCATAGATAATCTCTATACATACACTAACAAAACTTTTTACCTACTTACATGCAAATACAGACATACAATTTAAAGGGCACCTAGTAAAAAGCAATGACATTTTTCGGTCAAAGTTGACTTTAAAAGCCTTTTTAAAAGTATAGGTGGAAGTGATTAGGGTATTTTGGAGCTCATTCCAGACATTTGTAGCATATGGCGATATGAAGTTCACTTCTTGTTGATGGAATAATAAATAGAATTATTCTTGACGACCTTGTCCTGTAAACACTATTTTGGTAAGTAAGCAAATTTGAAATGTAGAGGGATTTACCCAGAAGTGCGATAAAAATCATTAAATGTATTTTTCTTCTAAAGGAGAGGGAGGACCATTGTACAGTTTCATACAGAGTGCAGTAGTGAGTCCTAAAGCTGCTGCACCTGTAATGAAACATAAGGCTTAGTGCTGATTTTTTTTTTAATAAAGATGAAGTAGAGTGCATATAAATAAGGTCAACATAGTCCAAAACTGATAAGAATGTGCTCTGCACCAACCCTTTCCTTGCTGAATAAGGAAAGCACTTCTTTAATCTAAATAATAAAAACCCAATTGGGTCTGTTTTTTAAAAAAAGGCTCTCAATATGGACCCCAAAGGACAATTTATCATCAAACCAAATATCAAGGAACAGTATTTGTAAGAATTCACTCTCTCTTTTAGAGTACAACTTTGTGTTAAAATAGCGAAATCCATAAAAGATTTTGAACGTGTAAAAATGTTTGTACCTGATTAAAACAGAGCTGTAAAATGATGAGCTGTTCTATCAGTAAGCAAACATCAGACATGAATTTGCACATTTGCACATAAAAAAAACAGACCCAATTGGGTTTTTATTTTAGATTAAAGAAGTGCTTTCCCACCCGTTCTCTCAGGTCAGCCGACCAACTTCTCCTAAGTGTGCCTAAAACAAAGGGGACCGTGCTTTTGCTGTAGCAGCTCCGAAATTGTGGAACGATCTACCTTTAAACATTCGACAGGCATCATCATTGTCTGTTTTTAAGTCTCTTCTTAAAACCTATCTTTATTCTTTGGCTTTTGATAAGTGAATCTGAGAATCCAGGTTTGGTTATATTGATTTTATTGTATGGTTGTGTAGGGCTTTTTATGCATGTATCGTTTTACTGTACATGTCATTCAGGAAAACTGATAATCCAGGTTTGGTTATACTGATTTTATTATTTCATTGAATGGTTGTGTACGGCTTTTTATGTATGTATTGTTTTACTGTACAGCACTTTGTGTCCATTTTATTTGGATTTTAAAGTGCTCTTTAAATAAATCTTGCTTGCTTGCGTGCACACACTGTATATTATTAACTAGAGACTTTTCTGTACGCATTCTGATTATGAGGCACACAAGCATACTGTTTATCCTCTCTAAAAACTGAACAATATTTGATATCATGTTTTTAGCAGTCCCCTTGACCTGCTTTCAGAAGATGGTACTAGTGAACCCACATAAGAGACTAATTCAGGTGAGAGAAACAGGAGAGGCAAGCCAAACGTGAGCTGGCAGGAGCGCAGTGACAATGATCTCATTTTACAGCTGACAGCACATCTCTCAAAAGCAACTCCTTAAGGAAACTGGGCCTGCTCTGCGTTAGTCCAAACATCTTTTACAGTTTTTCTCAGTTGCTTTGGTGCATTTCTCACATCACTATTTACATTTGCACAACAGTTAATGCAGTTCTCAAAACAATTAGTACAAACTGCAAAACTTAGTTGATAACCTGCAAAAGCCTGTCACTTGCTCAAAATGGATAACTCATTCCTCAGAAGCAAGTATTCATGTCATTGAAAGTGTCAGTGTCGTCAAGATGAAAAGTCCTAACACCAGTGTTTATGAACAAGATAGTCAAATGACTTTGTCATGTTTTCATTATGACAGTTTACTCTGTAAGTGTTTGCCAATGCAAAAAAAGTCAGATCTTGGTGAAACTGCCTGAAAATGCTCAAGACAGTCCTATAAACTATTTGCACAGCCATTTGAAAACTACAGTAAAGTTTCATATTACTGTATTTAGTGAGGTACAGTAATTGAGTACAAGACACTGAATATGTATGTTTCACATTTTTACTGCATGGTCTTTGCAATTCTAATTTGTTCAGAGCATTGTGCAAAAGAAAAAAATACACCCTTATTTACAACAAACATTACAGTAACTCCCTTTGGGTAGATCGGTGCACAACTGTAAAAAATATCACAGTAGGCCTACATATTGGAACTGAACATTCAACATACATATACTGTAAATCATTCATGCACATCTCTTCTCATCAGTGAAAGCAGAGGTTCACCTGAGAGAAATTGGTCAATTTAGAGAATAACAAAAAAAAAATAAAAAATAAAAAAAGTAAAATTTGCTTGACGGAGTGTGACAACTAGTTCAACATTTTTGTATGTGATGACTCAAGCAATGAAATGAGGACTATTAAGTTTTATATGGAATGACTATTCAGCATTCACAAGTATAAGTTAATTTGGACTGATATGACTTAAGCAAATGATAATGTTATAAAACAGCAGAGAGTTGTATGAAAGCATATGATGCATGTCCAAAAGCATTTGAAATTTGTTGTAAGGAATGAGAAACTGCTACTATGATGTGCACAAATGACAAAATGTTGTGGAGGTTGAACTGAACTGTTGTGCAAATGTAAATAATGATGTGAGAAATGCACCAAAGCAACTGAGAAAAACTGTAATGCGGATGAAGTGAGATTTCACAATTTTATTTAAAAATACTGTTAAAACCATGGCCTAGTGGTTATAGCACCCATATCCAGTGGTGGAATGTAACGAAGTACAAATACTTTGTTACTTTACTTAAGTACATTTTTCACGTAATCTTTACTTTACTTAAGTAGAATAAATAGTGCATACTTTTTACTTTTACTTCGTTACATTTTGCACCAATTATTATACTTTCTACTCCACTACATTTCTACAACTTCTGTTACATTTTTGTTACATTTTCTGACCAGTTTTTCCCCTGCCAAAACGTAATCGAACCGTCCGTCCGTTGCACGTTTGTCTCACCAGTGACGTTTGGTTGCCATAGATATATCAACTCGGTCACACTAAATGCGCCTTGCACGCAGTGCATTTATATTGTGCAATTTATACACGAAAATTTGTATTTACGTGCATAGGAAACGCACCGTGTGTAATATACGGTTGGTTAGGATTATGGCAAGCCAAGAGGTTCAGAATTACACCATAAATTAATCACGTTTAACTGCCAAACATAGTTATTAACATATAGTAAGGGTAAGCATGATGTGTATATTGCCTAATTAATTGCAAGCTTGTTTCAGAAATGGTGACAACTAATTTTTTCCATCATTATATGAGTATTAGGTTGAATGAGTTAGAATCAATGTTTTATTAATCAATAGAAAATAGACATTAAGAGAATAAATTGTTATGCAAGTACTTTTACTTTTAATACTTAAAGTACATTTAAAATCAGGTACTTTTTACTTTTTACTTAAGTATGGTTGTCATTGTGTTACTTCGACTTTTACTAAAGTAAATATTTATCTGGTTATTTGTACTTTTACTTAAGTACTGAAATTCAGTACTTCCTCCACCACTGCCCATATCCAGATTGAGAGGTATCTGCATAAAGAAGCAGATACACTGCTGGCTAGTCACACACTCTTAGAAGAAAAGGTTCTATATAGAACCTTAAAAGGTTCTAAAGCACTACGTATTTGGAACCCCTAAAATGCAAAGTATGTGAATGATCACAAAATTCAAGAAATGGGGGTTAAAAATGTAATTAATCAATATCACATGAAGAGTGCCATTTCAGTTTTTATCCTCCAAAAATCAGCATGATTAAAATGTGATATGAAGTTACTACAACAGTTTAATAAACAATAATTTAATTACAACTGCAAAATGTTGCAGAATAATGTAATACATGAATGAATAATAGCCTATAAAGAACCTCTGTGCCAAAATGGTTCTTTCAGTTCATTATCATAATTTTTTTGCATAAAAGGTCCTTAGCAGTTGAGTAAAGAACCCTATGCTACATACACTCACCGGCCACTTTATTAGGTACCCCATGCTAGTAACGGGTTGGACCCCCTTTTGCCTTCAGAACTGCCTCAATTCTTCGTGGCATAGATTCAACAAGGTGCTGGAAGCATTCCTCAGGGAGTTTGGTCCATATTGACATGATGGCATCACACAGTTGCCGCAGATTTGTCGGCTGCACATCCATGATGCGAATCTCCCGTTCCACCACATCCCAAAGATGCTCTATTGGATTGAGATCTGGTGACTGTGGAGGCCATTTGAGTACAGCGAACTCATTGTCATGTTCAAGAAACCAGTCTGAGATGATTCCAGCTTTATGACATGGCGCATTATCCTGCTGAAAGTAGCCATCAGAAGTTGGGTACATTGTGGTCATAAAGGGATGGACATGGTCAGCAACAATACTCAGGTAGGCTGTGGCGCTGCAACGATGCTCAATTGGTACCAAGGGGCCCAAAGAGTGCCAAGAAAATATTCCCCACACCATGACACCACCACCACCAGCCTGAACCGTTGATACAAGGCAGGATGGATCCATGCTTTCATGTTGTAGACGCCAAATTCTGACCCTACCATCCGAATGTCGCAGCAGAAATCAAGACTCATCAGACCAGGCAACGTTTTTCCAATCTTCTATTGTCCAATTTCGATGAGCTTGTGCAAATTGTAGCCTCAGTTTCCTGTTCTTAGCTGAAAGGAGTGGCACCCGGTGTGGTCTTCTGCTGCTGTAGCCCATCTGCCTCAAAGTTCGACGTACTGTGCGTTCAGGAGATGCTCTTCTGCCCACCTTGGTTGTAACGGGTGGTTATTTGAGTCACTGTTGCCCTTCTATCAGCTCGAACCAGTCTGGCCATTCTCCTCTGACCTCTGGCATCAACAAGGCATTTCCGCCCACAGAACTGCCGCTCACTGGATGTTTTTTCTTTTTCGGACCATTCTCTGTAAACCCTAGAGATGGTTGTGCGTGAAAATCCCAGTAGATTAGCAGTTTCTGAAATACTCAGACCAGCCCTTCTGGCACCAACAATCATGCCACGTTCAAAGTCACTCAAATCACCTTTCTTCCCCATACTGATGCTCGGTTTGAACTGCAGGAGATTGTCTTGACCATGTCTACATGCCTAAATGCACTGAGTTGCCGCCATGTGATTGGCTGCTTAGAAATTAAGTGTTAACGAGCAGTTGGACAGGTGTACCTAATAAAGTGGCCGTGAGTGTATATAGAACCTTTTTTCTAAGAGTTGTAGGTCTGTAATGTCTGTATAAAAGGTGTTTATACTTGTTTTGAGGATGCACTCTTGACATTGCTTGAAGATCTTTCTGAGCATGCTCTCAGACAAGAACGCGTCTTTAGAGAGTGTCATTTTTTGCTGAGTGTGACAAAAGAAATGGGGTGTGCAGAATGCGCTTTTATAGACATGGTTTCTGTGTTTTTTTATGTAAATTACTTACTTTGGGCACGCAATCACTCATTTAGAATACTCCAATTAATAAACATTAAGAACGAGGTTAAGAACAAATTAATACGCAAATTAACACGTTTTGTGAATTAGGCTGAAAGTTTTGGTGAGAGTTCGTATAAATATGAATTATTAGTGAATTAGACTCACTGACCCTACACTTTTGTGACCAGTAGTGTATGTGGACAGGGGCGCTGTAATATGAGGGAAGGTTAGGATGATTCCAAGGGCACTGATCAAAGAGAGGGCCTGACGGTGAACATCCCTCCCGAAACATGATCACGAATTCAACAGAGGAGCTCCTGTATGTGGAAGGCTTGTAGGTGATGAGGCACAAAATTACTTTCATGATCTTCACATTTTACATGGCTGAAGTCAATAGAAACCACAATATAAAGAGCAAACATGTTAATCAACATATGGTGCACATCACAAAGAAAAGGTTAATAGAGATTTTTCAATTAAGGGTTTATTTCAGTCTAACTGATGTTTTCCTTCATCCTTTTCAACTTGTTCAGTAAACAAACCACATTAATCTTAACTTGAACACATCAGTGGATATTATCTTTTATATCTAATCTACTGGGAGTGAAGATCTGAATTGAATGTTTTTAACAATCTCAGTTAAGTGTAGTTCAGAACCAACAATAAAACAGCATCAAAGAGGCCAGCTGATATTGAGGGATATTCATTTGAACATGTACCGTACAAAACTAACCCCACTAAATGAAAGGACTGCACGGGGACCACAGATGTCAGCCATCCTGCTAGATCTTTCTCTTGTTTAGGTGAGGGCTGCTGACTCTTTCAGAAAGAGTCTGGATTCCTCAGCAATCCTGTGGCGGTGTGACATGATGCTTTGAATAGGGGGATGTTACTCAGCATGTACCGCCCATCTGCAGCTCTTAATGCAAAACATATGCTGCCATACTGACCTACTATTCAGGATCTGGCAGAGAAAGAAAGAAGACAAGAGGAGATCGTCCAGGAGGAAAAAAGAAAGTGAACCAAGCTACCATGCTACTACAGCTTAACCTATAAAGCAACTTCTGAAATATGGAGACCAAGCAAACGGGACTAGAGAGGAAACAAGAAGAACAATTGAATCTTGCTCTTGTGGCCTTGTGTTCAGCCTGATCATGGGCAGCAATATGGGCACAAATTTTCAAATAATACTATACACAAAGCTTAATGAATTATTCTTCTACACTCTAAAAAATGCTGGGTTGTTTTAACCCAATTTTGGGTAAAATATGGACAAACCCAGACATTGGGTTAAAATGTAATTCAAAAATGTAACCCAATGGCTGGGTTTGTCCATATTTTACCCAAAATTGGGTTAAAACAACCCAGCATTTTTTAGAGTGTAATATAAATACAGCAGAAAATCTTTTCATAATTAGTAATCACAACATTTTTTTCTTTTGTCAAATCAACCTAATTTATTTAGTTCAGATAACATATATCATTTTGAGTTTCTGATGATTAAATCATTCTTCTTTATTGTATTAACTCACTTTTTCCATTTAAATTAACTTGAAATTTTAAGGCAACCAGGTTACTTACTTTTTTAAGTTAAACAGGGTATATACAGTAATCCTTAAGTTAAATTTACTACTTTTAAATACCTTTTTTACTACCTTCAGAATTTTTTTTAAAACCATTCACGACACTGAATTGCAAGTGTTTGCATGACTATTGTTCTATTACACAGATTTTGACATTTATAACATACAAAAATGAATAGATTTAGAGCATGCATTCCATTTTTATGTTTAGTGGATTGCATTTGCGAACAGAAGTGCATTAGCTCCCATCCAGTTGACATTGATGTTTTTTTACACACCAAACAATAGAGGGAATGCATTGACATCACTTTCCCGCCGGTACAACCCCTCAACCTGACTGAGTGGCAAAAGATCTGCTGCGTGACTGGATTTAATAGGGAAACTGCGAAAATGCGACTAAAACGAACAATTTGATCAATTTAAACTAAATGTTGGACTCAATATAGTGTTCCTTACAACTTACTAAAGATCCAGTGATCCATGGATATTGACATGCAGCCAGAAATCGTGTCGCCTGACATTTATGTTTGCCTGATTTCAATACCAGGGAAATAAAAGCAATATATTGACCTACATAGGCTAAAGCAAATTTGCCTGTGAACGCTTTATATAAATACAAAATAGGTAGGTCTAAATTCGAGTGATCACTTATATCAGGGTTATATAGCCTCTATATATCGTCATATCGTCCAACCACTGAATATGACGTCAGCATCAAACATAGACAGAGATGAGAGATCTTTGATTGTGCCCAGATAAGCTAAAGCCCATATTTAAACGGACTAACGCAAACACAGAATAGGACACCTGATAGTCTGAAAAAAAAATAATACCTATTTTTTCAAAATTAATACCTCTCAGACTAAATTTAACACTTTTAATGGCCTTAAATTTGACAATTTTGATTTATCACTTTTTAATACTTTTAAAACCCAGCGGACACCTGTTAAACCAACAATATTTTTTTACAGTGTAGGTAACTGAGAGTGATGTATTAGGCTACAGAATGAATCTAAATTGATCTTTCACAGCTGGTACACATAATAAAAATTGGGTAAGTTACTGTTGTGTAACATACATTAACCACTGGTTCAGTTTTCGGAAATCATTCCATATCCTTTGAGCTTTAATGAGTAGAGTAGACTCATGAGTAATGAGTAAAATGAGCAAACTTTGTAAACAAAATTAGTAGACTCATAAAGAATACTCTGATGTAAAAATGCAGTCAAAACAAATACAGCTCAAATATATATAATATATATTTATATACTGTATATATATATACTGTATATATATATAGTATAGATGCCTGTAGGTCACACTGAGTTTGTGAAATTAGAAATGGGTGGAGAATTTACAGGCAGGATAACATTAGAATGCTTGTACATACTAATCAATGTTGATTTTAGCCTTATTTTAGAAGATGTCAGAACATCTTAAAGGACCACTTTAAGTATCTGTAATATTGTGACCACATGAGCACAACCAGAAGTATCATTTTCTTTACATGAAAATGCTTTATGAAGACCAAATTATAATATTGTAATACATTCTAAATACCAGACGCAGCACAGAGACTATACAGATAGGGTTTGTCCCATATGTGCAAAGCCCAAGGGAAAACTAGTTCCACCAGCTACATGGCTTGCAGAGAATGTCTATGTGTGCGCTGAAGAGACAGCTGAACTGGATTTACTGGTTTTCCACCTGATCTGTCACAGTTCTTCACCAGCTGACAGGCCGAAAAGGACACTGAATGTGAGACAAGCAGGGTCTGTGAAAGCATCTTGCCATGGGATCTGGGATCATACAAAGCCGAAAAACAATCAAGCGTAACATGTTGCTCGAGGAGCTCTGAAAAAAGGTGTCGTTTTCCACCAAAACAAGAGGAAACGGTCTCATTGTGGACACACGAATAAGCACACACACTTATTCAAAGCAGAACCCAACCCATCCTTATGGGCATGAGTACGGAAGGGAGTTTCACATGCGACTACATCTTCCTGCATCTCTCTGTGTGCTGTAACCATGGACACTAATGTGTGTAACTTGCAGTTTTCCACTATTACGTAACACTTAAGTCAGGATGACATGAAAGAATACGTTAATAATGAGTGAAGATCAAAATAAAATGAGTGTAACTGCCACACTGATCTGAGAAAGTGGAAACATGATAGTGATCTCTATTGATTCAAGCATGTCTGAAGCCTCAACAGTAGTAAAATATAAAATGAGAAACTGGGTTGAAACCGGGCCAGTATAAATTGCTATAACCTGTTCAGGAGGGCTGGGACAGGGAGGCTGTTTCTGTCTAAGTGAACAAGAGAAGGAGGGCAAACAATAGCTGAATATGACACCCAACCCAACTGAGGGTGTTTGTCCAGTAGACCAGACACCACCTTTATGATAATATCTTCATAATAATAACAACGTGGCAATAGAATAAAAAATAATCATTTTAAATTGTGCACAAGGTGAATGTACATTTACAAATCCCTGATAGGCCTATATGTAAATGTCTGTAATTCCTCTAGAATAATAATTAGAAAAGAGAAACACCTTAAGTAGAAGTTTGTGAACTTTTATCTGAATTTTAAGCATTTATGATGACAAGTAAGTTACATATATTAGTAGCCTATAGTATAAGATTTCGTTAATGTTCACATCCATAGACTATAGAAAGAAGTTGAAAATGATCACACCAAGCATCAGCATTCTGCATGTCTATAAGGATGCTGGAAGCAGACTGTAGCCTATAGGCTATCTCTTACGTATCTCTGTAGGCGATAAGCGACTGGTATGAGAAAAACATTTTCACTCACCATTTTTTATTCGTTATCGCAGCGCAGCAGTACTTCTGTTATAATCCGTTTTGTAACTGTTTATTAAGTTAAAATAAACCTCTTGAAATTCTCGGTGTGATGTCTGTGTCTCTTTTGGCCTCTCGTGCTGTTAATGTTCTCCTCAGGACCAGTGTCGCCGCTCCATAATAGTGTATACCGCACCGGTAAGCTCGAGCGCACTGACTGACTGTACAGCAGTGAGCGTCTGCTCTACAATACAAAGTTCAACTTTGTGGCTGCTGCTGCTTGACGGAATCAAAGAGGCAAACAACCCATAAATGGAGAATTTCGTGCGTTGCTTTTGGCCAATAGGAGCGCCGCGCGTCATTCCGAAGGGAATCCCACCAGATGATTTCAGGCGTATTAAAGCGTGTCCTATATGCGCAGTGTGGCTGCGTAAAATACATGACTACATCACTGCAATGAACTATTAGGTGGAAATTTGCAATATTATTGAAGCAAATTTTAATATTGTATGTATAGAATTATGTATATATTATAGTAATCTCTATTTATGTATTTATAGATTTTAACCTTTTATTTTAGCAGTGATTTTGATGTCATATTCAATAAAAAAGTATTACGATAGGATGTTTTTTTTCTATCCAGTTCAAATCCAGGTTTTTCATGCAAGGTCATTAAAAAAAATCAAAATTTATATTTATATTTATATAACGTATATTTTATTATAGCCTATTACAAACTTTGAAAGTTCAATCATAATAAAAATATTCCTCCAGCCATAACCATGTAAGCTTATATTCATCTTTTAGCAGATCATTTTTAAAAGAGGAACCTTTAACAACAAACAAAAATAAATAAATAAATAAATAAATAAATAAAAAGTAAACTTTGACAATATGTTGAGAGAAACCTGTGACAGATCATGTTCATGGATGCTGGAGTCAAACCTAGGCAAACACCCTTATTTTTTTATTGGTTAATGATGATTCAAAAATATGGCATTATATTTATATTTCAAATAAATGCTAATGTATCATGATTTTAGAATGATAGAAGGATTTCTATAAGATCATGTGACACTGAAGCCTGAAGTAATGGTTGCTGAAAATTGTAAAATATATAAAAAATAGAAAACAAAAAATTTGTAATAGCCTAATATTTTACAATATTACCGTTCTCATTTATTATCATATGAAGAGTTTACAGATGCAAAAGCCTCTAAGTGCCATTTGAAATTTTCTTCAAAATGATCATTTTTATCAAGCTTTTATATTTAAGTTCAGTAATTTCACTTAAATGGCAATGAAAATTACCTATTAATTGTCATTTAAGTGAAATTACTGAACTTAAATATACAAGCTTGATAAAAATGGCATTTAGAGGCTTTTGCATCTGAACTCTTCATATGCAACTTTGGTAAGCATGACACTTTTAAAACAGTTTTTAAAAATCTTACGACCACTACAAACCAATTACAATTGGATTATAACATTGTGTATTTGCATTTGAGTACGGGTATTCTGACTAATAAAAGCAGAAATCTATTTTCATCATGTGAATGCAGGGGAAATGGCTGGAGCATGAAATCCAACTCCCCTCTAGATGTAATTTGGGCATAATGGTGTTCCAATCCTGCACCTGGAGGGCCACTGTCCTGCAAAGTTTAGCTTCAACCCCAATTAAACACACCTGAACCAGCTAATCAAGGCATACTACAGTAGAAACTTCCAGGCAGGTGTGTTAACTTGAGGCAAGTTAGAGCTAAACTCTGCAGGACAGTGGCCCTCCAGGAGTTTGAACACCCCTGCTCTGAATTTAACCCAACCAATAACTCTATCCCTCCACCCATAAGATCCACAGAGCTGGAGTTGGACTAGGTCAAGCTCAACATGACGGTCAGAAGGGGGAGCTGGAAGTCAACCTCAGTGGCATTTTAGAGACTGTGCGTGTAGGATTCAGATAATTCCAGCAGATGGCGCTAAGAGTACAATAATACACTCAAGGCAAAATATGCACAATATGAAAACTATCTATTCATGCATGTTGTTTTCGACATTGCAACGCAATTGCGAATCATTTAAATAGTGGGATTTTAAAATAGTTGTAAATGTGTTCTCTGCATTCGAATACATTTCTAGTGGGCTAAATTCCACCTCAGAAGTTTACATATTCACTCAAATAAATGTGTTCATGTAAAAAATTGTATCTAATGTTATGGACAATTTAAAAAATTTAAAACAAAAACGCTTCAATGGTCCAGAGTGCACGCCATAGCTCACTCCTCCTGTTTTTTGTGGTCCAGAGCTCAAGCACGCTGCACCTCCCCATTTCGCCTTTAATAAACATGGCTGAACTGAAAACGGACGGTGAATTATAGGACTGAGCCCGTCTGCACACCACCACAGGACTCACACTCACTCAAACTGTTGAATCAAGAAGACCGAACATGACGTGAATGTTGGTGGACAACTAAAGCAGCAAAAGTTTGAGTTTGACAGCCGCTAACGAAGAGACTTCAGCGGGACAGACCAGATCCAGCTGAGATATTACTGCACAACAGAGACTAAAACGGCTTTTGCATTTATGGAAATTATGCATGTAACCACATCAGCTGCTGAAAAATCCCTGGATTTAAAGGAATGAAGTAACCCAAAACAGTTTGGCTTACATTTTAAGAGTTTTGAAACGCTCTTATATGGATTTACAGGTCACATTTATGTGAAATCGTCCGGTTTAAATTATGTTCTCCGGTAAACAAACGAAGCCTACTTTTAAGTCGTATCTTCCTCCACTTCAGGTGAGTGAGAACACTAGCATGCTAACGACTAGCAGCTAAAGACAGAGTCTTTAGGCTTATTTATAAAAGTATTATGAAAACTGTGTCACTACATATGTTTGACACCTGGACGACTGGTAACCTCATTCTGTAGTTAAGTCTTCTCTTGGTTTGATAGTGGTAACTCCGTAACCCAGGTGTCAGCTGTTCGCAGTGGTTACTTTGTTATTCAGTTAGTATCCAAAAGGACCATGGCACTACCATGTTTTCAGACATGTAGGATAATGGGTAATGAATAACAATGTGGATTTACATTGCATCATATAAATTTAGCATGTGCATCATCAGCCAGTGTTGGTAAGGAAAACAAAAGAGTAACGATGTGTTTGAAATGTTCATCTAACAAATGGAATTATTGAATAATAACCCCATAATTTACAATGAAATATAGAATTATGGTAACACTATTTTACAATGACTTGTTACATGTAGATACTGTTGTAATGACTATAAATTATGCATAATTTCATGCAATTAACCCTTAACAAACCCCAATCCTAACCCTAATTTGAGAGACATCTTACTTTTATCTTTTCAGATTAAGAAAAGTTGGTTTCACTTTATTTTAAGGTGACGTAGTTACATTGTACCCATCTTATGTAAGTACTAAGTAATATTAATGAACTACATGTACTTACTAGAGTTGTGGTTAGGATTTATGTATGGTTATGCATAATTTACTGTTATTACTATAGTAAATAAATGTATTAACAGTGTAACTACTGTACGTCACCCAATAAAGTGTTACCAAAAAGTTTTTAAAGTACTCTACAATTCTATAAACTTTAATGTGTCCACAAATTCGCCATTAACAAATTGACACAAAACCTTTGCTATTCAACATAATGCAGTCACAATTCACTATTTTCCAGAGATACATAATTAGATAAATATTAACCAATTTGACTGACTAAACATGACAAATGTTGATGTTCAGATGAAATGACTCATTGAATGTGTTGAGATTCCATCTTTGGTGACGAGAAAAATTACAAGAGTAAAGATCTAGTCAGGAATTTCTTTCAAATATTTGAAAGTGATCATGTGATTTTAAATGTTCTTAATGTTTCACAGACTGATTCAAAGAAAAGTCCTCAACTGCCCATCAAGAAACTAGAAGCAAAACTTCTACCAGGTGAGTGAGTTATTACTATGACTATATTACTATTTCCTTAGAACCATCACCACTCAGAACCATCACAGGGTTGGAGAGGTGTGGCTGTGTATTTGAAGGTTTGGTAATTGAATGTAGGTTCAAACCCCTGTGGTCTATTATACAAACCTGGTTTCAGTAGCTACCCAGTTAAGTTTGAGCAAACTCTGGTTTTTCCAGTTAAAGTAGGTGGTCTGTGTTCTTGCACTACACGGCTAACCTGCTCTGGAGCAGGTTTTATTCTGGATAAGACATTCCAAATCAAAACTGGGGCTTATACCATGAACCCAATTTAGGTGGATAGCCAGGTATGTTTGTGCCATCCCTGGGTTTCACGCACCATGAAAGTCACTTTTAGCCTGGTTCAGTGAGCGAAATCGACAATTGATTGAACTCCACCTGAAAGTCTTTAGCAAAGTTTAAGAGAAAGAAAACAAACAGAACAAAGCAGAGGACAAGTCACAACACTCCCACGTATATCACGTCTTAGGATATATGACCATAGTCATTTATGCTCCATGGCTAACCTGCTCTGGGAAAGGTCATGTTCTAGGCAAGATATCTCAAACCAGAATGGGAGCTGTGAGCAAAGTGACACATTTCTGTCACAAAGTCACTTCTCCCAATTTATTTTGCATAATAAAATAATAATAAAGACAAAATGATAGTGATAATTATTTTTAGGATTATTTTATATGAATGATATTTTTTAATATAATTTTTAATATAATCATTACACATGAGCAATTTTAGTTTAATGATTATAATTAAGCATTTAGTTCAAATAAATATAAATATATACATAAATAAGTCATATAATACCCTTTAGAATCAATAGGTAAAGCTTTAAAAATGACTACTTGCAAGCTTACATGTTTGAGTCTCTGTATACCTACGTACAGTGCTGGTCAGAATTATTTGCCCCCTTGGTAAATATGATCAAAAATCATTAAAATATAAATCTGCATTGTTTATCCTTTTGATATTTTATGTAAAAAGTAATAAAAAATCTAATTGAATTGAAATCTTTTATTGAAGTAAAATAATTGAAAGGGGGGGGGGGGAAATTGTAAAAAGATATAATATAAAATCTATAATAAATAATACAGGCAAATTCCTCTCTTAAATGCTTTCACCGTAAACTAATAGATATCCTTAATGCATTACATGTAAACAAACAATTTGGTGTTTCTGATCTTTTGCATTTTTGGCTGTTCAAAAAGCTGCATTTTTGGTACATTATAAACTAACAGATGCCAGCCTCTTCGTTGCCATAGCAATCAGTTGTCTTTGCCCTTTTTTTTCTATTTTTACCATTGCATCACCAATCAGCTTCTGGTGTTGTGTGGTGAACATGTTCTGTGCTTCTGGCAGGAGAAAAGTGTGTATGACAGCGAGAGAAATGAAATAGAAATGATGTCTCAGTCGTCTTTAGAGATTAGTTGAACATGATATTCACAGAGGTCCTTCCTGTATACGGAACAGTATCTTATCCAACCCGTTTCCTGCACTTGTGCAGCCTCTGAATTTTGAATGTGTGGCCTCTCATAAAGAGCCTGTGATCTGCCTTGGTTTGTTGTGTTTGGGTTTTGATGCCAGCTGAAGAGTTCACAGAGGGTCTACTTCCTGCTAGACGGCATTATTAATGCCACACTTCCTGATTTTTCAACTGTAAATTGAGCTGGAATGTGCAGCTAAGCTGATATTATTGACAGGACATTCATTTTGTGGAACATTAAAAGTGAAATCTTGAAGTAATGTACTGGTCGCTGATCTAGAGACTGGAGCTCCTTCATAAGTCACAAAATCTGAAATATAAATTGAAATATTAATTCATCGGCCATTATAACTGCCGATACCGATATTTTGGAAAATGCCTAATATCGGCCGATAATATCGGTCTGCCGATATATCGGTCTGGCTCTACTTTGATGTTTCAAAAAGTTCATAAAGTGATTGTAAAACTAATCCATATGAATTCCAAATTTTCTGAGGAGACAATATTGCTTTATATGATAAACTGATTTAATTTAGGCTTTCACAATTCAACATTCAACGCACATCTGTTGTGGTAAACGGAAGCTCGAGCATGTTCACTTGATGTGCAAGAACGAACCTCGTTTGTTCTCGCGTGTCAAGCAAGTTTGATTGAGCTTCTGTTTATGTTCACTGATTAATGTTTATATTTGAATAAAAGCCTAAATTAAATATGGTCATCATATAAAACGTTTATAATCATATAAAACATAAAACGCATCTCTAATTTTGACTAAACCACTAAACCACCATTCATATGGATTCGTTTTTCAATCTCTTTATGAACTTTCATCAAGGCGGCATTTGCATAGCTGTCTATGGAGAGTCAGATTCATCAAAAACATCTTCATTTGTGTTTCAAAGATGAACGGAAGTCTTACGGGTTTGGAACGACATGAGGTGAATAATGAATGACAGAATTAATTTTTGGATGAACTAACCCTTTAAAAACTCGTGATGGTGGAGATCTTAATGTATCCAGACAGTTTCTCTGTTCCTAGAAGTGTTGGGAAATAAACAGAGAGCCTGTAGTGTTGTGGCATCTGGGGAAGTACTCTGCTTTTAAGCGTTCACTCCTTATAATTAAGCCGCACATCATGGACCTTCCCTGTTTCCAAAATAGACATGCTATGCATTTTGTAGTTCCTCATCTGAAATTAAAACAAAACCTCCCTTGTCACTGTGTTTTGTGGACTGTGGTGATAGCAGGGTGGCACACGGTGTGGTCAAATTTATTCAGAAGCTTGAATATTCTTGCTAGTGTACTGTGTACACCAGAATATAAAGGGATAGGTGTCTTTACCAAGTAAAAAAATGAACCAGGACAAGCTGACCAAGTACACAACCATTCAAAAGTTAGGGTTTAGTGAAGATGATTTTTTTTATTTGTAAAATTTTTGTACATTTAATTCTGCAAGGATGCATTAAATTGATCAAAAAGTTACAAAATATTTCTATTTCAAATAAATGCTTTTGAACTTTCTATTTATTAAAGAATCCTGAAAAAAAGCAAACAACTATCAGGGTTTCCACAAACATATTAAGCTGCGCAACTGTTTTCAACATTGATGATAAGGACCAAATGCAACTTTGCCATCACAGGAATGAATTACATTTTTTAATATATTACAATCAGAGAGTAGTTATTTTAAAGTTTAATATTTCACTACATTACTTTACTGTATTTTTGATCAAATAAATGCAGCCTTGGTGAGTATAAGATACTTCTTCCTAAAGCCCCAAACTTTTAACAGTTGTGTATGTTGTATGATAATTTGAACACTGATGTATAATGTTTGCAATGCACAAGAATTGTTGTGAGCAAAGTTTTTTTAAGTAAAACAGATGTCTTTAGAAACTTTCTGATTCTTAAGCTTTTAAGACCACAATATCATTGTGTCAAAGTTATTTCGTCATAGAAGTATTTTTTATTTATATTTCACTCACTCTTATTTATTTTCACATTATTGATATTTTAAAATAAAACACGCACTAAAATCAGTCATTTTAAATACAGATGAATTGCAGCATCCTAAAGTTTTAATGTTACAGTATAAAAAATAGATATTCATTTGGGGATTTTCTAAAGATTACCTGTGTTTATTAATTTAATGGTTTTTTTTTCAACTATAACTCTGAAGTAAGCATTAGATGGTAATCAAAGGCAAGTTAGGCATTACATTTATACTTGGTGCATTATACTTTAAAAGCCGAATGGCTTTCTGTGTGTTAAGAAAAAAAGAAAAAAGTCTGTTTTTTCGAACTCTGTGGATTGTTTTAGTCCTGCATTTGGTGACATTTTAGCAGAATGTATCCATTCAGATTGACCTCCTCTACTGACTGTTCAATTTAAACCAGTCTACCACTCCCTACACACATGGAAGGCTAATGGTGCCTAGTCATCTCAACAAAACATGGCCGTTGTCTCATGAATGGTGCCTTTTTACAAACCCACGCACACAGCTGGCCTCTGCTACTCTCTCTGTCACTCTCTCTGTTAGGCCTCTTCTTGTTATCATGTTGCTCTGATCCATTGACGTGTAACTTTTGCAGCACAATGCAACAGAGAGAGAATCCCTGTGCCGAAATCAATCCGACCTTAAGTACAGTTTGCTCCACTTGCAATATTTAGCATCTTCTGTCCCTGCTTTAGCCATAGAAACAATTTTATACTTTAGCTCTGCTATGTTGTACAATTCAAAGCTATGAAACACACAACCCAAGGTGTTCTGATCAAACATGCCACCAGCTTAAACCCCCCTTTTCTAACAGGATGTAAACACAGGAAGCCTGGTCACATGGTATATAAATATTTGATGCTGTTATTTTTAATATGCAGACTGTCTTTTAACTTGACTTGGGTCAATTAATCAAGTAGATTTATTGTAGAAGTGTTATTATTATTAGTGACATGCCATCTTATGTATGGTCTTTTCTGAAATCTCAAAACCATCACTAACAGGATATACTGTACAAAACCATCACGTCTTTTTATCAATTAATTAGATTTAATGTGATCTGAGTTAACAATTACAAAGATCTTTTTAAAATGTATCAGTTTTTTAAATGATTTTGAAAGAAATGTTGTGTGTGCAATTTCAGTGTGGTGTTGTCTTGCTTGCATTCATATAGTGCATCTGCCAAACTACCATGTGTATTTCCTTCCCATCAGCAGTCTGGATTGATATTTTGCTGTGTACTGGTTTGATCCGAGAAGATGAGCTGCTGGTTAATCCCTGTAGATTGAGGATCAGACACATGTTGATATGTTGTCATGGCCATTTACAGACCAGGTTGCTTGTGGAGCGGAAATTGTTTGAAATTTGCGAGTGGGCGAACGCCTGTGAATATGTGAGTCTGAAGATGGGTGATAAGAGATTGTGGCTTCATACCAAGGTCTTAAAGTCCTTCTGTAGTCAATCATTTTCATCTTTGATATCCAATCTTTGATTCTTAAAAAAAAATCTTAAAGGAGAACTCCGGCGAACAATGAACCTTTGGTCTAATAAAACATCGATACATAGTCAATCGTTCTCTGAGATTTGTTTTCATGATAATCAAATGTAAAGAGTTTTATCTCTAAAAACTGTTTAGCGTATAATGCTAGCACTGGGGCATTGACTAAGTAAAAAGAAATTGCTAGTTTATACCACTAACAATGCTCAAAATAGCCCCACACTAACACAGTAACATAATGAGTGTCTATACATGCAAAACGAAGCATTGAGAACTTTGTAATGTACAGACCATTTAATAGAAGATGCTGTCATTAAAGACAGTTTACTTCATGTATACAGACAGGAGCCATCTTAGAATATAGTCTCGATAAGTCAAACCACGAACGTCGTGCTGAGTGATCTGAACTGTATGAAGTTCAGCGAACTTCTGAACTGTGTATGAACGGCGTTCGGGGATCGAGCTTATTGAGACTGATATTCTAAGATGGCTCCCGGTCATGTATACATGAAGTAAACCGTCTTTAAATAACGTATCTTCTCATTAAACGGTCTGTACTCTTACAAAGTTCTCAATGCTTTGTTTTGCATGTATTGACACTCATTATGTTATTGCGTTAGTGTGGGGCTATTTTGAGCCTTGTTAGTGGTATAAACTAGCGATTTCTTTTTACTGAGTCAATGCCCCCAGTGCTAGCATTATACGTGAAACAGTTTTTATAGATAAAACTCTTTACATTCGATTATCATGAAAACAAAACTCAGAGAACGATTGACTAGGTACCGATGTTTTATTAGACCAAAGGTTCATTGTTCGTCAAAGTTCTCCTTTAATGCCTTAAATAGCTTAAATGTATCTCTTCACCCTTGCTTCATTTAGTACGCAGTTCTATGAATTATTAAATAAGCCCTGCCTCCACTCACTTGCACCAGCTTCAGAGATCCCACTCATTGACGGTCACATGTTGTCGTAGTCATTGTGATGTCAGAAACACCAGCGATTTTAAATGAGACTGTCTTTGGTCCACTGCAGTTTCAAGGAGAAATACTTAACAATGGTGTTTACTTTACATATGAGACAACACCATTGTTGAGTATTGTGTTGACATACAGTTTGTCTTAAAGCACATTAAAACACCACATAGACATATAAACAACATTAAACATGCTTTTCAGCACAGGGGAACTTAAAGACCCGTTCACACCAAGAACAACTAACGATAATGATGGTCCTAAAAATCATTCCACACTAAAGTCCAGTCCACACTAGATGCTAGTAACTGAATGAACAGCACAGAGACACAATTACATTGGATGAATTATGATTTTTTTTTCCAGCTGATGAATGACAAAAACATTGACAGGAAATTTGAATTCATCATACTTTAAAGAGTAGGGCCCTATCATAATTATGCGAATTACGGAATAAAAAAGCACACTATTTCTACAACTAAAATAACAGTAAAGGGTAAAAAAATTGAATTCCCAAAAATTAAAACGGAATTTGCAAAAATTAAAACTGGAAAAAACGGAATTTGGGAAAAAATAAAATGGAAATTGGGAAGAATTAAAATGGATTTTATAGGGCCCTAAAAGAGTTCAGTACCGCTTCCTTTTACAGTACAGTACTTACAGGGTACTTACAGTGTTACTTACCTCAGAAGGTACTAGGCTAATATAAGGTGGGTGCATGGAACAGGGGTAGGTTTAGGGGTAGGTTCAGGGTTACGTACCAAGTTATTACCCAGGTAATTCGTAGTTACTGGAATGAGATACATAGTATTTACATGGGTAACTGGACTGTAAAAGGAAGCATTCCCAAGAGTTCTAGAGCATTTGAAGCTGCAGGCGACAATACTGCAGCTTTCTGATGAAATAGAACTATTCAGATTGAAATTTGGACAAATGCTGCTGGCCCGAGATTTTTTCGGTTTCTGTGGTTGCAAATTATCTCATTAATGACTCACCCTCATGTTGTTCCAAGCCCGTAAGACCTCCGTTCATCTTCGAAACACAGGTTAAGATATTTTAGATTTAGTCCAGAGAGTTTTCTGTCCCTCCATTGAAAATGTATGTACGGTATACTGTCCTTGTCCAGAAAGGAAATAAAGACATCAGTAGAACTAGTCCATGTGACATCAGTGGGTTAGTTGGAATGTTTTGAAGTATTGAAAATACATTTTGGTCCAAAAATAGTAAAGACTACGACTTTATTTAGCATGGAATCGATCTTTCGGTTACTGCTGTAACTATGACATCAGTGCACACACAAATAGTATCTGTTCAATTCTTTGCCATAGTTTGCGGTACCACGCCTGAGTGCAACTCGATCCCGTGTCCGAGCCCGAGCCCGCCTCTTTCAAGCGGGCCAATTCACAACCTTACAGGCTATAAAAGCCGACATTTTGGGTTTATATAAATGAATGTGACTTGACTTGATTGACATGGAAACTGAAGACTCATTTATATTATCTGATCTCACTGTAGAGAGAGAAAAAAAAATATTAATACAGTATATTAAAATAATAAAATGTTTTAAACTAATTACACTGCTAACTAAAAGCATTATCAGATTAACCAAACTATCTAATTGTTAAATATGCAGTCGTATGATGGATGTTTAGAATTTTCTGAATTAAGATATTCAGAATTTTCAGAAAACTACAGAACTTACTGTAAAGAAGGTGCAGTCATAAACTAATAATTTGTGTCTGAAAATCAGCTGGCTGGTCTACTGTTTTAATGGCTTGACGTATAGTGAAGTGTTCACCAATATTTTGCCTGAGTTTCACAGGGCCCAACCTCCATCTTAGCTAGCCTGCATCCTGACCTACAGTAACCCCTGAAACAGTCCCAGCTGTGAGACAAAACCTGCTCACTGCGCTCACACAAGAGCTGGAGTTTGTTTTCTTCTCTCTCACTCTTTCTCTCAGCAACTTGATTATTCTACATACATCTCTGTTCATTTGACCTCTTAATGTGTCTAGATGTGAAAAGAGAAGGAATTGCCATGTTTAGAATGAAGCAATGTGGGTTTCTTTATTTCCATGTGTGTGACTTGCGTTCAACCAAAGACGGAAGTAAAGATGTTGGCTGCAGCGCACAACTTTAAACCATGTTCTAAATTAGTGTACATGTGTTTCAGTCATTTTGACTACAAGTTTAGTCTCCCGCCCTGTAGCGAAATGTTTCAATTATATTAGGGCTGTCAAACGATTAATCGCATCCAAAAAAGTTTGTGTTTACATAATATATGTGGGTGCACTGTGTATAATTAATTTGTGAATATATAAATACACACACATGCATGTATATTTTAGAAAAAATATTTATATATAAAATATTTTTTTATATATATATAAATGATATATAAATCTATATACAGTATATACATGAAAATATTGCTTAAATATATACAAGCATGTTTGTATGTATGTATGTATATGTATGTATGTATGTATATATATATATATATATGTGTATATGTGTGTGTGTGTGTGTGTGTGTGTGTGTGTGTGTATATATATATATATATATATATATATATATATATATATATCAGTGCACCCACATATTTTATGTAAATACAAACTTTTATTTTGGATGTGATTAATCGCGATTAATCGTTTGACAGCCCTAGTTTATATACATTCAATAACGATATTAAAACTTTAAAATTAATTTCCGTTTTCAGCACTGTACATTATGATGCCGAAATTAGCTTGTAGCATTTAAAACAATTGTTTTTTAACATACTATAACACTATTTTTTTATTTATTTAGACCTAATTGTATTTTTTTAGTATTGGTCATTTATTTGGTTATCTGCAATAACATAACACTAATAATATCCAATATACTGTATAATTGTTATATACAATAAATAGTGATTGTATAATTATGAAATATATACAATAAATAAATTGCCTATCTTCCAAAATATTTGTGCATTCCTATTTGCCATGATGTCAGAGTAGTCGGGTACTTGTGCCTAGTTCCCTTGTTGAGGCCCGTTCACTCCAAACTATAAAGAGATATAACTACATTTGCGTTCAAACCAAACGTTCTGTCAACATCGCCTTCTGTTTACTCTTGAACAGCATGCACTGCAGTTATATTGTCTGCCATTTTAAATCTCAATCTCTTTAAAGTTGGGTGGATTCTGTTCAGCTGTCAATATTTTGATTGCTCATCTGCTAGAAAATTCTGACTATATCGTTCCTCTTTGTTGTCATTATAGCAGCTGTTTGTGGACTTCCTTATTTGGAATTAGAACGTTTATAAAACTTTATAGTTATTGCCCTTGGTGTGAATGTCTCTTTAGAATTATATTAGATCCACTCTAGATACTCTAAAGCTCAGCATAAACACTGGCACCAATGAGTATTATTAGTAGTGCAAACAAAAGTCTCTGTCCCAAAACCTGGTGTTTCTGCATCCTGATAGCCTATCATATGTTGGTTACTGGTACACCTGCCTTTGAACTCTGCTTATTTCCTCTTTGTGTAAAAAAAGAGAGAGAGAACTCTCAGCATGTGCATTTGCGGTACATGGTAAAAGTTTATGTGACTGTTTAGTCAGCACAACCGGTCATTTCTTTTAATAGGGCATCATTTTTCAACCAACATGAAAGGAGAGTCACAGTAGCTTCTCAGGAGAGGGTTTTCTCTGGAAGGCCATTATGAAGGGGCTCAAGTGTGTGTTACATGAATGGCCACTGGTCAGTGATCCAGAAATTGCTTCTGAACTCTGCCTATGTGGAGAGTGCAAAGTCTAATAAGACTCTGCTTGTGTAATGTGGAGGAACTGTAGTGTTACAGCTTGTTTATTTAGCAGCCAGAAGTGTTTGATTGCAGTTTCATTGATGTATGTTTAGCTCTTAAAAATTTGGGTTGTGAGATAACAATATGGACACATGCCGGAGCAGAGCAGAACAAAACTAATCAATGGTACATGTTAAATACAAGCACATTGTTGAACATCTCCTTTTAACATGTATATGTTAAATATGTTAAAATGTGAGTTAGAGCTGATTGTACTCACTTCCTTGTTCCTTCTTTACAGGTGAAATAGTTGTGAATGAGGCGAACTTTGTAAAGAAATGTATTGGCACAGAAAGCTGTCAGGATGGCCTCTGGGGGAAACTTGTGTGTACCAACTTCAAGGTTTCCTTCATTCCCCATAATCCCTTGCCACTAAAGGTAAGCTTAGATTTATCTTTAAAGTCATTATTTATCTGCCTTGATTTGGAAGCATGTTGTCTAAAGATATATGTCGCCTCACAGCGACAATAAGCAGTGATTATATTATGGATTAGTATTAAACACTTACAAAACATGGTTTTATGATATTGCAGGTGTTATTGAATGGTATCACAACATTTTAAAAAAAGATTAGCTTTTTCTGTTTGATTAATTTTTTTTTGTATTTTGAAATATTTTGTCTGTAAATTTTGGAGCAAATACCAGTAAATTATAAGCGCAAATCACCTTGCATGATTCATTTAAATACTCTTCTCCCATACATTTTGTGTCTGAAAGGGAAACTCCTACAAATGCATACCCTTACAAAAAATAAGTACACTTCAAGTTAATTTCACTTAAGTATACTGTACTTAAGTAATGTTAAAGTATATTTTTAAATTTACATTATGTAGCAAGTATACTAATGTCAATATGTACAAGTAGCAAACTTGTAAGTGTACTATTTTAATACCGCTTAGGACTAAATTGGCTCACTTATAGTATATTAAAGTATACATTTAAGTGTACTATAAGTGTAACCATAGTAAACTTAGGATCAATCCCAATTTACCCCTTGTCTTTTTATATACACCCTTTGTCTGTATTTATAAATCAATTATTAATTTTCTCTTTGTTTATTAAAATCCATTATATCAGCAAATATATCACTATTCATAAAGAAAGAAAAACATTGATATTGTTTATTTTCTTTAGACAATTTACTGTATCACTCAATATTACACAACACTTATTATTAAAAACTACTACACATTTGCTGGTAGTAATGCCGTGAAATGAGTTTCATAGTACTTTCCGTGACATTCCCAACTCTGCCTTCTCTTAAAAAAAACAACATTTTTATCAATGTAAAATCTACACAGTTCCCAATGAAAGTATTGTTTAGTGTAAAACATGTTGATGATTAGCGTACAGGCTTTCGATTTATTAAATGATTAGCTATTTCCTCACAAAAGCTGTTTATTCAGCGTAGTGAAGCCTCTCCTTCATTGATATCCATTAAAAAAAACGGCTTTTTGTCTCCTTCCCTGCGTACTGCGGTCAAAGCTCAGACCAGTATACTTTTTGGCTAAAGGTCGCAGGCTTGCCTTTCAGTGGCTTTGAATGAACCTACTTAATGACTTACAGTACATACAGTCGCTGACTCATTAAATTGGAATAATATCTAAACAAAAAATACACACTTCAGCTTTAATAATTGGAGAAAACGGGTCCACATTAGATACACAGAAATGTAGGTGAAATTGTTTACAGTTTTATGCATTTATACACAGTAATACAGTTGATTATATTATATGGTGGTCTCATAAAGTATTACTCCCATCTAGAGTGGATAAATGTGGCATATAAGGAGAGAAATGCATACCTTGTCTTTCAGACCATTTCATGGAAAAGAATCCAAAGTTCTTTTCCAGAGCGGTGAAATCCTTCTGCACATATTAACCTCTATAGTCACTCCTTGCTGTTACGCAGCTTTCAAACAAGTTAAACTTGTTAATAATCTCTCTAAGACAACCGATTATCAGCCTTTACTATGAAAAGAAGGTAAATTGTTACATTATTTAAAGGTTGTATCAGCATTTGTGAATGACGTCACTTCTGTTTGTGTTTGAAGCGAGATCCTAAACAAACCAAGTTAGCTCATCCCTCCCTCCCGTTTCGTGTATCATGAACACACAAGTTCTCTCCACCTTTCAAAAGTCTTCCCGATAACTATTTGTGTCTTGGAATAAACACAATGGTATTCCCTCGCCCCAATAATTCCCTCGCCCCAATAAATTGAACAATTGCCATGTTCAATTTCTCTTGTTTGTTGATAGACGCTGGCGGCCTCTTCAGCTCAGACTTCGTGTGCAGCCATGCATGAGCGCAAAACCTCAAAACACCCACCCCCTGTCAGTGATTGGTTGGAATACTATTTATTATTTATTTTGGTTTTGAGTGGTTGGTGAAACCAATTGTTTTTGTTTGCAGATCTCAGAGCCTAGGCTGCCTTCTGAGACGTGTTCTTTGACGGCCAGCTTATGGGGTGGGCAGCTAGCGGATCGTTAAGAAAGATTAGATGAATGTGATCATTTATGTTTGGACCTTTTTTGGGCCTGAAAGCGCTGATACTACCTTTAAAGCTAATAAGGGGCTGTTTACACCTGACCACTTCATGCGTTTCTCTAGATTGGATAGCTATCTGATTTATCAAAACGATTCCATTTACACCTGGTCACATATATGTGTTTTTGCAAAACGGATATAAATCCGATCTTCAATTCCCGCGCTATATGCGGATTTAATGAAGTGCACGTCACCGAAAGCAACAGATATAAGCTGCATATTGATCATCAGCTAATTTCAAAATCATCAAAGACATCAATAAGAGAAGCGGCAACAGAACTGGTAAGATCATTTCGTTTCTTTACTTTTAATGAAGATGGTAGTGTTAATCGTCTGCGACTTACTTTCACTTTGATTTGCGATAGATTGCGGCGCGCTGGCTTGATAGGCGCTCAGCTGCTCATCTGAGATGATGCGTGTCACATAGCGTCGTCATATCTGACTAAAATAGCATGACATATGGCCTATAACACGCTCACGCGTTTATTTTTAAGCATTTTTGGGAGTAGTAACATTTACATATGTGGTTTCAAGAACCAGATGCATATACACATGTCCAGTTTTATCTGGAATGTGGCCCAGACCACCTTCTGAAGTGGTTTGAGCGATCAGATTCAAATCCGTCTCAAATGCGTTTCGGGGGCATTTACACCTGGTCTTTTCACGATCGGATAGCTATCTGATCACAGAAAATGCACAAAGTGGCCAGGTGTCAACGGCCCCTGAAAGGTCACCCATTAAATCTGTTCATATGGAAGCCAGCCATAGCTCATTAGGTTCTCTTTGCAAGATAATGTCAACAAAAAGATTATAAGCAAGTGAATCAAAAATAATCCTCGTCTTTTTTTACTGTTCACAGAGATTCCAGTGCACGCACCGCCTCCTGGGCGAGCATGATATCTCACTGGCTTGTGTGGAGCAGGTAGTAACAGGTAATTCAACAGCACATGAACATACTTCACCATGCTTAACAACACCTGCAGACCACCTGCCACTCTTCAGGCTTTTTCTAAACTAAGCAGTTATAGGGTGCACATTATAGAGGAGAGAAATACTGCTTGACTATAGTGTTCTATGGCAGGATTTCATAACCCCAAACTGTTATTGGATCCTCCCACATGGATACAACATAATCAAATCAGTTTCCTGCACTTGCAGTGAACTTAGCAATATGTGTTCTTAACAATTTTATGATATTGTATTTGATGCTAATAGTAAATACTTTTGCAATGTGTGGTTGCTGCTGATTTGATCAAATTCAAATTATAGTTTGTAAAGTTGCGAATTCAAGTTTTGGTTTGAAGCTTAAATTGATTAAATTTAAAGAGAATTAAAATGATTGGAAAAAAATACTTCCGTCCAAGGTCTCGAAAAAGTGACCGATCATTGTTGTGCTTGACATCATAATGCTTGATGTGGTTCAAGTATTTGATTTTCTGCCGTTCTCTCCTTTCTCCTTGTTTTCAGTGCCTGTAAATGTGTTTTTACACAGTCGCTGGTTTCCTTCTTTTTAAACTTGGGTTTGGTTGGGTTGTTTTTAAACTTCTCCATCTCTTTTTGGTAACACTTTATTTCGACGGCCCACTTTAGACATTCTACTAACTTTAAGTGACTGCAACTACATGTCATCTAACTCTCATTACAGTATTAGTAGACTGTCAGCATAATGCTGGCACTTTATTTTGATGCTCCCCCTACACACATTCTCCTGACTATAAGGCAAGTTTATTTATATAGCCCATTTCATACACTATGGCAATTAAAAGAGATATGTGATACAGCAAAACACTGGTGTATCATATTTTTCACAACTCCCAGTTTAATAAGGGACTTTGCGAGGACATATCATTTTACCTTAACCGTAATATTACAGTCTTCTACAGTCTACTAATACTATAATGACAGTCAGTTGACGTCATTGCAAAGTTACTTTGAAGAATATCTAAAGTGGGAAAAAGGGATATAGGAAAAAAGTGTTACCTCTCTTTCTAGCTCAGTACTACGTTTAATCTCCATTTGTGTGTTTTCCCAGCATTTGTTTTAACATAACAAAAACGATCATGTGTCCTAGATAAATGACTGTAACCCTGTTCGCTTGGATGTTTCCACGAGCAATGCATACATTGGTGATAGTGTAGTGTAGCTGCAGAACCTGTTTGTGTGGCTGTTTTTAGCATAGCTGTAGATGAGCTCATCCAGCCAGACTGCAGCCTGAGCCTGGCCGCGATTAAACTTGTTTGTGTTAGATCCTTTGCACTCCCCCCATTGCTGACTTAGCCCCCCAAGTGTTGAATTGCTGTGCTAAACAGATAGAGCATGAAGCCTAAGCCACCCCCCTCCTTTTTTCACTGTCTGTCTGTGTGGATTCAACAAAAAGACCTTTATAAGAGATTCAGGCTGGGAAAAAAGCACTCTTTGAGGCTTCGATCTGTCAGTAAGGCAGAGTGACCCCTGCAGTCTGGGATGGTGCCCTTTTAAGGCCGTCTATACTGTATTAATTACAGGACTGAAAGCTAATTTTGAACCACATCCAATAGACCTTATCTGCTCATTTTTTTTAATTCGAGTTTCTTACAAAAAGTATTACTTATACTACACCTTGATCTACAACACAATGAGCCTTCAGTAGTTTGGTAACATTTTACAATCAGCTTCTATGTTTACATTTATTAACATGAAATTACAATGAACAATACTTTTGAAGCATGTATTAATCTAGGATACACTCTTAGAAAAAAGGGTTCTATTGATTGATCTGGTGATATTGATTAATTACATTTTTAACCTCCATTTCTTGAATTTTGTGATCATTCACATGCATTGCATTTTAGGGTTCCAAATACGTAGCGCTTTTAGAACCTTTTAAGGTTCTATATAGAACCTTTTCTTCTAAGAGTGTATGTATTAAATTAACATCAGTTGATTTATTATGAACAAACATCAGTTAATGAACAGAATTTATACATTTTCATGTATAGAATTATTACGCACAAAACGTATCGAAATTGGATCCATTTGAATTCTACACAGAATGCTGTATTTTTAAAGCGACATGGGGAGATTCAGGTAGAATGGTTAGAGAAAACACGGCTTTAGATACAGCACTGGCAGGTTGAAGAAATAACAACATAAAGTACACACTTTTCAAAAACTACACATTCTTGTATGATTATGGTCGCTGTTTTGCTTTAATATCAGTTTCCTATTAAATCTATTATAGACTGTGGCTGTCAAATGCGGCTTTGCCAAGTTCAGCGGCTCTGGATGAGCTGTGATATAAACGAAACGTTACTGGCTGTTTAAAAAAAAGGGAAGAGCTGCTCGATATATCCCGGCCTGTCTTCCTGTTTCAGTGGAAATTACGTCAACATCAAATAATGCTGTGCGTTTCAAAGCACTTCAGTGTGTCAAAAGTGATTTTAATCTGATTTTGCGAGTTTTAAAATAGTACAATACATGTATAAACAACATGATTGTGTGATATTGCTTTTTAATACACCAGTTTTGCTAACATTAAGTTAATATGAGCCTTTCTTCTTTCTATCCATACATGATACTTGGGTAGAGGAACTCCTCTTATGATAAAGTGGTCTTAATTATCACTTCTTTATTCTTTGGTAGTTACTTTAGGGAAGGAAAACTGCCTTAAATATTTTCGTTACTTTTTTGTCATTGTTACTTTATTTGTACCGGGTCTTTATTTGTGCCTTCAGACTGTTTGCCTGAATATTATATAGTACAGATTACACATAATACAGATTATACTCCCCCTGCTCACTAGCACATGTACTATTTAGTGTGATTAGAAAAACTTGGCAGTAATTACACATTTTCTGACACATGTTGTTTACAGTGTTGTAGTGTTTGTGCAAATGACAAGTTTAATTCTGCCTCTTGCCACAATCTTGTTTTCCCATCATTACCTGTCCTCTTTCTTTTCATCACTATCAGTAATGCTTACAAAATCAAAATAAGATTGTTTTGTGTGTGTGTTTTTTAATAGTGAATGATGTAAAGGGAAGCAGAAGATTTTAGGATCCAATCAGAAGCTGAAATTTAACCCTACAGAGCTTATCCTTTACTGCAAAGACTTCCGCATCATCCGATTCCGCTTCTGATGAAGCTGGACCCAAGAGAGTGCTAAAAAGGTACTACACACACTCACACACACAATAAAATAACTAGCCTCACAGCCTCTTGCACCCAAACACACTCCCACACATGCTCACACTCCTCCGCGTTCCTGCCACTTTTGGATTAGTCTTAGAGAGGATTAAGAGCTAATAGGCTTTGTCTGCAGCCCCTGCTGAAGTCTGGGTGTTTTTCCCTGAAGTAAAATTTGTAAACACGTGTGAGAAATTCCTGCATGTTGTTGGGTCCCATCCTGGAATGAAGTGGATTTATGATTTGTATTAATTTCAGTCAGAGTTCTGCCTTTTTGTGTATGCGGTTTTATGGACACATTTAGCCTTGATCTTTCTGTGTTGGTGTCCCACTTAAGCAAAAATCTTTTCCTAGAGCTGTAGGCCTGTGGTGTTTCAGGAAGTCTCTCCTCTCTTCGTACTCGCCTTCCCTACTGAAGAGGTTGTAGGATGAGTGGATTATAGTTTTTCTCCTTACCTAGACAACACTGCTTTCATCCACCTTCTTCGTCTGGTGGACACTGATTCCCACTGCAAACCAGTGGCATTTGGTAGATTCTGAAATGCGCATGTTAAAGCCCTCATCAAATCAAATCAAAATGTATTTATAAAGCACCTTAAAAAACAAAACACTGAGTGTATCACAGTGCTGGGTAAATTTCAAAGGGATAATATAAAATACAACTAAAAAAAGAGAAATTAAATCATGGTTTCCTGATTACGTGCATATAGATCCTATTTTCCTTATATTTTTACATTGCTTCAAAATATATTGTAACAGTAAGACAGTCAGTAGCAGAGAATCTTGTGTAATTCAATTATTAAAGGCATAGTTCATCCAAAAATAACAGTTCTGTCATCATTTACATATTTTTCGTCTGTGGAAGATATTTTAAGAATGTATTTATTCATTTAGAAGTTAAAATGGTTTTAGGTTACAAATATAAGGCAAAATTGAGTGATGCTCCAATTGATCGCGTCGATCATGATTGACAGATATTGGCTAAAGATAGCTTGAATCGGCGAAACTCCAAGAGCGCCAAGGATCAAAGGTAAATGATCCTTTGCCAGGGAGTTGATTGACAGGCGATCTGACCAATTCATAATCCGCCGAATCCACCATTTTTGTCTGAGACAAAGCCGTCAGGAGAGTTAGTAGATTAATGTTGGTGGATTTGAACTGAAAAATGGAGTGTACTGATGTCTTTCGGCGGTTAAAACAACATTCCTTCTTATGTTATTTCATGTTTTATTAATGCTATAATTTAACTAGAGGGAAGAGATGATTGGGCAGCTTTAAGAGGCTACAGCGACCTGACACTTAATAAGTTTCTTTAAAAAATGACCAAAGTTAATACTTTGTTTCATATTGAAAGTAACCTGCTCTGCCCTGTCTGTCGAGACGTTGTCAGTGTCCTTTGCTCCACGATGTATATTTACATGGTATGTGGCGATAGAGAGGCGTGGCTTGTCGGACATAGCAACATTAACTATGGGGGCTGGTCTTGCAAACAGTCAAATGTCTTTTTTTTACTTTTGTCTACTGATAGACTTAAAAGGACAAAAAATGCACTGCAGTAAAGTGTTTGAAAGTTCCCACCAAAACCATCAGAAGGTCTCTGCCTCAGTACAATTAAGCATGTTCTGTTGAGGAATGTCTCTCCCTCCCGTTATATATATTTGTGCCATAAAGCAGATAAAAAGAGCTCTTTATACAAGATCAGATCATGCGATGAAGTCCGAGTTCTGTGACTCACACCGGCCTACAAACCCATCCTGTTGCTTCACAACAAAGCTGCTGTTGTTGCCAGGCAATGTGGAACTTTGTGTAAAACGAACATTCCACATTGTGCTCCTGACTCAAAGGCTGTCAGTATAGGAGAACGGCCTCCTGTTCGTCATTCCTACAGCATAATGAGCCCTGATTGGCCATTCCTGTAGCATGACTCAGAGTGAAATGAATGGTTTCCACAGCATTTTTGGAATGATTGTTAGTCATCATTTATTAGTTACTAGAATCTCAAAGGCTGCACTAAGAGCTGTTTATATTTTTGAAAGCTGAAAAGGGAGTTTTCCTTTTAGTAATGGGAAAAAGACTGAGGGAAGCCAAGCTTTTCACCTGCAGTTATCCACCAAATACAGGGGAAATCTAAGGGGAATAACTGGAGGTACAGGAGGAGTGAAGTAAGGGGATGTTTAGGGAAAAAGAGATGCCAGAGCTTCGGCTCTAAACAGTCTGCCAGCTTCTGAGAATGTGTGAAGGAAGGGGAGAAAGGGGCAGAGAAGCACCACAAAAACAAGAGGAACAAAAAGCCCATTGAGCGCGCTTCTCACTTTCTGAGCGCTTAGCAAACACACACATTTATCCTGAAGTTCCGTTCCAGAGCTTCTCTGATGCTTTTGTTGCTCAGTGCCACTGAACGCTGAAACTATGGAGCTTACTGTGAAGGGCAAGTAGAGTGCGTTTCCTTTGACAGCCATTGCAAAGCGCACTTCTTATTCATATTCTGCTGCTAGTATTATGGAGGAGCCAAGTGAGTCAAATGCAGAGAGCTCTGGGGGTCAGTTACATATCTCAGCTCAGACTGGACAAAAATGGAACTAAATGACAAATATTGAATTTGGATTATGGAGGAGGGACTTTTTTATGTGTGCTTTTGGGTTTTAATGAGCCCTTCAGCAGAGTACCACGCCTTCAGAGGGAACTGGTAATTTCATAATATCCCATTGGAAATTACAGAGCTGCTGTTCGCATCACTTGTCTCTTTCCATAATTGTAACTATTAATTCCCAACACTTCTGTCCCTAGAGCAGGTTTTCCTTCCTTCAGAGTTTCCTATACTATCTCCTTCAGGAAAACACTTCTGACAAACAAGCAACTGAAACGTTGATGTCATTTTACCAGTACATGCATTCAATCCTTTCTTTGTACAAGATTCATTCACTCAGAATGCGATTTTGCATTGAAATTATGTGTAATGACAAAAAAAACACAAGGTCTCAGAGATGTTTATTTCAAAGGTTGTACTTATTTTAACTTGAGTGCTGCTTTTTTTATAGAACACAGTGACCGTCATACCAGAGCCCTTAAAGGGACATGTTGAAGAAAACAAAATGAGATGGGATGAACAATTATTTGGCAGTGTCACGTTTTTGGTTTTGTTTTATGATCTTGTTTCATGCCGGTCATGTGATCCCTGTTTTTAGCCCCCGTCCACACTACTGCGTTTTCGTTTAAAAACTGAGACCTTTTGCTATGTTTGCACCTTCCCGTCCAGACTAAAACGGGAAAACGGAAGACCGAGAGGCGTTTCAGTGTGGATGAGACAAAACAGAAGTGACTTCAGAAACGCTGACGCAGAGGCTCGCGCTCGGCTCTATGACTGGGTGTTATCAGTCATGACGTCCCCTTCCCTGATTCGTCGACTACTGTTCTACACCGGCACGCACATGCCCAGTGTTGGTGAAATGGTCACGTGATCCGTGTTTTCAGTTGTTTTAATGTGGACGGAGGTGCATTTCTAATCCGCAGATCGGAACACTGGTGTGGTGGACGGAGAGTCATATTCGTTTTTAATTCTCCGTTTTTAAACGAAAACGCAGTAGTGTGGACGGGGCCGGTAGTCATGTGATCCTGCCATGTGTTCCCTTGCTTCTGTGTCATGTTCTGATTAGTTGATTGCAGACTCTGTTCACATTTGTCCCATGTCTTGTCATTTAGCCTTGTATATTTAAGCCCTCATGTTTGTCTTGTTCCTTGTCGAAGTATTATTTTCCATGTAACTAATGTCGTAAGCGTCATGTCCATATTTATGTTTTGAGTTCATGGCATGGCATGAACTCAAGGCTAAATGACAAGACAAGGGCAGATCTTTGCCAAGGTGGGCACATGTCATGTCATCACAGTATGTAAATGGGTTGGACATCTGTTACAGGCAGTGCTTTTGCGTTCACTCATAAATGGTTTGCATTCCCCCAACACAAAAGTTTTGCAAGTGAAAGCAAAGTTTCTCTGGGGAACTGCGAACATTTTGCAAGAGTATGCCTTGTTTATCAAATAACAAGAGTGTGACTTGTTATTTTTCCTCTTCTCATATTTTTCAACCACCTCTTTTGTGTCAGTTGTAAGATCCTCCAAAAGACACAAGCGCTCGAACACCGTCCCTCTACCACATGTTTACCTAGAAAAGCAATGGAAAGTATCAAGTTGAATGCAAAAACACATTAAGTGAAAGATTTCTTATTTGAGTTTTCTTGAGTATCAACACTTTTACCCCAAAAATAAAAATTCTGTTATGTTACTCACCTTGATGTTGTTCCAAAGCCACAAGTTCATCTTTGGAACACGAACGAAGTATGCTTTTAGTCTTAGATACAGAGTCTTATGGGTTTTGAATGACACGAGGGTGACTAAATAATGACAGATCATTTTGGGAGAACTATGAATTATGTGGAACATACAGAGAGTGCACTTATTAAAGATGAAATCTGTGAAACTACAGCAAGAGAAATATGTTTAACTGTGTTGTAAAGGTAGAAGTCCAGCTTATCTCTGTGCTCTGCGCTCAGTGTTGTTGAAATATTTCCATGCCTGAATCCAACATCTGTGCCAAGAAAAGCTCATCTCAATTGATCTGACCAACAGGTGTTGCCAGGGAAAACAGATTAAAGGAGTAAAATTCCCAAACTGCACTATATAGTCCTGGGTGTGGGGATATTAACCAGTTCGGCACCTGACTCTCAGGTTTGTGCCGAGATTTGAATCAAGCAGCTCAGGTGGTCATTTTCCAGTGCCCTGTGGCAGGGATGTTAGTTACGATGGCTTATTTGAACACATGCTAATTTTCTTCTCCAAAAGCACATTCAAATCCCTTCCAAAGATTAGAGAAAGTACATTTCTCATTTGTAATGGATCATTTGGTATTTGTAAGGGTAAACTGGACTTCAAACAGTTTGTTAGTATTTGTATTGTGAGATACAAAAGAAGAATTTATATTAAAGTTATTAAAATATAATGCCTAAAGAAGGCATTATATTTCAGTATCATGTTTTTGTTCTGTTACTGTGAAACTAACAATGAAGGTCATTTTGTGTGCTCCTACAGGTTTGTCTGGCCATCGCTCATTACTCCCACCCTGCTGACCCTCAGCTACTCTTTGGCTTTGAATACGTTGGAAAGCGATACCATGGATCAACGGGTATGAAAACGCAGAGTGCAACTGTGACCGCAAATAATTGCCAAACTGAGTTGAGCTGTCCAGACATTCAGCCTCCCTACAAGTCGAAACATTAGGATTCTTTCCAGGAAATGCAAAGTGCTCATGTGAATAGCAGAGCTTATATTAAGATTATTATGTCTGCTATTATTGGGCTGCACAAACACATTTTTAAGAAATGACAGAATGTCGTATGTAGGAGAATGTTACACCACCAGTAATCAAACTTTCTGCTTTTCAGTTTAAATTAATGTTACAATATGTTGATCTAAAGAGGGCTGTTTTTTTATACAGTATATTCACTACTGTTACGGATGATAAGGTTTTGTAATGTGTTTGAAAAGTCTCATGTTCACCAAGGCAGAATTTATTTGACACTGTTTTTTGACCAGAATACTTCAGAAATCATTCCAAGAAACATTTCTTTTATTATCAATGATAAAAACAGGTGTGCTGCGTAATATTTAGTTAATTTATTTCAAGATCCTTTGATGAATTGAATTTTTTTATCAATCTTTCTGAATAAAAGTATTATTTTCTTAAATATCTTATCTCAAATCTCAAACTCAAACTTGAACTTGAACAGTAGTGTATATCTCCATTATCACTGTTATTTTGCCAATTCAAGGCCATAGAAGTTTTTTCAATTAAAAGAAAAGTAACGTTTTTTGGCTAGTATTAGCTATATAACGACAATCACCAATGACAACTGGAGATTTCACCCCTTGTAAAATGTAAAAGACTTTGTTCGGACTTCAACCGGCCCATGCGAAAACAAGGATACATATCTGAAGGGCATTAAATGTAGTCATGCAATGCTGATGTTGTTAACATTAACAATTTGAGAACAAAGTATAATTTACACGGTTTGATGTGATATGATAAGCGATCGTTTGATTTTAATCAGCGCGAATTTACTGCAATGCTTTTTTTCACCTTAGTTGGTCTGAACAAAAGTGGATGTTTCTTACTTGTTCGATGACATTTTCCAGTGAAAATTCTTATGTTGGTCATACTTCCTAAAAGTCGAATCTGTGACTCTGAATGCGCGATCCAACACCGGCGCGACGACTAATTAATCCGCACTGTGCCATGTCCGAGCCACAACCCACGTACAGTTGATAATTCAGCGAAATAACTGCAATTGCAGATTTCAAACAGAGAGATGGCGACAAAGAGGGAAAAACTACAGACTGCAGCTTTAATGAGATTTATTATTAAAATGTAATTATGTAATTATTATAATTTATATATATAGTTTTTTATTATAATTTATTATAACATTAATGTGTTTAAGAAAATGACAATTATTTAATGCACTAAGCATATTCTTAAATAAAACACACCTCAGTAAAAATGTCCCATAACCACCTGCAACTCTCAGCGTTTCACCCACATGAGTATGCATCGCTGGACTGCTTTATAAGCTTGTACAACATGTCTGGTTTGTTTAGATGAGACGGTGAATGGTGTTGACCCTGGCGGGGGGTTGCAGACCCCCCTGTTCGACTGCTCCTCAGACTGGGACAGAGAAATTAGCGTCCAACCGGTGCCTCTGAATGGAGGGTGTGTACCATAAATCAAGGCTATTTCATCTCACCCAGGTGAGTGCATATATGAGAGTTCACATGTAAATAATCATCTATTTTGCAAACAGGGGTGAGTTGCATAAACTGCTAAGACTTGTCTTACAAGTTAGTCTTACTTTTTTAGTCTTACTGAACTTTTGTTCATTACCTTTTAAAGTTAGTTATATAAAAACGTACATTGGTCTAATTTGATACCGAACAGTAAGCTTGATTACCCTAACTAACTGCTAGTTGGTTAAACTAGTTCTTAAAGTGATCTCCACTTTTTTTTGGAAATAGGCTCATTTTATCACTCCCCAGAGTTAAAAAGTTGAGTTTTACCATTTACAAATCCTTCAGCCGATTTTCTGATATTTCAAAGAATATCTAGTAACCAGACAGTTTCTGGTCTCATTGACTTCCATAGTAGGAAAAAAATATACTATGGAAGTCAATGAGACCAGAAACTGTCTGGTTACTGATATTCTTCTAAATATAAAAAAATAAGCTGAATACATTCGAAAATGGTAAAACCCAAATGTTTAACTCTGGAGGAGTGAGTAAATGAGCCTATTTCAAAAAGTGAGAGTATCCCTTTAGACACTGTCTCTAACACAATGGCTATGTTTATGCAACTGGCCCCAGCTTTTATTATAAGCATCATAGGCTAAGGCTCATTGCTGCTCATGCCTTTCATGTGGAAAGTAAATGTAACAGAAACACAGGTATGAGTATGTACAGTACACATGGGTATTGTTTAAGTGAACATGAATTATAGTACACTTACACGACAATGATATACTAAAAACGGTAAGGTGTTTCCTTTCTGTCCCTACATGTACAGACGACAACATTGTCAAAATGATCCCCGTTAACGTGTATATCTGCAACAAAGATTAAAAATGCTGTGTTAAACAAGCCTCTTTGTAAAGAAACACTATGGACCTATTATACGACTGAACATGTAATACTCATGCACATGACGCCCCCATATTTACACATTCACGTTCTTGTAGTTTACATGAAAACAATAAAGAAATCATTTTTAATAACTTGCACTTTGAAACCCCTTTTTCTAAAATTGATGTTTTTGGCCCCAAAACACTGATGTAAATGAACGGCCAAAACACATGAAAAGTTTTTGTTTTTAGTTGTAAACGGTGTTGTGTAAAAGGCCCCCTGTAGTCATCCTAATAAATCTCCTGACTGGATGAGGATAACTGATTAAATGATGACAGGTTCATATGAATCTGCTCAGACAGACAGGAATGCAGTAATCCTCTGGAATGAAAGCACTGATCCACATGCAGTTCAGCATCAGGTCATTGTGTTTATAATACTAACACAAAGAAGAGTCATGTATTTCATTGTGCTTGACAGTTTCAGGAGCCATTTATGTGGAATTTAACTCATTTTTTTGCTTTTTGCAGTCTTCCAGAGTTCTTTGTGGTTCCGGTATCTCTAGCAGATCAGGATCTGAAGCAATACGCCTGCTGCTTTTACTCCCAGCGCATCCCGGTGAGCGCCATTTACCTGACTGGATTATTGGTTTTAGAGTTAGAGGGGAGGAAATCTACAAATCACTTTTACTACCCCAGTCTGTTTTGCTCTTACTAGGAGAGAAAGTCATTAGTTAGGGTCTAAGTTTAAAACTTTGCAGAATGAGAAATGATGTCGTATTTAAGCATACTTGGTGGATGGATTTGCACTTAATAGTGCATGTGTGTCAACACACATAGGCTGAATCTTTTGAAGAGTATTTATGTGTGTATGTGCTTTGGTTTGTAGTTATGGTGTTGGAATCACTCCAGTGGAAGCGCTCTGGTCCGCATGTCTAACATCAACGACCCACTGCAGCAAAGGAAGGTGGAGCAGTGGTAAGAAGAGAGACAAGAAAAACATTTCTCAGACAAGAAGAAAATGTTGGGCAGGGCTTGATTATCTCCATGGGAGAATTGATTGGATCGTTGTGGGTTGTTATTGCTGTGATCTCATGTGAGTGACAGGTTATCCTGCCCTCATGAGAAGATGTTGCTGCAAGGCAGAATAGAAGTTCTTTTGATTTAAGAATACAAAAAAAAAATATAAAAAAGAAATCATTTAATGAATACTGCAATATTCCATAATGATGAATTTAAGGAAAAAAGATTATTATAGATGGATTTGATAATATATTTTTGACAGTCATTTCCCCAAATATTATTTCATTGCTCTTTGAAATTACATCAAATGTTGTGATTGTGCTTGTTTATTAATCTCAGATCGTATGAGCCTAGTAGGGTTGCCAGATCTGCTCATAGCCGAAGATACAGACTGTCTGTTCTGTTATTTATCACCCAGTTAGCATTGGTTAAATCCTCTGTGTTTCTGTAGGATTTCTCAGTGCCATCATTAAGAGTCACCCCCTGCGCAGTGATGTCTTCAAGTCGGATTTGGACAAAAACCTCCCAAACATCCAGGATATTCAGACTGCTCTTCTGAAACTGAGGCAGATCTGTGTTATAGGTAAATAATATCCTGTTGGAGAAAAGGGTGATTGCAGTACACACTCAATTGACTTTAACTGTAGGAAATACCTACCAGGCTTATTCATGTTAATAATTTAGCTTAAGACTGGGTTTACAACATAAGGGCCAGGAATGTTCTTGGTTATTCCAAGAATCCCACACAGTGCTTCCTGGTGCCATTAAAAACATATTTAGTTGATACTCTTACTAGTTAAACTATGTTACAATTATTAAAGGATCTAAGATGTATTTTAGCAGATAATCTGTTTATTACCTTTTTTTGCTTTTGTATTTATATGCTTATGCAGAGCCCTTTGAGGAGTCTGAAGAGAAGTGGCTGTCATCCTTAGATAGCTCAAGATGGATGGAGTATGTCAGGTACGACTGAGAAACACTCAGTAGTCACACACACAACATATTTGAGTTATTTCGTGCCAGAAATGTTGGAAACAGGCATAGGTTTTCTGTTTTGTGAATTCTCAGGTGTTTATTTCAGGTCTCAACAAATCTGTTTTCAGATGTTGATAGTTCTGTGCACTTGTAAGATTGGTGTGGTATGTGTTTTTTTTTTACAGGACATTTTTGAAGCATGCAACAGATGTAGTCTATATGCTGGAGAGCAGACACGTGTCTGTCATACTCCTAGGTAAGAAGACCTTTATATTATATTATTTTATTTTTATATTATATTATATTATATTATATTATATTATATTATACTATATTATATTACTATTATATTATATTATATTATATTATATTATATTATATATATATTATATTATATTATATTATATATTATATTATATTATATTATATTATTATTAGATTAGATCAGGGTGCCGAACCCTGCTCCTGCACTATCGACTGTCCTGCACAGTTTATCTCCAACCCTAATCAAACACACCTGAAGCAACCAATTAAGGTCTTCAGGATACACTTGAAAATGACAGGCAGGTAAAAAAATTAATTTGGAGTTAGAATGAAACCCGACTCTTTTCTTGAAATCCTGGAGCCCATTTTTAGATTATTTTAAGAAGATGAGCTTTGGATAAACCCTTTTTGTTTTAAATTTCTCTCTTTTTTTTTCTTTCCTCCTCTACTTTGTTGTTTATATGTATGCATATGTTCCTGTGATTATATGTTCATCTGCATTTGAGCATTTATTTTGTTTGTTAATTTCTTTATTTAATTATGTAACAGTCTGATGCTTGTACTGTGCTTGAGATGCTTTTCTTAATAATAATAATAAAAAAAAAGAAAAAAAAAAGAAAATGACAGGCAGGTGTGTTTGATTAGGGTTGGAGATGAACTGTGCAGGACAGTTGAACCGGCAGGAGCAGGGTTGGGCACCCCTGGATTAGATTGTGTGGTAGTCATCACCTGCGCTATTCTTTTATTGTTCTGAATCTCATGTAAAGTGATAAATGATCTTGCCCCTTTATATTCCGTATGTGTGTGAGCAGAGAAGGAGGAGCCTGGGACCTGAGTTGTGTGATTTCCTGTCTGGTGCAGCTGATGTGTGATCCTCACTGCAGGAGTCTGCATGGCTTCCAGGGTCTGATTCAGAAGGAGTGGGTGATGGCTGGGCATCGGTTCCTGGATCGCTGCAACCATCTGAAGAAGAGTGACAAAGAGGAGGATAGTGCAGTATCCAGTATCTTATTTGTTCATTTAAAAGAGGTACTTATATGTGAAGTAAATTGTTTGTATTGTTCATATTCTTTCTGTCTACAGTCTCCTGTGTTTCTGCTGTTCCTGGACTGTGTGTGGCAGCTGTGGAATCAGTACCCAGCAGCGTTCAAGTTCACTGAGGTGTACCTCACAGTGCTGGGGGACAGTATGTGGGTCCCTGTCTTCAGCACCTTCCTCTTCAACTGCCCCCGGCAAAGAGCAGAGCACAGCAGGGTTAGATGCTTTTTGACAAGTTTTGTAATTAGTTTTAGTTTTGAAACACTTTTACATACCATTAAAAATCATTAATGCATGCTTGATTAGTTTTTTAACTAAGGGAGTTCATGCACTGCCACTACTACCTGTGTCTCACTTGGAAAACTGTAAGACATTAAATATTAGTCTTAGTAATATATAACATTTTTATATTTCATATACTGTATATATATATTAGGGCTGTCAAATGATTTAATCATGATTAATCACATTCAAAATAAAAGTTTTTGTTTACATAATATATGTGGGTGCACTGTGTATAATTATTTTGCATATAAATACACACACATGCATGTTTATTTAAGAAAAAAATATTATTTATATATAAAATATTTATATATAATATAAATGATTATATATAAATATATATATATATATATATATATATATATATATATATATATATAAATAATATATATATATATTAATAATATATAAATATATAAATCTATATACAGTATATACATGAAAATATTTCTTAAATATATACAAGCATGTGTGTGTATTATATATATATATATATATAAAATAATTATACACAGTACACCCACATATATTATGTAAACACAAACTTTTAATTTTGGATGCGATTAATCGCGATTAATCGTTCGAACAGCCCTAATATAAATTATATATAAATCTATATACAGTATATACATTAACATATTTCTTAAATATATACAAACTTTTGTGTGTATTTATATATGTAAAATAATTACAGTATACACAGTGCACCCACATATATTATGTAAACAGAAACTTTTATTTTGGATGTGATTAATCACGATTAATAATTTGACAGCCCTAATATATATATATATATATATATATATATATATAAACTAATAAAGCATGCATTAATTCTTGATCTCCAGGACAAAACAAGACAAATGAAGTTTTGTTTTTTATGATATTTTTCTTTTGAATATATGAATTAATTTTATGCATAAGCACATACTGCCAACAACTCTACCAACTAACAGCTAAACTGAATATCAGCTATTTTACACTGAGTTTATATTTAATATCAATAAATCAGTATTAATACTGTTTTCTTTCACTTTTTTGACCTCTTTGAGTTGATGTCTACCCTTCTATATCTGTCTGCCTCTTTCTCTCTCATCTCTTCAGGATTTTGCGAGCAGTAAGAGTATTCACCTGGGACAGGACCAAGCTCTGCGCTTTCCTTCAGTGTGGGACTGGTCCCAACAATTTAGTCTTAAGAGACCAGACTCTTTTTAACAATCCCCTGTACGTGGGCAAGATCGCCACCTGTGTGCAAAACGGCACAGTGAAGACATTCACACACAGGCGCAGCAAGGTGAACTCTCTATCTCTACTAGTCTGTAAACTGTAAGAAGTTGAAATCAATCCACAACAGAACGCAAATTCTTTTTTAAAAGGTTAAATGTAAAAAGAATGCAAACATCTTTTTTGCTTCTCCCTCAGAAACACTACAGTTCCACGATGCGAGGTCTACCCTCCGCTATGCGAAATGGATTCGCTTGAACCGAACGACACCCTGACACGCCGGAACTCCCTCATGCTGCGTCTCCGGTCTGATTTGTCTCAGGTGCGGGAGCAGCAGGAAACCCCATCGGAGCGCTTCATTCGGGACTGGTTCTCTCGTCCTGTTGACCTGCAGGGGTTGTTGCTGCCCCAGCTCCTCCCATCTCACCTCTCTGTCTGGAAGCTCTACTTCCTCCGCTGGGTTCCCAGAGGCACAGATCCCTCAGGGCGGACCCATCACCGCCTTCCACAAGCTCTCGTTGCTCACAGATGAGATTGAAATGCTCCAGAGCCAGTTGAGGCAGTACAATGGAACACCCTGTACTCCCAACAACCCACACACAGAGCACAGCAAAATGTATTTTAAGGTGACTTCGACTCCTCACCAGTCCCTCGCTCCTCCAGAGTATCTCAGCTCCTCGTTCCCCTTCTCTCCTATGGGTAACCTGTGCCGACCCGGGCATCCTGGGGACTCCTCTTAGCAAGTTCCTCAATGGAGCCAAGATATGGCTCTCTACGGAGACACTGGCCAATGAGACGATTTAAGGCACATTGCTGGGATAGGACTGTGAGGTCAGGCAAACATGAAGATCTAAGGCTTGAAGATCTTCTCACTTGTATTTAGCTCTCGTTTTGAATGTGCAGGCTTGTGGTACCGACAGTTACCTGTCTGTTGAGAGTTGTAAGTCGGTGTGGTTTTTTTTTGCACATGATTTAATATAAAGCTCCAATCGCACATCGTTCTGACTTAGGATTGTTTGGATCTGTTCTACACTGCCGGTATGGACTTTTCTTCTTGTGTTGAACTTAAAATACTTTGTGTGGAGCTTGTGGCATTAATTGGAAAGGACGTGGAACTTGTAACACTTTATATTAAAGTTCAATTTGTTAACAGTACTTAATGCACATTAGGTATCGTGAACTAACAATGCATTTATATAGCACAGATCAAAGGTTCATATGAATACATACTACCATTCAAATGTTTGGGGTTGCGTAAAATACTATGAAATATTATTAGAATTTAAAATAACTGTTTTCTATTTTTTCTATTTATTCCTGTGATGGCAAAGCCCAGTTTTCATCAGTGCCACATGATCCTTCAGACATCATTCTAATATGCTGATTTCTGAAGTATAAATTTCTTTACAAAATAAAAATTAAATATTTAACTGACCCCAAACTATTGTTTGCTAATTCATGTATTCATACTACATTAGTAAATGTTAATATTTACTTAAAAATGTGTTAGTACACTATATGAAGAGTTCAGATGCAAAAGCCTCTAAATGCCATTTGAAATTTTCTTCTAAAATGACCATTTTTATCAAGCTTGATATTTAAGTTCAGGAATTTCACTTAAATGACAATTAATAGGTAATCTTCATTGCCATTTTAAGTGAAATTACTGAACTTAAATATACGAGCTTGATAAAAATGATCATTTTAGAAGAAAATTTCAAATGGCACTTAGAGGCTCCATACCTAATGCATTAATTGATGTTAACGAATTGAACCTTATTATAAAGTGTTATCGTAGAACTATAACTTTAAATCTATGGTATAAAATATGCATATATTTTATCTTTTAATCTTAAAATAGTTTAAGATTTCTTGAAACCTTCTGGTAAGGTCTAACTGTAGTTAGCTTTATTAAAATGAATAACCAAAATTGTGAATCTTGATATAGTAATTGACAGGGTTTATCAGCATAAACCCCAATAGCAGGCAATAACTGTGCACAATATGGGTGTCTCTCAGGCTGGCTGGATCCCTGTCTGTCAGACATTGTGCTTTCTGAAGCACACCATGGCAGTTTAAGTGACTGACAGCTGCTCAAGCCCAATCAGCTGGTTGATTTGACAAGTAGTCATGTAGTCAGTGTCTTAAACAGCATCTCAGTAAAATTATCATTTGAGAAAGTTATGCTAAAGCACCTGTGAACTTTTGCTTATTTGATCAATGCAACAGTAACCTTGGTCTTGGTTTGATATGTAGCCTCTTTAATTTTAGATTTTGTTCTTTTAATTATGGTTGGGGAATTTTTTTGTAAAGTTTTAAATTTATATTCTTTTTTTTTTGCTAGAACTTGGTACTTACCTTTTCCCCTGATGCCCTTTAACTAGTCTGAAGTAATGCACAGTATGTGTGTAGTTTACCACTAATGCTGTCAGTATGAAAACTGTGTGCTTTAATGGCATGGTTTGATTTGTCAAACAGCACTGAATATTTATTCAGTTATGCAAAGAAACTTAAAACCAGGGACATTGTACAAATCCTTTGTGCCTTGTTGCAGGGCCCTGAATTGCAATGTACCTGTTCTTTCTTTTTTTTTTTACTCTGGATATGACAAAAAATGCTTCAAAACACATCACAGGAGTTTCCCCTCTGGTGTGTAAGTGGAACAACGCTGACTAATTCCAAAGCTTTGTGTGGAAGTTGTTAAAGATATCAGTGGTTGGAACAGCTATGTCTTTGTGGAGACTCAAAGTTGTTATTTTAGTTTTTGTTTGTGAACTCATGGGAGCCTTGTTTTGTGGCAATATGCAGAATAGGGCTCTTCAGATTTTCATGCAAATAAAAGGAATTGCCACATTTGACTTTAACATCTGCCTTTTTTGTTTTTCAGCACGTTATGTACTTTCTAATAGTTTTAAGAGTTTAGAAATCAGCAAAAGCTGTCTTAAATTCCTTTTGTTTATGCTCTCAAAACATGAATTGTATAAGGAAAACATTAGAGCACTTCACTCAATAGTACTGCCCTCTTCTGACCACTTACTGTTATGCCTAACTGAACATGAGTATATTCATTTAGAAGACACTATTAGTATGCACAGGTGAATCATAATATGACAATGAATAAATAAATTATATATTTTTCCCCATACCTTTTGAATGATGCATTTGACTTATTTATTGAAAGATATACAGTGGCCACATACTAGTAGTATTTTATACATATTAAATAAAATGCATATGCCTGCATTATGTTTTAAAATGTCAAAACCTATTTAAAAATAAACATAGCACAAGCATATTTTTGGTTTTAAAGCGCCATAAAACAAGTTCATTTGTTAATGTGATTAATGGGAACTTTATGCATCCATGAAAAATGGCCAAAAATTAAATACAATATATATTCGACATAATATATCAATGATTTTAATGAAAGATTGTTTCAAGTAGTACTCGTTCTCTATAAGAAATACAAGCTATTTATTCTAAGAGCAATATTTGCAGTATGTTTTAACAGTTAATAGTGAGTGTTTAAATATAGTCCAAAAAGAAAAAACTCCAGGACACAAATATACAGGAAAAAGAAATCTGTATTTGAATAAAAATGACAGGATATACGATTCAATTAGATTTCTCAAAAAACAAATAACTGTACATATTGTTTTTAAAACGGGTTATAACATTACAACTTTAGCTTGCTTGCAGAATCTCTTTTTGTTTTCTTCTTTGCTGTGTGGTCCTTTGAGCCCTTTGATTTGGCTCTTGACTTGGTCTTGTAGTTGGGTGAAGAAGCTTGAGAGGAACGCAGGGCCTTATCACATGCCATCATTCTGTTGGAAAATACAGGAAGAGTTAGAAGATATACACTTAAAACTGCAATAGTTAGAAATATATACACGAACCACAATATGTTTGGTATAAATTGCATTCAGACTTCAGGTTACTGACCGTGAGTCATCTCCGACTTTTCCTCCTTTGGTAAGATTCTTCGAGCTCTTCAACTTCGGGCTTTACTCTTCTTTTGGTTTGCCTTTCTTCATTGCGCTTCTTTGAGTTTTTGTCTCTTCTCCTGCTCCTGAAATCTTCAGACGCTTTCAGTTTTCTTCTACTTGATACTCTCTCGTTTCTTATCGAGTAGTGGTTTTCTCTGTCTTCTCCAGTATGTCTCCCTGCCTTATTCTTCTCCTGAGATAAGAAAATGAAGCGCATTGACATACTAGTGGAGATTTTCCTGAGCTTGTGAAATGTTTTCAGCAAACACTTTACAGAGCAAACTTCTTCTTAACAGGATCAACGAGAAAGATGCGAGACAGACCACACGGACATTGATCTCCTCTGGAGCCAGCAGTGTGGCGTCACTGGCATTAACTGGAGCCACTTCCTCCATAGAAATGGGCGGCAGGTCGGAAACAACTTTCACCTCAGAACATGCTAAACAGAAAAAGAACAACACTTGTTCAATAAAATGACTCATTTGAACATGCTATTTTCACATTTCACACATGCAGGAATACACTATAGCTGACTTGGAGCTGCAGAGGATGTTTTACTCACTGGTTTTGGTGTGAAGTGGAAGTTTGATAGAGCATCCAGTTTGAGAAAAAGGTGTCCATAAGTTTCTAGAATTTCTACATGTGCTGGGTTCTCCTCTTCTTCCTTCTTTCCTGAGGCCAAACAATTAAACAAATGTTTGAGTTTTTTTTATATTAATAGTTCTTTTGCAACAAGGATTTTTTAAAGTGATGAGTAAAGCCATTTACAATGTTACAAATGATTTCCATATCAAATAATTAAATATATGCTTATAAAAGTGCTTTTAATAAAAGTGCTTCTTAATAGTAAATATTAAGCAGCACAACTGTTTTCAACATTTGATAATAAAAATAAATGTTTCTAGAGCAGCAAATCAGCATATTAGAATGATTTCTGAAGGATCATGTGACACTGAAGACTAAAGTGATGGATACATGTGTTGGAATGGGCTCTATTTCCGGTGAAGGTTTAAGATGCTGGAATAACTTCGCACCAATTGTAAGTCCAATGCAATACCAAGAATTTATATAGAATTTTATACTCCATGGTTATACTAAAAAATGTTAGTCACAAGAACAGATAAAACAGACACCCTTTGTGTTCTCATTATATTTTATGCTTCTTTTTAAAATTATATTAAATAAACATAACTATATATGAAAACGTATGAACGTTTTGTTTCAGAGGACAGGAAGACAGTACATTTTTAAGACATAATCCATTTTCCTTGGTTTTCCTCGCTTTAATCTACCCAATCGGAAACTGTTGAGCATCCTTGCGTCAAATGCGGAACTTATGCGTGCATATAGCCCATAAAATATGATCAAATTTGTAATAAAATGGACAAATATGACCACATATATATACATATTCTAAATATGCACATATATATATATCAAAAACACAATTTCAGCAGGATATGGAAGAGGGACACAGTGGACAGGACTCACCTGTGTCTGTTTGATATACTCTTGCTCATAAACCTCAGCCAGACTCAGTTTGCTCTTCTCATGGTCCAGAGTGAGTCTCTTCTTATATTCAAACACCTCCTCTTTAGGCTTCTCTTTCCTTACCACATCATCCCACACCTGACATACAACAAATCAAACACAAAGAGCTCAGCAACCCTTAATTCAGATACTGTGTGACAAAAACATGACGTACATTAAATGCATGAAACAAGCATAACATAATTCATTTGATTTATAAATGATTTACTTTATAAGCCCCTCGACATAAACATGGAAGTCTAAACAAACCTGATCTTTAATTCTCTGTTTAATTATATCCTCAATCTGTAAGGTAGTTTCCTCTGTGATTACAGGAGCTGTGAAGGAGAAAAACAAAGTAATGAACAAATCTATAAATAAGCATATTGCAATGGAAATCAGCATGAAACTCACCCATCGCTAGAGGCCTGGTCAACAGCCACATCCTCTTCCAGCATGCTGTTCTCCGGGTCAGTATTGAGCGCTCACCTCTCCCGAACAGCTGCCAAGGCTTCTCTGGACAACGCAGCATTCTCCCAGCTCTTCAATCTGTCTTTTCATCTGTTTCAATCCATATCGAACCAGGGTTATTATTGTTGAATACGTGTGTGTGTGTGTGTGTGTGTGTGTGTGTGTGTGTGTGTGTGTGTGTGTGTGTGTGTGTGTGTGTGTGTATGTGTGTGTGTATGTGTGTATTTATTGTTTATTTTTCAATTCATATCAAACCAGGGTTATTATTGTTGAATATGTGTGTGTGTGTGTGTGTATATATATATATATAAAAACTGAATTAAACCTTTCTAAACATATATAACAAAATTTGAACATATAAAATAAATGAAAACTAAAAATAACAAATCAAACCCAATTTAAAATATTAATAACAATTATATTGAATAAATAATACAAAAAATGGGTGTCCAATCCAGCTCAAAGATCAAGTGTTCCGATACCCTTTTCCCTTCCGAATTCCGGTAAAGCAAATCAGTAACTCAGTTGCAATTACTAGTCTGCAACTAGTTATTGTTTAAGAAAAGTATCGGATCAGTACATAGGTAGAAGTACTCGCCGAATTTCAATGCCAGATTTTTTATTGATATTGGCAGCATTTCTGATACTAGTATACTGGATCGGAACAACTCTACTCAGCAGAGGGGCACTGTCCTGCAAATTTTAGTTTGCCCTTTCCAAACCAAGTTTGGACACCACAACTAAAACACTAACATATCCATAGTTTGAGTGCTACTGCAAAGGTCATTTTAAAGACAAACCTTTTCCTGACGCTTTCAAATGATGACTTGACCTCAGGTTTAAGCAGATTGTTTTGCTTTTCCACCCAGAATGTCTTCCACATCCTCCCTTCACTCTCATCAGGAAGGTCAAAGGTCACCTTGCGTGAAGCATCTCTTGCTCTATCATCCATGTCATCCCTAAATGAAGAAAGGGAAAGCATTAAATCTCCGAAAGAAAATGCTGTATTCCGTTAAAACACAACAAAGACAGCAGTCATGACTTACTCCTCCATATCAAAATCCTCCTCATTCATATCATCTTCACTCCTCATCCTCTCCCTCATAATCATCATTAGATTCTGGTTCATTCTCTTCATCCAGGAGCTTCTGTTCAGCTCTCCATCCACTGGAGCAAAGAAATCTTTGTACTTCATATCTCTGGAGCTTTTCTTCTGTAAAATTAAAGACATTGTGAGTTTCATTACATGTTACTTTAATTTATGTTTAAAAACCCTGTTACACCATCACCTTTTTCTGTTGTTTCGATTTGACTGGTTTATCAAACCTTCAGTTCCTCCTCTTCATCAGATGGCAAATTCTGAAAAGTAGTCGATGTCATCTCCGCTCTCCTTTCCCTCTCTTTATCCATGTTATCCAGAAAAGCTTCCATTTCAGACAGTTTGTGAAACCTGTCATCCACTTCTGATGGAGTCCCATTAGATTTTGATAATTTGGTAGCAGACTGTCTCTGTTTGGTTTGTTTTCAAATTTATCCACATCAAAGTCCAAATCTGAGTCTTCGCAAGAAGTAATCTCATCCTCGTTGCTTGCTGATGGCTTCAGCCTCTGCTCAGTTTTCTTCCTCTTCATCTTTATCATCATCCTCAAGTTTATCATCATCATCTTCACCCTCAATCTCTTCTTCCGACCATCATCCACATCCCCATCCTCCTCTTCCGTATCTTTCCAGAAATGTTATTGTGTCATCTGCAGACAGGCTGCTCAACTGCCTTCTCAAATCGTGTCAGTAATGCAGTGTTCTGAAGCTTCCAGCTCCTGCCAGATTTGCTCCTCATCAAAGTTTTCAATGGTCAGCTGCACCAGTGGACTGCCTTTGCAGTATGCAGGCTCGTGGGCTTTATGCAGATCATAAAGAGTCTTGGTAAGTGATGTGAAGTCATCTTGCCAAAGCATCCTGGACACTGAATATAGATTAAGAGCATAGAAGAGAAATGTCAATCATTCTTCCAGAACCATCTGTTCCATATCGCAGTAAAAACACGAATTACATGATATTGATCTATTTACATTTAAAATGAAACCATCATGGAGCATAACAACAGAGACGTATTACACTGTGACGAGTAACATTTTCACTTAACATGAACGCGCAACCACAACGTGAGAGTTTTGCACATGGGTGGCCCGATACCAGTTAGGCTCGTTGTACGTTAGATCACGTACTAACTCTGATGAACAACCCCAGTTCAACTAAATATATAATTAATTCAACGTGCATCCAACCTGTAGAAATAACTCCGGGTGAGCTGTGTTGCTGCTTGACAACTGCAAGCAGCTTTCCAGCATGCTTGGCCATCCCGTTCGCCATTCTCTAGCCACTGATGGGTCTCAGGTGCGCTTGGTCAACACGCGTGCCACACACATTATCGCTGTATTGCGTTTCCAGCATGAGAAAAGGTTCCACACAACCGCAACTGTTCTTAATTTTGAGAATTTACTGTTTGTGGCAAAGCGTAATCATGATTTTAAAATGAAAATATTATGATAATAATTATATGGGTAAATCATGCGTATATTACCAGAACACGTAAATGAAAGCGTGCTTCGTGCTTCGTTTAAATAAAGTTTTGTTTGTTGTCAATGACCGCAAAGATGGCTTCCTCTTTATTAAAGGTTGCAGGTAAGTACAGTAGTAAGCTCAGTTTGTTGTAAGGTTATGTAATTAGTTTGAAAGTTTTTTAAACATGTAGAGATGTTTTATTCTACCTTGCAGTTTGTCTGTATCTTACTTTTTGAGAACTGTCGTTATTAAAATCCATTATAGACTACTTTTGTTGTAATTATAGTTCTATATTGCATCCATATTGCAATCTCATTTGACTTGCAGTGACATTTCTCTCGAGATGTGCTCGGCACGGTGTTCCCTCAGTGAGGGCATTGTCTTTGTACAGTTCCCGTCAGTCAAGGTGTACCTGGGTCATTGTGGAAGTCAGTAGGCTGAATCACGTGGCTATCGCAGTCCCAGACCTAGAGAAAGCCACAGCGCTGTACCGCGATGTGCTGGGGGCTCAGGCTGAGCGCCACGGTGCCTCTCCCTGAACATGGAGTGTACACCGTGTTTGTGGAACTTGGAAACACAAAATTAGAAGCTTCTACACCCTCTGGGAGAAAAGAGCCCAATTGCAGGATTCCTGCAGAAGAATAAAGCCGGGGGGATGCATCATATCTGTATTGAGGTAAGGTTAGATCAGTGGTATACCCAATATTTAAAGGTTTCCCATTTGTGCCTAAGATGTTTCCTCTGGTATTTCTGTTGTAATTATGACAATTCTGCTTGCTAGCGTTATTGATTGATATCAAATTATAAATCCTATAAAGCATTATATATTAAATATTTAGTGTTTCTTTAATATTTATATTTAGCATGTTTGTCAAGAAATATGAGTGGGGAAGGTGTGTATGTGTGTGCATTTATACACTTCACAACTCAATATTATGACAATGACTAGAAGAATATTTACTGGTCTTCACTACATAGGCCTTGTGAAACAAACTGTGTGTGTGTGTGTGTGTGTGTTGTTTTAGGCGAGTTTAATTAGTAAATAACATCTGGCTTAACATAGTCGACTTTGTCTTTTGCTTCTTCTCAATATTAACTTATTTATTTTATTCATGCAATATATTATTTTAATGATAAAAATTTACTAACATATAGATGGACAAAAATGTTACATAACACTCACATAAAATCAAATCACACAGGTGTCATGTATCACAAAAAAAGCACATACAAATCACAATATTCAGTAAGATCATTTTTTTAATAATATATTTTATTGAAAAAAGTAAACGGACAAAACTAAAATCGACTAAATATCATTACGCAGTTTCATTTTAAAATAGCTTTTAGAATGAATATGAAACAACAGCATATTATATTTAATACTACTTTATAATGTTCATTCCATTTACAATTTTTCCATATAAAAGTAACATTAGATGGGATAGTGATAAATTCAGAAACTTTTTTTTTGTACAATCTTATTGTAGGTGTCCTCAGACCTTTCTGCCTGCTATCAGAGAGTAATCAGTTTATTAGTGGACAGAATACAGTAAGGACCAATCATAAATGTTGAACGTATCCATCATTTATGTGTTGCCTGTTTGATTGCAGGTGGATGACATCAATGCAGCAATAGTGGATTTGAGGAAAAGAAAATCTGACTGTCTCCCCAGAGCCTCCGGATAGGAGCTCATGGCAAACTGTGATGTTCCTCCACCCTAAAGACTGTGATGGGGTTCTTGTGGAGATAGAGCAAGCCTGAAATTTTACACATGAGAGTTGTATCTTGTAAACAGTGACTTTGTTCAGTTCTGACACTTAAGAAAATAGGATCATTGCAATGGTATGGAGTGTTCATATTCATGACTTTAAGATTTTTGTTTTTCTTAATAACTATTTCCTTCAATGACTTAAAGTAACCTTTAAAGTCCTCTTTGAAATAATGTATACTATTAAAACAATAGATTAATTCATGGAAATGCTATAATCTTTAAATCTTTATAATCTTTAAATTCCTTTAAAATAATGAATTAACTCTGTATTTACTATTAGAACAATAAGCAGAAATAAGCTCATTTAATTCATGGCAAAATGCTATAATAAATGGTAGCATAAGTTCTATCATGTCCATAGCTGAGAAGCCAGCTGAAAGCCTCATAAGCTTCTCATCTGGATCTAAATGGAACAGACAGATCGAAGCCTCCTTTTTTTGCTGACAACCATGTATTTGGAAGACAAGTTGGCTCAATATCCATCTCTCCACTGTCGTCAGCCTGCTGAGACAGAGTGTTGTTTTTGCTCTGATGCCTTAATCTGCCTTTCTTCTGTGAAGCGGGTTAGTTTGTGGGCTTGTGGTTTCCAATGTGTGGTCTTGAAAGGTTTTGTTCAAGGTTCTGGCTTTAACACTGCTAGAGACAAGGTGTTTTTTTCCTGTTTAAGCTGTTTTGGACATTCAATTTATTGGGCAGTCTGAAAGACAAACACTTTCCAGGCAAATTCACATCAGCTGGTCCCAGACCTTTTGCATATCTTTCCATTTTGCACATGCTATATTTTCCGAAATGTTTGCTTTTATGCACTGGAACTGAAAAATACTAAAAGCATCACATCTTTAATCAGGTAACACAAATATTGCACAGAAATCATCAACCAGTGAGCTACAGTTTAAGTGTTTTAGGGGGAAGATTTCTTCATCAGAGCAAGGTGCTATAATGCGTTCCAGTAACATTATGTAAGAAGTCTGCATTTGTGTGCCATAATGTGAAAGCATCTGCCTGGATTAGTCATGGTGCAAGAGTAGCTGCATGGTAATTGTTGTTTTCAGTGTCCCAAAGGCAGCTCATCCTAATTGCACATTTTCAAACCACATGTCCAGTTTTATCTAGGGCATTGGAAGCTGTTTGCCTTAGATTTGAGAACACACTTTCTCATGTTGCCTGTCTGAGAATACCTACTTAGAAGAGGTAGAATTAAGATCTCATTTTCGAGCTAAGGAGTATTCATTTTGTTCTTTTTTATTGTTATTTACTGTTTACAGGAACACTGAAGGATTAGCTAATATGTGGTCCTTTGCATTATGATCTAACATGTAACTTGCATGTGTGTCCAACAGCATCAGAAAGATTATGTGCTTCATATAGAAACGTAAATCTCTCTTATGTAATGTCATGAGTACTGTCATCCTACAGTGAGACAGATGCATCATTTGAGCGCCACTATCCATTGGCCGATTCATCAAGGACAGTGTATAGTGGATTTGTAAACATTTACATGGAGGCTAATTACTGAATTTGATTATGACATATTAGAGAAGGATAAGAATAAGGCTTCGATTCGCACTTTTTTTCCACGAGGATTTTTGTTATTTTGCTTAGCTGATAAAGAATTGATTTAAAATAAATTAAAACGATAGCATCATTTCTTCACAATAAAAGCTTCAATCTCTCTCTCTTTCGGGTGGGGTTTATGTGGTGATTTAGGCCAGCGCTGCAGTGGAAGCTCCCCTGCTGTTCTCTACATCTGCTCTTCAGGTTTCTTATCTCCTCTGTCTCCGGGATGCCAGGTGTCGCTCGCGGTGCACACTCTCTCTGTACCTCTGAAAACATAGGACTTCTCTATATACACATCACAGCACCAAATGTTATGCAGGTAAGCTGGTTTTCTGGTGTTATCTTTCGCCTCGTTTGAAATGTTACCTGCAGCGTGTTGATGCGAAATCAAGTGATAGCCTACACTCGTGAAGGATATGGGATTTCATCCTTTCGGTGCAACATCAAGCCCGCTGCCACAATCACGTAAATGATGATAGTCGTTCTTTTAAAGTCCTCCTTCTCCGTCTTTTAAATTATTTAAAACCGTTGTTTTGGCGCGAACTCGAAGGACCGTCAGTTTGTTTGTTATTTTATTTTATTTCAGTTTAACTCCTTTTCGTTTGAGAGCTTCTTGGCGGTGACTATTCATTTTCTCATTAATGACCATAATTAACACGACGGAAAATATTGTAAAGAAAAAGTGGCAAACTGTCCTTTCAGAAAGTTCGTGACAAATATGTAACGTTAGCCTACTGTAAAATGGCTAACGTTATTTAGTCCCATTTAAGTTTTATTTCTATCTATCTATCTATCTATCTATCTATCTATCTATCTATTTATCTATCTATCTATCTATCTATCTATCTATCTATCTATCTATCTATCTATCTATCTATCTATCTATCTATCTATCTATCTATCTATCTATCTATCTATATAGTAATTTTTTAATGTGTTTTAAATGTTTAAGTAGTTTACTGATTCATTATTTTAAAATAGCCTAATATATATTTTTAAATAACAAGTATTAAATTACTAATAAACAATAATTAATAATAAAAAATTGGTGATTTAGAGTAGCCTAGTAAAAAGATGAAGAGAAAGGCTCATCCAAGATTTAATTTTCTTCATACAGCCCTTATGTAAATCTTGATGTCCATGGAAATGTCAACCTATATTAAGAAATATCATTGTCATTCAGATTATGTGTTGTTTACAATTACAAGCGGATCTGGTTGGTCTGTAGCCAGTGAAGTCTGGTTAATTCCTCTGTTTGTACAGGGAATTTTATATTCTATCGTGGTCTAAATCGTCTTTTTAGTAACTGACACATAAAATCATGAGATAGAGGGGAAATTCTAATTGTGAAATATAAACATAATGCTGTCATGTCCTTCAGTTCTGGCTGATTTGCAGAGCTTATAATTCATGATCATGGTAAATTAAGCTGGAAATCAAGCATCATGTTGCTACTGCTTCTGTGAAAGATGAGGATTTTGTCCAGAGAACAATAGCTGGTCCACTCCCCTGAACAAATCAATAAAACCATTAGGATTAGAAAATAATGTGCACGTTCTAAATATGTTTATATACACTTTTTGCAATTGAGAGCAAAGCAACATACAGCTTAAATGAAAATGAAATGATTACACTGTCTCATCTTTGTGCATAGAAATGTCTTTTGGGACTCAGTTTAGGAGTAGTAGGGAAGAGAGGAGTCAGAATGAAGGAATTTCCGAGTGCTTATGAAGGTGCATAATTCCTGAAGTGTGATCGCAGTTGGGATTCAGTCTCCACGACAGTCTCTTGCTGCTCTCTTGTCCAGGCAACCTGCTCTTACACACACGCACACACACTCCTCTGCCCCGCTCCTCCTTTCAGATCCCTCATAGTTATTTTTCTATGCTGAAGGACAAACACTGTTTGCAGGAGCATGCTGAGTTGATATTTATGCATGAGTGCAACATTTATAGATTGATCTGAGAACACTGGATAGAGACGTTACATAAGATGGAAAGAAAACCCCAGGTGAGGGTGGGAGATTTTAGAAAATAATATTGTCTTTTATAATAACAGCTTTGATTATCAAGTCAAATCAAGTCAAGTCACTTTTATTGAAATACATGTTTCAAAGCAGCCTCACAGTATAATAAACAGGAGAATAACAATCAAATGCAGACTTCATCAAACAAGAGAAATTCTGTTCTTCTCTACAGAAGACAATAGTGTGCTGTCACTATTCAGCTCAGAATCAGTTCAGTGTAAAGTTCACAATTTATGAAATTTGTTCTATACAACAATAAACATCTCTACAGACAAAAGTACTCATTATTTGGCTCAAGTCAGTTCAATGTGTCGATTTTGCTAAATTTGTCGAATTCAGTAACTGTGTCGTCATTCCGCTAATTGAGTTATCCCGCTTTAATTTAGTTTAGTTTTGCTCTCATCCAGTAGTGTCAGTGCAGTGACTGCAGTCGAATGTAATAATTTTATGGTACTGAATATTAAAGGTGGAATACCTGAAGATTTTTGCATTAAAATATCCCAAAATCACAAGGCCAGTGTTATATATTTAGTTAAGATGATAACTTCAATATTCCAAATGTTTCAAACAATGTTTAAATCGCGAGAAAATTAAGATTTTAACCAAGGAAACGGGGCGTGTGAGCAGGGTGAGCTGGGAGTCGCCAGTCAATCGCATCATATCCGTCGTTACCTCAGTTTCCGCTTGTACTACGTGTAGTCCTGGACAAATGCGGAAGTTGTAGTTGTGCGTTCAGCGTTTATCAAGCAACAAACGTCAGCTTGTTTCGCGCATTTGTTATGGAATGGTGCACAATTATTCTTTTCAATTATTCTCGGAATGTGAACTGTTGGCTGTAAAGGGGGTCGACACATCGGACGAGAAGAGCCGTGCCACGTCTCAGGACAAAGTCCAGTATCGCACACTGGACGCGCACTTTCTCATCAGTATATGGCCAGCAATATTGTTATGTTTAATGACATGAAAGGAAGATAATGTCTGTTCTATGTTATGATTGTACTGTACAATTAAATACAATCGTTGCTGAGTCTGCAGTCTGAAAATTTTACCTCAGAGCATCTGTTAACTGAATGAATTGAGAATCTCACCTGAAAAATCTAATAACATCAGTAATTGTCATTCAAGCAGCTGATTTCTGTAAATGAATGCAAAACTAAATGCATATTGCAGCATAGGGTGAAGTCAGGATCCATTAGAAATGATTTAACTTCAAACCCTCTCCACCATAGCTTCGTCCAGTGACTCGTACAGTAACATCTGTGATAACTGATTTACTTTTAAACCTGACTTTTCTTGCGGCTATTTCATTTCAGTGAAAAACAAGCATGTCATTAAAATGCAACATTTATAGAAATCGAACTTTACCTCATCCATGACAACTAATTTTCGATTCCCGTCTGACTGATTTATCCACGGTGGAGTTAAAACATAAGTTCCCATTATTCCGCGTTCCTGTCACGTCGTCATTAAGCAAAGCCGTTGTTGTTGTTTTGAATGTCAGCGCCCTCTAGCGACATGCCAATCTTAGGTATTGCAGCTTTAAGTGTATTTCTCATGAATCGCATGAAAATATCATACAATTTAGTGTTTTGCTACAATTTTCTTCTGTTTGCATAGGAATAAAAACAGTTTTGAATGAAAATACAGTGGTTAGATGGCAAGGATGTGGGCAGGCCCTTTTTTTATGGTGTTACTAATGTGAGTGTAAGCAGTTTCAGCCCAAAGCTGCTGTGTGGTTTACCACTTGTGCTCGATGTGATCCTGTTGCCGTTTTTGAGTGTGTGTGTGTTATAACCTCTGGCAATGTGCCCGGAAAGAAGAGGACAAGGGTCAGAGAGGCAGGTTTCTCGCTCAGCTCAATTTAAAATCTATTGCTCACAATACACATACAAGTTTGGTCAGCCAGTCGCTTTCACAGAAAAATCCCAGAAATAATATTTACATGTATTCCACTTTCTAAACACTACCACTGTTTTCTGTTTTAATACATTTAAAATGTCATTTATTCCTGTGATCAGTCCAGCATCAGTCACATGATCCTCCAGAAATCATACTAAGACGCCATTTGTTATTCAAGTAAAACTTCTTATAATCAATGGTGAAAACAGTTGTGCTGCTAGTTTCGTGAAAACCATCATACCTTTTTGAATAGAATGTAAAAAGAACATAATTTATTTGAAATAAGACCTTTTTTGTAACATTTAAAGTCCTTGACTGTCACTTTTGATCAATTGAATGTATCCTTACAAGAAGAAAATCTTACTGACCTCATAGTTTGAATGGTAGTATATAGAATAATACAGATACAGAAAAAATATGATTAATATATATTTTTTATTAAAATAAATATTTGTGTACATTTGACTACCCACCAATGACAATGTATTTTTTTCACTGAGCTTTCTAGTACTTGCAGTGCTGTAGTGCCCTTAGCGTATAGTTCACAAATTTGGGCATGCTAGTTTCCCTAGAGTATAGCATACAGTTAAGGATGAGTAATTGGTGTGTGCCGATGGCTTTGACTTCAGAATGGTGTAATAATACCATGCAGAAGAACGTGATTTCAAGTAAAGCTTTACTCACACAGGTACACTGGTGTTACATGATCTTATACTCAGTTTAACAGACAAGACTTAAAAGGATTAGTTCACCTCAAAATGAAAATTTCCTGATAATTTACTCACCCCAATGCCAGCCAAGATATTCATGTTTTCTTTCTTCAGTGGAAAAGAAATACGTTTTTTGAGGAAAACGTTTCAGGATTTTCTACACAATGGACTTCAATGGTAACCAAATTGCAGTTTCAAAGGGCTTTTTTAAAGGGATCTGCAGAATCCCAGCTGAGGAATGGAGTCTTATCTAGCGAAACGATTGGTTATTAACAACAATTGTTCGTAATGATCTGCAACGTGCCAGGCATTACGTAATCATGTTGGTAAGGTCACGCTGGACGTAGGCGGAAGACTCGCCCCATTGTTTTAAACTAGGGATGCTCCGATTGATTGGCCAGAGATCGAGTATTGGCTGATCATAACAATTTTTGACTCGATTCGGTACTCACTAACTTGGTCCAATCTTACAAACAATCGCTATTTGATGACGTCAACGGTAGTGGCAATATGTAGGATACTACTATATTGGAGAATGTTTAATTAAACCTTATTTGTTACATCAGACTTCTCCATGTTGGAGTTTAAATGTTTCTATTTATTTTATTCTCTTTAACATTGAACAATGTTTAATTAAACCTAATGAGTTGTATCAAACCACTTCAATTTGTTCTTTTAGGAGTTTAAATGTTGTTTGATTTTTATTTATTTATTTTGTCCTGCTCAGACTTGTATTGGACGATGTTTAAGTTACATCAGACTTCTCCATTTTAGGAGACTAAATGTTTATTTTGTCCTCCACAGTATTGGACAATGTTTAAATAAACCTTATGAGCTGCATTAAAGTGTTCCATTTGTTTATTTGTCTTTTATTAAGTCAATTAAGCATTGGAATTGGTATCGTTATTTGGCCAATCACCATGAAAAGAAATTCGAGTACTCGTATCGGCTGCAAAAATCCTGATTCAGAGCATCCCTATTTTAAACATCCAGAATACTCAGCACGAAAGGACTATTTTAAACAATAAACTGACACAAAGACATAAATATGTCATTCAACCTTAAAATCTGAACAATCTTCCGTTCTCACGCTTGTAAACAATGGGGTGGTACTTCCGCCTACTTCCAGTGTGGCCTTTACAATGAATCTTGCGTAATGCCTGCACGCATCGCAGATCAGCACAAAAAACGTAATTTCTTTTCCACTGAAAGAAAGAAAGACATGAACATCTTGTATGGCATTGGGGTGAGTAAACTATCAGGAAATTTTCATTTTAAGGTGGACTAATATCCTTTAAGCCTTGTCCCAGACTAAAATATATGTGTGAGTTTAATCTTAAAATATGTACATTAGTAATGTTTTTTTAAGGCATGTTTAAAAATCTACTTATTGTAATTGTCCTAATTTAACTAAGGTCTAACCCTGGCTCAATTTATAGCTCTGTCTGCTGAAACCAGGCCTTAGTTATATGACCAGTAAATATGGTATCTTTTGAGAATTAGTATTTTTAGGGGAGGAGAGTTCACAGATCAGAAGCTGTGTTTGTCTTAAGGTTTTGGCAGATATTGAATTATTTGTGCTCTGAAAGTGAAACATGAAAGTGAATTGAGATACACGGCCTTTGAAATAAACATGTTTTCCAGTAAAAATCACTATTCTAGACACTGATTGTAAAGATCCTTTCATCCTCTGTGAAATTAAAATGTTTTCTGTTTTTTCCATCATAAATAACATTCTCCTATCAGTTTAACACTGCACAGTAAGATGAAACAGATGTGCTTTATTGGACACAAGACCTATAATGCTTTGCTTATGTGCCTTTTGATCGAAGCTGTGGAATGATTCATATTGATGTTTAGCATATAGCTCAGTGACACTGACTTTATGACTGAATCATCTGTTCCTTTGATGTTGCATTGATGTTCACTTTTAAATAATCAAATATACGAGCATGGTGACTTATGTCATATATTTTGAAGGTGCTTTCAAGCATCTGTTATGCACAGTAGTGGCTTGTTTTGCTTCATATTAGCCCAGTATTTATTGAGAAGGCTTTTGTGTTTGTGTCTTTTGCCTCCTTTATCATCTCTACTTCTTTTACATAAATGGCCATTTAATTTTTTTGGAAGCAGTCCACCTTGAGATTGCATTACTCAGTTCTTTTATCTATTCGGTGCTTTTATCATTGGTTTCTTATAAGAATATTGAATATTGTTGTGCACTAATGTGCAAGGTAAGAAAGGTCTTCGGCCATTTTCCCTCATTTGCTGAAGTTGATCTGAGATTATGAAAAAATGCTGCTCTTGATCTTTTTGTTCATTACTTAGGGACATTGCGTTCTTTAAAGGGACATTGTGTAGGAATTTCTCCCATCTAGCAGTGAAATTGTTTTTTGCATTCACATGAATTGTAGAAATGACATTAAACACAACAATACGCTATTACATTCGCGACTCTCCTCGCAACATTTCATGTTAAAAATATCTGTTTTTCGAACCCATACGTGCCTAAACAATTGCCTGATGGGCTGAATGAGCCCTTCTCTGATCAGCTCCGATTACCTCTATGATCCTGTACAGTAAAATGAATAAGAGGGATTCAGGTAGGAATTTGCGACTGGGTGTGACGTCGAGCGCGTTTACGCTCACCTGTGTCTTGCAGGTTTATGTATTCACCCCCATTTTCCGTATCAGCGAAGACAACTCTGAGCGACAAAACTTCAGCCAACTTTCGACAAAAGTAGAAGATGGATTCAAAGAGAGCGGCTTGAGTTCATTCCAAACCCCAACACAAACTCCACATAAGACAAAGAAAACGTTTGTCTAGTGCCACCAAAAGGGACAAATTGGAGTCAGACAGGTGTCGGAATAAGATGAGAGTCAACATTCGGGAGGCTTTCAACAAACTGAGAGATCTTCTGATCTGTCTCAGGCTTCAAACGGGATCCTATACAAAGTAATAACTTATATTGTTCATGAATCGTGTTTCCATAATAATACAATCATAAGTGGATACAGTAAACACATAAAACCAACCATTCAACATGGGAGATAGATGGAAACAAAAACCGAAGTTTTACTACCCCGTTTGTCCCTCTGGTCGCAGTTTCGCTTGTCACCAGAGGAGGCATAGTTCTGCAAAAACTCAGAGACTTGCGCAATGCACCTTTAAACAGCCCATTTAAAATTAAATATGATGCTCCATTTTTGGATTCAATAAAAGTACAGTCAAGTCAAATTCACTAAAAATGTCTTAATGCATTATCTAACAGCAACACATTGAGTGAACAAAATATTTTTACAACATGAATTAATGTTTGTGAATGTTATTTAATACAAACACTTAGTCTAATTGTTCATGTTTGTTCACTTCATGCATTGTGCATTAAATAATGTTAACAGATAAAACTTTGGATTTAAAAAATGTATTAGTAAATTTAAATAATAATTTGTCTGGTTTGTGCCGTTTCGCTTTTCCCTATCAAGAAAATGAACAAAAAAGAAAACATGACTAATCATGTTTAAAATTATAAAATGAAGGTTTCAGTTTAAAGGATTCAAACTGCTTGCTGGATGTGAAAAACGCAGAAATTCAAACCAATTTTTTTTTATAAATAATTTTTTTTTATTACGGATGAAAGTTTCGGAGGCAGTGTGCAAGGCTAGCGTGATCTGACATAACGTGAGGTCATATGTATTTTTTCACATGCAAAAAATTCTAACTAAGTGTGCCTTTATTCCAAAAACTGCTTTTATTGAAACCAAGGCCAGAAAATGACATGATCTAAAATAAAAGTGAGGACTTGTGACGTCACAAGGCAGCGAAAGACCGCCTTTGCAGAAGAATATCAACGCTTTGCAAACGACTTTTATGATATAGATCTGCCAAGAAATGCTGCAAACATGCAAGTAACCATGTTAATTCGATTTCTGATGTTTAAGTTCAGACAGATTCTCTCAAAATCATTCAATGCTCTTTATGCATTAGTAAATCAAGCCAGTGACTAAATGAATCAACTTCACGTCTTTTCTCTTAGTAGGATGAAAATAATCTTATTTAAACTGGTGATTAAATTACATACAGAAATCGATCAAATAACTCTCCCTTTCCAATCTCCCAAGCTGTCAATCACACAGCATAAATCTGTCTGGACATCAATGATGCCTAATCAGAGGCTAAAATCAGGCTTGGAAAAAGGCCTTTTTTAAATTATGAGTGGTAATTATTTATGTAAAAATCATACTAACATTATAAGGGCACCCAGGAAACATTATAAAAGAATCCAGTTCATCACCCCTTTAAGATTTAGTCAGTTTTAATTTTTCTTCAGGTCAAAGGACACAATGCTACAAACAGTCTTCATGATAAGTCGTTCATGCATATGTTTCATTTTTTAAAACATTTTATTTTGTCCTCATAATTTTTAATCAAAATGTCATAATGTCCTGATGAACAACAGACTCCTCCAATCATTCAGTTTTTGTAAACTCGTCCATTTCTTACAATCTACTGGAGCCTCACATTCAGTTTTGCCTACATCCAGTCTACAGTACATCCTGTCCTAAATTTTTTTTTAAATATTAATTTTTCTGTTTCACTCTGAATGTATGTCACAATATTGAAAAAAAAGATCTGTCGCTACTTCCGTCTAACAGTGATTGTAAGCCTGGCCATTCCTGTAGTGACATGGTAATGAATGGTGATGGTGACACGGTTAATTCATTACAATAATCATTTGTACAGTATTTCATTTTTAACTGTAGAGAAGTATAGTAGTCTATGAAGTATAGATGTATAGTTTTTGTGTCTATAATGTAAAGCATTTAGCAGAACTTTAGCCTCTTAAATGCAGCTTTGGTTGACATTCACTTAATATTGTATTTATTTTATTGTTTTATTTTTTTACATTTGTAGATTAAACAATTATTGGTGGACCCCCTGTTGAAGACTAGTTGTGTTTCCCCCATGTCTTGTCTCAAAACAGCTTTACAGAACAAGCGGATCCAAAGCACTGATAGCCGTATCACTCTTGCACGCATCTATTTATCCGTATGGAAATTATTAACTATCAACATGATATTTTTGATAATATTTATAGGTCATTTAATAAAATAGTTTTAAATAATGTTCATAGGACTAGTGATGCACCGATGTGAAAATTTGTGGCCGATGCCGATAACCGATATTAATATTGCTGTTATTGCCGATACCGATATTTACCGATGTCGATATCTCTGTATAGAAAACACATAGCGAGGATTAGGGCTGCACGAAATTGGTAAAAAATTACATTTTGTGATATTTTATTTTTCTGTGATATATATTGTGATTTGTGATAAAAACAATTTCACCAGATTACTTGAATATCTCTATTTGGAAAGAATGAATAATTCTAGAATGACTGGGCTGGGGTGGTTTTGTCATGGAGTAAATCTAATATTAAATAATATTAAATATATATTTAATATATTATAATATTAAATTAAACTAATATTAATAGAATGTTAATAAATGTACACTTTAATAAATGGAACCTTATTGTAAAGTGTTTCCGATTTATGTCTCTTGAGTTCAGTGAAGGACAGATCAGTTGTTTTAACCATTCATTAAAGTGAATCGGTTCAAATGAGTCATTTAGTTCGCGAATCGGATGTGTCATTAACGGAGCACGGCACATGTTGTGTGATTATCCAGGCAGTTTAGGACAACGCATCGAGATTTGTCTCGACCTATTTTTTATAGTTCTCGACACAGAAAACATTTCATCACCAGGTAGATTTTTTTGGGTTTATTGAAAGTGTGGTTTATGTCATCTGATCTGATGTGTGGAAAGCTTTTCAGAGAAGATAAGGCAACGCTATTTTAGCACAATTCACAACCAGTAGTTCAGAAAAAAAAAACATTTTACCATCGTGTATTCTCGTCTATTCAGTCAACTCAATTCATAAACATGCGCGAGTGAGGGAGAGAGAGACCGTTTGAAGACGACGCGCGTGACCGGTGCTTTCACTCTCTCTCGTTCCCTCAGTTAAACAAGCGAAGCAGTCACTCATCTACATCACTTACCGGTCAAATATGGCTTTGGCGGGACAAAAATATGCATTAGGCTGACAGAAACAGCGCCAGTTCCAGTCTTCAGGCGCTTGACGTTTTAAACGGACTTGCGCACACCCCAGCCCCCACACTCAAATCTACACGCACGTCAAATACATAGGAATGATCATCGGCCTGTTCACATCGGCCCTATTTTGACATCGGAACAGATACCGATGTATAAAAAAATTACCAAATCGGCCGATGTTATATCGGCGGGCGATATATCGTGCACCACTACATAGGACACATACCTGAATTCTTGTAGTACTGGATTGATCCCTCTTGCATATCATTTAAGGACCGATACGATAACCGATAATTCTTTAATAACTCTTAAGTTATAACCGATAACCGATATTTGAAAGCCGATAACCATTATGGCCAAAAAATCTAAATCCAATTTTTGTATATACATTTTGAGAGCCTGATTAAAAAAAAATTCTCAACATTAAAAGCCATGTCCCAAACACAATATTATGATGTTCTCTGTGTTGAAATTGCAGCCCCCTAAATTTAGTCTCAGAATGACTCATGGACCACAACCAGAAGAGCTCCATTCTGCCTTCCTATCGCCTTTTGTGCATCTGTCAATAAGTGTCTATACTTGATAAACAGACATATAAATAGATAATTAATTATTTTTGAGACGAGATAAGAGATGAGAGAATGGCATGATGTGTTGTGAGTGCATTGTACTGTTGTGCTTTACTGATGGAGGAATGGCTGCCCTCACCTGTTCTCTGTTGAGAGATGATGGTCTGTTGGATATTTGTGATGGGTCATTTGAGCTTGTGCTATAGCTGCCTGTGTTTACTGCAGTCTGAAGGTCATGAAGGCTCGTTCCTACTGGGACAACGGCACCTTAAATCTCTGCAGTGTCTGTTTTCAGCTATTCATATACCAAGGGTTGACTCATCAACAGAATAAATGTGTATAGCTGTAGTCAGATCGAAGATTTATATTTATGTAAGCCTTTCTTCCCACCTACATTTAGAGCAGCATCAATGGATCGTCCTTGGAGTCATTCGCAGTTGTAGGAGTGGCAAAGTATTACCTGTAAAACACAGATAGAAAAAGTAATGCATCCCGGCCAAGTATAGCTCTGTGAAAGGGTGACAATTTTTTTTCCTTATCTGCAGCACGGTTAGCCTCGCGCCATTTCAGATCCATGTACATTAGCATTTAAATGAGCTAACTTGATTTTACCCAGTTCAGGCTCCATTGTCTCCATTTGAATGAGTCCACACTCAGCGGACTGAATGGAATAAGATCAGACGAGCCATTTACTCTTGCTCTCAGTCTTTAATAACATAGAGGATTCACTAACTAACTAATGGGACCACCAATAGGACATTTTAAAAATAGCTAATATAATAATAAATAAATAAAAAACACACAAACAACAAATAATCAACTTGACTCAAAAACTGTTCTCTGACTTTTTTGCAAAAAGACCTCAGTCATCCCTGAAAACAAAATCCCATTTGCATCACCCAATGAATGCACCCAATGGTTTTTGATGAAAACATTGCAGGATTTTCTCCATATAATGGACTTCAATGGGAACCAAACAGGTCCAAATGGTCCAAACGTTTCAGTGCAGCTTCAAAGGGCTTTAAACAACACCAGACAATGAATAAGGGTCTTATCTAGGACCCTTCAAGTCATGACTCTAAAAAAGATTTGTTTAAACGGAAGAGTCACGAACGCTCATCACAGAACAGAGCAAGGCGAGCATTTGTGCTTATAAAACTTAAACTTTTTCATTTATTTTTTAAATGACCAATCATTTCGCTAGATAAGACCCTTATTCATCGTCTGGGGTTGTTTAAAGTCCTTTGAAGCTGCACTGAAACTGTCTTTTGGACCTTGAACTGTTTGGTTCCCATTGAAGTGCATTATAGGGAGAAAATCCTGGAATGTTTTCATCAAAAACCATAATTTCTTTTCAACTGAAGAGAAGAAATATGTGGACATCTTGGATGACATAGGGGTGAGTAAATTATCAGCAAAAGTTTTTTTTTTTTAAAGTGAACTCCTCCTTTAAATAGTGAAATGAGAAAGACGTGCACAGATTCAGTACTTTTAAGCAGATAAACACTTAATATCATATCATGACAGAAACATTACAGACAATACAACTAACCGTATTGTCCATCATGCTCGTTCTGTTGTCAAATGTCTTATTGCCTTAAATTTCCACATTTCACTTGTTCATGGCTTTGCATTGATTGAATACAGTGAACTTGACATTAAATGTATAAACTCTGTGTCTTTAAGTAGCTACTATTTGCAACAACATGAACATGAAGGAAATGATATCACATAATACAGTCAAATTGGGAATATTTTTTAATACATTAATTTTAATTTCAAAACTAAAAACTTAAAAGTATGTTCTCACTAGCTTAATTAATTCATGCAGTATGAGCTAAAAACAAAGTAGTGTTTGTATTAACTATCAGCATAATAGAAAATATATTGTTCATTGTACATCATATCTTATACATGTACAGTATGAACAGAAAAGTGTCTATTTAAAAGTATTGTTAAATATTTAGATATTGATTCAATAATCCAAAATCCATGTGAAAATATCTCATATAATAAAAGAACATTACATGTATAGGTAGCACAACTCTGACTGTATAAGCTCCGCCCCTCACGTCCGTTCCTGTGGCTTCTGGTCTGAAACTGCTTGTGCTGTGGTTCTGCAGCTAGATATATCTCGTTTATCTCAAGATAATATGCTTGTATACTTCCCACCATTCTCTGTGGCAGCACAATGTTTTTAAAATAGATAAAGCATAAAATGTACATACAAACTAACTCCATGCACTTCATTATGCACTGGCACTAACATGGCTTCCTCATTTGTTGGGTTGTGAAAATAGATATGAGAACTTAAGAGATATTAAATTGAACAAATTGTAAGTTTTACTATGACTTAAGTCATTTGAACATCATATGTGTGGTTTTTGGAGGAGGACCTTTACAAGAGTACTTGAAGGCAGCATAATTCTACGGGTCCATGTGAACATGGACACACTATTGATTACTGTGAGGGTAGCAGGTGGATGGTTGTGATCTCGTTTCCAATTGTTTTACAAGCCTAAAACCTCTGAGGAAAATCCAACATTGGTATCAACTGTCATCTTGTCAGAAGCGTGTGTATGCATGTGAGCATTAAAGCCAAGGTCACTAGATGGCCTGCAAATGCTGTGTTTTCTATCTGCTGTTTTTTCCCTACAGTTATATAATTATTAGCACTTAAGCTTTCTGTGTATTCAATGGGCTTGACCATTAGCTATCCAGTGTATCTGAGAGATTGTATTCTATTAGCATTTAGATAAGGCAGTGATTTTTAGTTTGCCTCAACATACCACTCAGCATATGCAGCTGCTGCCAGCACTTGGTGTATAAAGATGTTTAGACCTGCATAAATGGGTGTACAACTGTGTTATGAAATTAAGACTAAATATATAGTACCAGATATGCAGTAATATTAATATAAATAGATATGTAGCATTAAAGCATTTTCACATTTACTATACATGTCATGCATTAATCATTGGGAAATATTTTTAAAGATACCATGCTTTAAAAAAAAAAACCCTTTAGACATTCAATTATACTGATGTTACTACATTCTCTCGTATTGTGCATATAATGCGCATACATATTCTGTTTTATTCTTTGGGTATTAAAGCTCACATGAAGCATCTGGCCTGTGTGAGGTAAAGATTTATTGATTTGGTTTCAAGAAGGGTGTGTTCAGCAGTGTGCGTGGGTCAGATTTTACATGCGTTGTAGGGATCAGACAACAGTCCTTAAAAAGAAAATGATTTATAAACATAATAAACTTAAAAGTTACTTCTGAATGTTGGTTGGTTGAGTCATATTAAATGATGTTTTCTGGAATAACTCTTCATTGCTCAGTGTGATAAGGCTGTAGCCTCTTTTACCTTCTGTCACAGAGACATTTTCTGAATATGTCTGCTATGAAATTTTTACCATAAACAGAAATTTAGCCATTGCTATTAATTTCAGAATCTACTGTGTCAATTTCTACTAACACTTTCTACTTTTGATTTTCAATTGTCTCTTGACATTTAAAAGGCAGCTCTTTGTTTTGGTAATCCGTTAACAAATACACCAGACATTTTCTACCATTTTGTGAGTTTCTTTCAAACTTTTTCAATAGTTTTGGATCTTCTGATTCTTCTTGAATCAGTGTCGGAGCAGTTTGGGGCTCATATCATTAGATAGAGAGACGATCTTGAGATGGTGACATCCAGATTCAAGAGATTTCTGAGAGTTAGTCATCTGTGAAAAGCTAAATCCTGAAATTAGCTCAAGAATGAGGCACACACACTCTTTGACATATCAGTGAATATCTTTACTGTGGAGAGGGAGCTGTATATCATATATATATTTATATATATATTTGGGGAAAGTACACTAAACAAAATTATAAACACAACTTTTTTTGCCCCCATTTTTCATGAGCTGAACTGAAATATCTAAGACTTTTTCTATGTACACAATAGACTTATTTCTCTCAAATATTGTTCACAAATCTGTCTTTGTGGGCACTTCTCCTTTGCCAAGATAATCCATCCACCTCACAGGTGTGTCATATCAAGATGCTGATTAGACTGCATGATTATTGCACAGGTGTGCCTTAGGCTGGCCACAATTGACCTAATATGGCTAAGGCCCCGTTTACACGAGAACGATTCTGGGTGAAAACGTAAAAATATTTTATCGGATGTGCCTTTCGTTTACACGGCGACGGCGTTTTGAGGCTTAAAAACGCAAAAAGTGAAACCACCCTCCAGAGTGGAAATCTTAAAACGCTCCACCGCGCGTTCCGTGTAAAGGGTAAAAACGCAAAAGTCTGCTTGACAGTGAAGGTTGTACGCAGGCGCGTGGACTTGGTGTTGTTATAGTATGCACTCCTAGCCACCTGGAGTGCATACTACATTGAATTTCACAGACTTTTGCGTCACCATTTGCACGCGAATTTCCCACACAAAACGCTCGTCTAAACGCAGAATAAAAATGATGATGACGTACGCCACTTTTGCGTTTTCTCTTCAGAATCGTTTCCGTGTAAACATAGCCTAAGCCAGGCCCTCTCACTCATTCGGACAAACACGGCACGGGCGTTATGGCAGCTGTCACAGTAGGAGACATTTCACAGCAGGCAATTGGTGATTTTTGGAGACAGAAAGATTATATATCATCTTGAAGTCACCTAAAGGGCATTAACTATGCATTGGAGGGTTATATTAATAATTTTATTGTTGAGAAGGTCGATGAAAAGCTTCAGCTCCAGGCAGAGATGTACAGGTCACAGTGTAAACATGATAACCCGCACATCGTTGCCATCACCGTTTGGTGCTACAGTATTTACATGAATCATTCAGCACAACATTGTTAACATTTGTTATCTCGGTTATTTACAGATATACGTTAATGAAGCTAATTGACATGATGTACAACGCAGCTAGAAGCTAACTTTAATGTTTTCTAATGTAACGTTACGTTTAACGTTAGATGAACGTTACGTTAGAGATTTTAAAGATAACGTTCAAATACGTTTGTTGACTTAACTTAGATCAGATGTAGACATCCTTGTTTAATTTATCTGCGTTTTGGTGTTGTGGTCTAGCTAACTTTACCTCATAACTTAATCCAGAGCAGACACTTACTGTATCTCGGTTGAGATGTGGCTTGGGAAAGGGTAAATAAATACACACCGTTGCCCAGCCTCTCAGGAACCTAGTGTTCAGAGTTGCATATACCCCATGCACACCTTTTGACCATTTTATACTTAAAATAACAAGAAAAAAACGAATGAAAAATGACTAACTCCAATGCATTTCAATGGAAGTGGAAGCAGAGAATGTCCAAGTGTATAGAGAGCCTAAGTCCCTCCCCTTCCGGTCGACCACCATGGGACCTTATTTCGGAAAATATTGTATGGTAGTCAATGCGAGAGATAACAAATATTTTGATTTCGTTTAAATTGATCCCTGAATTACACATATGATGTTTGTCAATTTAAAAGATACATTTTAAAGTCAAGAAAGTCGCAGTTTGATGTAAAACTGTTGAGATATAAGACTGTGAAAATACGTAATTACAAAGACTACAAACCCCAAAGGAGCACATTTTCTCTCAATGAATGAAGCGAACTTTACTGAGGCTATATCATTGCTTCTATAGTCTTACGTTATAATCGTAACGTTACCGTCATGAGTGTGTTGTTCCAGACTGCACACACACACAGCAGCTGATCTTGCTCGTTGTTTCGCCTCCCGGGAGATGTAGTTCATTGAGGGTTTTTCACATAAAACTAAAAGTTACTCTTCTGTTTTATGACGAACTGCGACTTTCTTGGCTTTCATAATTATCTTTTAAATTGACAAACATCATATGTGTAATCCAGGACACAGTTCAGACGGAATAAAAAGATAAGTTATCTCTCGCCATTGACTACCATGCATTATTTTTCCGAGATAAGGTCCCATGTAACCGGAAGCGGAGGGGCGGGACTTAGGCTCTCTATTGGGTTAGCTGCGCACTGTGATTGGCTCATCGTGTTTGAGGGCGTGGCTTAGCCATAGGTCAGTTAAAGGATATGTAGGTTGATAGTTCATGCAGGTTGTTTGCAAAACAGAAGGTTGGTGGTTCAATCCCCGGTTCCACTTGACCAAGTGTTGAGGTGTCCATGCAAGATACCTAACCCCAGCTGCTTGTGTTTATAATGTGATTGTGAGGACCATGAAATGTCCTTACTTTACTTACTTTGAGGGACAGCGGGTTTTTAAGATACTTTTATGTCAATAAGCCTTACAGGCACATGGCATTTTTACAATGAGGCCTGTCCTTGAACAAACAACATGCATCATTAATATCTGGCATAAATCTGATGCTCTAAAGCCTTTGGGAATAAATGAATTGCAACTGCAATGCCTGCTGACAGGTCTGTGTATACTGCATAGATGTAATTGCTTTAACAACTGCAGAAATGCTTCAGGCCTCGATCCCTTCTTTTTAACTCTGCTTTAAAAGCTTAAGTTTACAATGAAGCACATGTTAATAGGTGAACCATAGACCAAGACCAGTCTTGTCCTGGCATTGGTACCTTTCCTGGTTGAAGTGTAAGGGATTAAAAGGAGTAATTTTACCATTAACAGATGATGATTTTAAAATCATTACCAAAGTCCTTGTGTCAGCACTTGCAAAAGACTGCATGGCCTATACTAGTCACTCTTGGTTTAGCGCTAATCGAATTGAGACTTCATTAGACAGAATGTGACTAACATTACACCCAAACAAATTAATTTCAAGACAAATGTCATGTTTTATTGACGATTTTAAATGATTGATAAATGTATAAATATATAGTAAGTATAATATATTGTGTTTGCATAATGCATATAATTTAAAATAATATATAATATGTTTATAAATTTGTAAAATGCATAATATTTAAAAAAAAACTAATTCTGACAAAGACAGTGGATGAAAAGACACTCTTTAATAGGATCATTCCTGATCCTCTGAAAACTTGTTAAAGGTCACCACAGATTATCTTGTCTCATTGTGGGTGTTTATTATCCCTTTTGGATTTAAGATGCACAGTGTCTTACTGGTAGACACAATCCAATGCATTTCTGCAGCATAGAGAACAGCTTTGCTCTAGCAGAGAAGGGCGCTGTAACCTTATATAGGGGTTGAGAGAGTGTTAATGGCAGGGAAAAGGGGCCTATGCAAGCCTTTAAAATAAAAAGTGTGTTGTAAGGGAAGCCTATGTGAAGAAGGAGATCGATGACAATAGATTTTCCTCCCTCCAGCAGAACCTCCAGGGCTGTGTCTGCTGGGATGTCAGCAGATCTGGTGTATTACTGATGGCAGCCAGCGCTCATACTTCAGAACAAAGAGAGGGAAATGGACATTTGAATAACAGAGAAACGGAAGCAGACACAGTTAGGGTGCTTTAGAGAGAAAGTCTGGGAGAGAGAGAATTTGTACACTAGAGAAAGTCTGAGATGAGAAGGTGTAGACAGATGAAAGTGTAACGGAAATGACCTGGATTCACATTATTCATTCAGGTCATTCCCTTTAGCCTCTGGCAGCAGAGGTCTGATTTCTCACCACTACAGCAGTCAGCAGACATCATATTATTTTCTAAACTGAAGTTACTGAAGTGCTAAAGTTATTTTTTCTAAAAGAAATATTTAATCTCAGAATGAAAATTTGGTCAGTATTCACGCACCCGGATATTTTTAAGTGTCAAAAGGACAGTTTAAGTGTCTTCACACAGCTCTTTCCTGTACACTGGCAGTTTATAGTGACCAAAGACTAGGGGTGTAACGTTTCAAACTACTCACAGTTCGGTTTGTATCACAATTTTAGGATCACTGTTTCGGTTAGGTTCGGTATGTGCTATTTCAGGAACAATAAGGACTACTGTAAAGAAATTAAGAACAAATAATCAATCTACAAACAACAACACAATTAAATACAATAGAGCAAAGATACAAATAAAAATAAACAGTTCTTTTCAGGTTTTTCATATAGTTTTCAGGTACAGAAATTGAATGAAGTAATCAAATGTAAAATAATTGCATTTAATCTTCATTGTATAACTTATACAAAGATGAATCATTATTAAGGTTATACAAGTTCAGTCAAGAGCAGTGAGTGATTTCCATGTCTTTTGTTGTTTGATTAACATTAAAACACAGACAGCAGTAATATTCGGCTACTGTACACTTTAAGACAATGCATTGATCCAAATACTGATACTGATACACATGCATTGCCTTTCTTGTGAATTTTTGAGTGAATTTGTCTGTCATGCACAAGACTTGAAAGAAACTCAGCGCTGTCTGAGATGTGGCTTTCCGTGTGTGCGCTTCGAACAAGTGCAAACACAAATCTTCTCACAGCACACATGCGAATTCTCTCATGTCTTCTTGAGCTTGAATGTTTAAATTGGCAAGGCTTAAATGAGTTTATAGTTTAAACACAGCAACAAAGTTAAATGACTTGTTAAAGTTTAGGTGTACGATGTGTAAGCCAAAACTTAAATTAGCATAAAAACAAATGATTTCTGTCTGTTTTATGCTTTGTTATTTTGAACAAACCATATTATAGATGCATCATTAGATTTAAAATGAACCACAGTGCAAGTGCGTGCCAAACTGTGGGCGGAGAATTTAAGTTAAACCAAAGTCCCTTTCAAGTAAAGTCTGTTCACTTGGCAGTCATATTTGCAACAGCTCCGAGCCACTATTATGGCATCCAAGGCCATGTCCTGTCTGACTTGAATGGGGAAGTCCTGAAATCCTGAACAAAATTATTTTTATTTTATTTATTTATTTTTTTGCTCAAATAGCTTTTAAAAGGCTTGTTTCAGGTTGGTACAGTCAATGCACATGTGCAGTCCAAACTTTACAAATTGGCAATGGATTTTAAGGAGTTTACAAATTGGTCTAAACTATTTGTTCATGATTGTAAATTTGAACTAATTTGACTTAATGAGTGTATTATTCTTCAAACTGAGATATTGCATGTCTTCAGAATATGGCTTATTGTTTCTTAAAAATATCAACACAATTGGGAAAAACAAGAGGTTAAATAAATTATGAAAGAATAGATTTTTTTTGGTATAAAAATGTCTTTAAATATGCTGTTAGTGATTTTAGCCATTTTGCCAAGTTTCAACGTTTTTGTTAGGATGCCAGCAAAACTGAAGGTTTAATAATGAGTCACAGGCAGAAAGCATTTTTTGTTTGGGATAAAAAACAACCTTTTATGTCCTGCATTTACTCAAAGTGAAGCGTACAATTTACCTCAACTTCTTCTTCTTATTTTTTTTTTTTAATTCTATATTTATAGTCAGCAAGAAATAATTACAGAAAAAAAGTGATGATGATAACTGTCCATTTGCTGTTATTTTTTCAGAACAGTACATATACTTTGAACAGTTAGGGAGAGATAAACTTGTGCATTACAAAGTATACAAATTATATATTTAACCACTTTGTGGAAGCCGTGTTAGAGGAGGATAGATAAGAAGACAATAAAGCACCGGAACATTAAATCTGCACCTCTACGAAGTCTGGTCTTAAGGGCCTTACAAATTTAACCCATTTGGCCCACCAACTAACAAATATACTTTTCTTAAGACGAATGGAAAAAGTAATTGATTCCATTACATATATCTCGTTAACAATATCTATCCATTCTGAGACTGTGGGGGGTCCGGGAAGCAGCCAGCGCCTTGTAAACGCCTTTTTGCAGGCAGATGTAAGAATGGCATATAAATACTTATAACTTCTAATTGTTGAATATACATTCCATTATATGTGCAACGTGTTACAGAACGTGAGGCTAGTCAGATGTTGTTTATGTGAGCTACAGTGGAATCTCCAACATGCACATCTCTATCTGTTTCTGCCATCTGAATGTGTTTCAGCACCACAGACAGCAGCAAATCCTCACGCTGTGTTCCAGACGCTATCCCTGACATTCATGAATAATCATCATATTAATCCAAACAAGGTTTAATAGGTCTCTTAATTTTAGCAGAAGTCACCTGGAGCTTTGGGGAGATTATTGATGACAATGAGAATGATTCTTATTCCTGTCATGCACCTATTCATTTCCTTTTTTGTCATGCGAAGCAAAGAGAGCTTTACAGAGGGTTAGTTTCACTGGCAAGAATCTGTCTTCAATGAAACTGTTTGAAATAAACAGGAAACGAACAAGAAGTACAAGGATTGTTGAGTCAGTCAGTTATAGAAACAATGTTTTCCACAAGGCAAAATATGACACGAGTTTGATGACAAAGGGCTTGTAATAAAGTTCTGTATATGAATTCATGCATCAAATCTACCGAAGTAATGTCTCTGATGTTTTCTGACATTGTTCGTTTCTAAAGACCACATAGCATAAAATAAACTTATTGAAGACTCTAGTGTGATAAAAAGGTGTGTCTATTGTCTGGTTTCACTGCTAGCCTCTGCCAAGAAGCACAGCCTGTTTTCTTGCTCTCCTTGAAAAACTATCTCCTTCCCATGGGAGACTGAGTCAGTCAGTAGTCACTCTTCACTCCAAGCGCATCACTATTTTGCAGACATAAATAGGCTATGTTTACCTCCATCTGCGGCACTGAGCCGATGCATATAGCAATCAATGGTGCTGGTTGCTGAACTTCAATTCGATAATGAATGAATTTTGATTTAAAAGTGGCAGGATTTCGTAGATCTACACTGTCACTAGTGTTAACATGCAATTGTTACCTCAAAAAGGTCCTCTGACATGGGGTTATTATTATGGAATTTAATAATGTATTTGGGGTTGCCCTTATAATGTTAGTATGTTTTTTTAGATCAAAAATATTCATAATTTAGAAATAAAAGGCATTTTTCCTAGCCTGATTTTAGCCTCTGATCTGAACGCTCTGTTTGAAGCGGTGTGTCTGTTGTGGGGTTTGGTGTAGCCAGCCACTGCTTTGATTGGCTGACATGCTTGCATATGAAATAGCTACGTATTACATGTGAAACTCTCTGAATACTTTTATTATCATGTCTATTATACGTTTTTACTATTACAGCTGTTGAGATTAACAAATTGTGAGAACTTTTTAAAGTATTTAGATTATTCCCATCACATAAAATGTTGAGCTGTGATAAGAATGAGCAAGCAGATGACAGCTGTTGATCAAGAATGAAGATTCTATATTATTGCAATGCAGTTTCTGCTCTCTCTAATGCTTTCACCAATGCAAACACGATGATGTGCATACAGTAAGAGCTTCGTTGTGCAGTGTAACGTTCGTCAGTGATTTCATAACGAGTTGTCCAGATAAACTCACGCTGTGTAGAAAGATTGTTTTTAGATTGCTTTCTGTATAATTTGTTCACAATTTAAATAAGATTACTTTCATCCTACTAAAAGAAACAATGTGAAGTTGATATTTAGCCACTGGCTTGACTTACTGATGATGCATAAACAGTATTGAACGATTTTGAGAGTAAGATTACCTGTCTGAACTTGAACAATTAGGCTACACATCAGAACTTGTTGCTTGGTAGCTCAATCAATTTATTTTCAGACGTTCATTCAAGGCCAGCTCTGTATTGGCCCAAATTGAGGAAACAGTCGTCGGTGAAATGTTTGGACCATACAAAACTTAGGGAAGTTGTGTCGGCGCACTTCCAGAGAAAATAAAATGAAACTATTGTTTCTTCAGAGGTTTGGGACTAAGGTATTTGTACATCCGAACACTGATCAACTGCCATGCTTTGCTCGTTCGCAAGCCATGATATCTCTCGAGGAAAAACTCAAATCGCGCTTAAACGTTTCGTACCTCCTAGCTCACTTTCTCATGAGCGAGCCAAAGATTCTCTGGGCGGCAAAAGCAGAGCAAAGGGAAGGTTACCTTTCCTCCATATGACGTCATAAGGAGGTTCAAGATCAGCCCGTCTAGAGAGCTTCCATTTCTCTAAAGGCAGAGAAAGTTTACACTGATTGAAATTTCTAGCCACTTAGCACCATATACAGGCTCATGTTAATGTTCAAAAATGTAATGTCAGGAGACCTTTAAGGCTCTAACTGATATTAACTGATATTAAAGGAGCATTTCACCCATTTCAACATTAATCTTTATTGAAAGTGGATCATATATGTAGTCGAAATGTAAAATAATTTTTATATTTGGTGCCCTTTTGACCGAGAAAAGACAAAAAATAACCAAGGGGTGCATTTGTATGTAAGACAACAACTCCCACAATGCACCACATTGCACAGCTCCACAAGCCACACCCACTTTTTTGGAACTGAAAAAACAAAAACAACCCTCTACAAACTACTTGTCTGGCCTTAAAATTTATAATACAGAATTGTATCGCTTTGGCATAGCCACCTGAACCGGAATTATCCTGACAACGATTATCTGTACAGAGGAATTTCTCAGGAATAAACTACAATTTAAAATATATTAAAATATATTAAACCTATATTAACTATTTTAAAATTATATATTTTATAAATTATATAAAATTAACTATTTAATCATATACATAATTATATAAAATAATTGTATAAATAATTATATAAATTATATAAAATTAACTATTTTAAACTATATTAACTAATATTTCATAACATTTATTTATTTTGACTGTTTTTATCAAATAAATGCAGCCTTGGTGAGAAAAACACTGACCCCCAAACCTTTAGACAGTCATATATGTTGTATTTTTGTCATGACATCTGCTCTTGCTCTTTTTGGAATATGAGTTATGGTGTCTGATGTGTGAACTAATAGTCCTTTTTGAATGAATAAATGAATGAATATTCTTTTCAATTAATCATTTCTTCTGATCTAAATGTGTCATTGATTCAATGATTTAGTCAGTTAACAGTCCACTGAAGTTTATCAGTGAATAACAATTCATTTAGTCAGTATGTCACACAAAGCTATCATATGACTTTAGAAGACTTGGAAATATAGGGAATAACAAGTCACATGGGCACTTTTGGAAGTCCCTTTTGAAGCCTGGTAACACCAGTCCTCATTCACTTTCATTTTGTAGTCAGAATATTCTTTAAAAATGTCATACTTTGTGTCCCAATAAATAAATAAAAGTCATACAGGATCAAAACAATCTTGAGTGTGAGTAAATTATTATTATTTTTTTGTTAAACTATCCCTTTAACAACTAAACAGGCTCAGACAACATTAGTGTGGTAAAGAAATGCATTTCATTGCGGCTTGCTTTTGAGTACAGTTGAGCTATTAGAGATTTTAGGGCAGAGCTAGACATGTCATGGTGTCTTGACAAAGGTTCGAGGCGATTTCCCCTTGTAATCAAAGGCCAGTGATGGATGGATGGCAAGAGCATCACTCAGCTCATCGTAACCTGTCCACCTCCTCGTCCTTTTCATTTTCCTTGTGGTGTTTATCAGAAATCCTCCCCAATGGAGCATTATGCTGACATCAGTGCCTACATTCTGTCCTTCTGTGCTCATAATGCAAGTCTGCAGGGGTGGAGAGAGGGATTTTAGCCACACTGCTCTGTAGGCATGCAGCACGGCCACTGCCATTTGACAGGATTTGGCTGGAAAATTAGACCTTGCTTCCGCCACAGATGGCAGCTTTTATCAAAATGGCTTTCAGGGTACAGCTTTGTAAGGGAGAGATAAAAAAAGATGGTGACGGAAAGAGTGTAAGTGTTAAAGGGATAGTTTACTTAAAATTGGACATTTTTGTTTCATAATTTGCTCAGCCTCATTATTATTTCAAACCTACTTGTGTTATGATTATGGCTCCATAATCATACAGTTGGCTATTTTAAATATATACCATTCAGTTGTCAATTTTAATACTTTTATTCAGCAAGGATGCATTAAACTGTTCAAAAGTGACAGTAAGACATTTATAATGTTACAAAAGACTTGTATTTCAAATAAACGCTGTTCATTTGGACTTTATACTCCTCAAAGAGTCATTTTTTTAATTACGGTTTCCAAAAGAATAGGAAGCAATATTAATAATAATACAATGTTTCTTGAATAGCAAGCAAATCAGCTTATTAGAGTGATTTCTGAATGATCATGTCATGTGACACTGAAGACTGGTGTGATGGTTGATTATTCAGGATCCATCAAAGCAATAAGTATGTTTGATATATACAATTACTAATAATATCTTATTATATTAAGCTTTTTTAAATTGTAATGTTTTGCACTAATACAGTTTATACACTAAAAAAATATTGTTGGTTTAACTTAAATTAAGTAACCTGGTTGCCTTAAAATTTTAAGTTGATTGAAATAGAAAAAGTGGGTTAATACAATAAAGGAGATTGATTTAATCAGAAACTCAAAATAATAAGTTATCTGAACTAAATGCATTTTTTAAGTTGATTTGACAAAAGAAAAAATGTTTTTGTTTTTACAGTGTACTGTATTTTTGATCAAATAAATACAGCCTGTATGAGTATCTTTCATTGTATGGAAATAGGCAGCATCGACAGTCTGGAAAATGTTTGTGTTCCTATAGTGTTCCTCGGAAGAAAGAACAGGTATTGTAAAACATGAATGTCAATGATGACAGAACTTTTATTTTTGGGTGAAATATTCCCTCAAAATGCAATGAGAGTGTGCACATATTTCCCCTTCCTCTCAGTCTTTCCATCTGTCCATAGAGCTGAATCCTCTTACTCTGCTTATCACTGGATTTACCAGGAGCTGTTGAACTGCATTTGAAAGAGCAGCATCTGCCAGCAAGATGTCAAAAAGATGTGCAATTGTGCAAACAACTCGTCATTTTTCCTATTTCCCTCAACAAATGATGCCAAATGAATCATTGGCCATAATCCTTAAAGGGGTGATGAACTGAGAAATCAAATTTTCCTTGAGCTTTTGACATCTAAGAGGTCATCATATTATAAGAATATCCTGTAAGTTTCAGAACTGAAAACGTCCTTGTTAGTCCAATAAAAGCTTTTATTGACACCAGCCTCAACAAACGACTCGTTTTTAAAAGTGGGAAACTATGACGTCAACGGGGTTAAAACACCACCCCCGCAGAAGATCAACGCCTGCTTCAACACGGCCGGTTTAAGCTCCGCCCATCGATTTCGCGCATTACACGCATAGCTAAGTAGCCTAACATACATGCCTACCTCGTGATGACAAACCGGATCGAGCAGAATATTGTGCTGTGCCTGGTTGTGGAAGACAGTCGCTGCATAAGCTTCCTCTGGATTCCAATAGGACTGCATGGATAAACTTTATTTTTAATGACGTTCCAGCTGATGAGGGTAAAACATCGTCGTCTGTTCGCTTCATTTCACTGAGGATTGTTTTGTAAACAAGACTGGATTTGCAGACCGATTAAGAGTAAAGAACAGTGCTGTGCCGTCTATATTGGATCTGACAGGAATTGTACAACACACGGACTCTTGGTCGAACATGTATGGGCGAATCCGGTTGCCATTTGACAACATTGGACGTTTTCCCAAACGTGCACCGACGGGTGAGTTAAACTCATTATAATATGTAAAACTGTTATCCACTCACAGCAGTGGGAGTTTATTTCCAAGTCTTCAGTGCGACACGCCCATAAAAACCGACCGTTTTTCAGATAGGCTCACAACTTGGGTACAAAATAGCCTATTACTTATTCATTTTGATGTTTTTGAATCAGACAACAATATAATTAAATTTAAAAAGCCAGTTCATGACCCCTTTAAAGCCTTTATTTCCTTGGGAGCTCTCTATTGGGTTAAATAAAAATTGATTTTTTCTCAGTTGATTATAGCTTTTTGGGAATGTTCTCCTCATTGTGTTTGGGCCAGGTGCAGAAAATAGGGTGCGACAGCGTCACTTCACATCAGATCTGATCTTGTTTGTCTCTGTTCATCTGGAAGACACATGTCCCTTAGGAAATAGACAGATTTATAGGACACTTCTACAATTAGGTGTACAAATTACTGCCAAAGTCACCTAAGTCTGTGGGGGACATGTGAGGTGTCATTATCAGTCTTATCTAATGGAAAACATCTGCTTGTGTAGAAGCGCCCGCACTAGAGAACAAGCGATACTGTCAGGAGCAGAGAAAAGACGGCGAATCTGCTCTGCATCAGTTGTCTCGGATGGGACGTCTCTGTTTCTCCTCCTCCCTCCTCAGAGTGTGCCAGAGCAGTTCCACTGTTGATTGAATCAGCCTCTTTGTGAGATGGTGCTCAGTAATCATGGCACGCAAATCAACTCTCTGCACCAAACAGAGTCAAAGTGTGAGACATGCCAGTGAAAACGAGCTTCCTGTTTTCCTTTAAACAGTAGATGTCATAGACATGTGTCAATCAAACTCGCAGCTGTCTTTTTTTACTTATGATGTGACCATTAACTAGAAATCATCACAGTTGTGTGCATGGGTTTGTATGTGTCTTTAATACAATGTGTTTTACTTATTCCGTTGTCATTTTAAAGACATCACTGAAGGTTCTCCCATTGGAAACAATATTAATCATACTATTTTATGAGCAAAATGCTTAGGATTTTAGCAGGTGAGGACAGATTGTAGTGTTCTATTTGTGCAGTCGTGATGTTCTCATTTATCTCTTTGTTTTTCTCTTCTAGTTTTGTGCCTGAGAGATATTCTTCACCCCACAACAATCGGTAAGTGTCTTTTAAAATGAGAATGTTCTCTGTGCAATCATGACAGATGGATGTCTCCTTGGTTTTGAGCATCATATTTAGGCCTTTGCTGTACCCTGCGCTGAGTTTGAATTGTTTTTCGAACATGATAAAATGTTATGATAGGTGAATTTTGTGAAAATCTGTGGAAATAACAGGTAGTGGAACTGATTTAGAGGAAATTCAGCAGATAATGGCATGGGGAATGATGTGCTCTAGTTCACCCAAAAATGAAAATTCTGTCAGTATTTACTCAACCTCATGTTGTTCCAACCCTGTAAGACCTTCGTTCATCTTTGGAACCCAAATTAAGATATTTTTGATGAAATCTGAGAGCTGGATCACTCCTCCATAACAGTCCATACTTGGCTTCTTGGGGGATTGAAACTTGCCGGCCTCGAAAAGTTCTTAAATACATTAAAAAAGTGACTTCAGTGGCTCAATCTTAACTTTATCAAGCGACGAGAATATTTTTTGTGCGCAAAAACAAACAAAAACAACGACTTTATTTCAACTATTCACTTCCTTATCTCCGCACCTCTAGTCAGTTAATGTAGTGTGATTGCGCAGGGCTACGTCACACGTAGGCTCACTATTGGCCGACGCTGGTCATAAGTGTGATGCGTGTAGATGTACAATAACAGAAGCTTACGTTATTAAACTAGTAACCTGACTCAAGACAGAGAGAGAAGGAAATGAATAGTTGAAATAAAGTCGTTATTTTGTTGTTGTTTTTTACGCACAAAAAGTGTTCTCGTCATTTGATAAACTTAAGCCACTGTAGTCACTTGGACGATTTTAACGAAGTCTTTAATAACTTTTCGAGGCCGGCAAGTTTCAATCCCTCAAGAAGCCTATGGACTAGTGTGGAGGAGTGATCCAGCTCTCAGATTTCATCAAAAATATCTTCATTCGTGTTCTGAAGATGAACGAAGGTCTTACGGGGTTGGAACAACATGAGGGTGAGTGAGGGCTTTTACTCTGGCCCATGGATTTATGTTTTTAAAAGAAGTCTTATGCTCATTATTTGATCAGAAATAGGAAAATTGTGTAATATTATTAAAAATTTAAAACATAATATTTTTGTGGAAACTGATAAATTCTTTCAGGATTTTTTGATGAATAAAGAAGTTCAAAAGAACAGCATTTTTTTTAATTGAAATCATGCATCCTTACTGATTGAAAGTGTAAATTTATTTCAGTTTCTTTTATTTCTTAGCTCCAAACATTTAAACAGTAGTGTATAAATCGAATGCAAATTTCTATGGTGACATTTCAAACAGATCTGTTTGTCTACCTGTAAGCTGTATTAATAAACTTCACACAAGATTTGTCAAGCTATCATTCAAAAATCTAGACAAATTTCCCTTTAGTAAAAAAAAAAAAACGACACATTTGATTTCTACTTCCAATGCAATTCTGCTTTCTTTTTGCTACCTCAGTTCAAATTGGGTTGATTAATTTTAACTTAAAAAGCATTCATAATTCAGTTCTGAGTAGCATACAACCATGGCTAACACTCATCTGTTGTCTGTATCTTCATTGTGTATTTATGACAAAAGTATCCAACTGCTTACCATTGACATGCGCCTGGCCTTGTGCCGTATAATGAAGTGTGGGATGCAATAAGAGCCGTGGGGGAGGGGCCAGCACATGCTGCTATGCTCAGGGGACCTGTGTTGGCGATGGGGTTGGTGTAGGGTTGCAGTATTGTGGGAGATGTCTTTGAGGATGTGATGGGGTGGAGGAAGGATCACAGAGCGGTATGGCTGCACAAACACCTCTCTTCTCATCATGTATTCATCATCTTTACTTGCAAGAATATTTCATGAGGATATGTGGAGGAAAAATACAATCTTTTAGCACTGTGGCTTTTGTTTTGTTTTTTGAAGGGCGGGTCTGGGCAGAGATGGCGACCTGTACTGGTTTACTCGAGGCAGCGTAGGGTGGGGTCAGACTGAGGAGGCTCTTTGTGAAGGCAGAAAACGATTGAGTCTTCTGTTACGTCTCTTCTTCTGTCTGTCAACGTCGGGTAATCGTAGAGGCTCGATGGATGATTTCTGAGCAAAGACAAATCACAGTCTTGATGGATGGGAGGGGAGGGGCACAGAGACGTGCATTTAGAAAGAAATGAGACATGAATTTTAATTTTAGGGCAACAATTAGATTGTAGTTGTAGCCAAGGGAATTTTTAGACAATGACAATCTTGTTTTTAGATTATTATTATTAATGTAGTGTTTATTTTTGAGAGTCATTTTTACATATTTAGTACCTTTTTAATTATTGTTGTTGATGTATTTAGTATAAATAAATATGCTACAATTTGTTGTCACTCTAGTGATCCTAATTGTATTTGTGCCATATAAATATAATATTATATAAATATTTATATAATATATTTACAGGGAAACCTGAAAATAAATCACTGTGTTGATTATGCTTCCAACATGCCATCCAATCGAAGTCAAACCTGAAGTATACCTTAAAGGGATACTCCACTTTTGAAAATAGGCTCATTTTACAACTCCCCAGAGTTAAACAGTTGGATTTTACCGTTTTCGAATGTATTCAGCTGATTTTTTTTATATTTAGAAGAATATCAGTAACCAGACATTTTCTGGTCTCATTGACTTCCATCAATGAGACCAAGTCAATGGGACCAGAAACTGTCTGGTTACTGATATTCTTCTAAATATCAGAAAATCGGCTGAATGGATTTGAAAACGGTAAACTCAACTGTTTAACTCTGGAGAGTGGTAAAATGAGCCTATTTTCAAGTAGTATCTTTTCAAGTAGTTTCAAGTAGTATCGGAGTATCACTTTAAAAATGCTGGGATAGGCCATAATCGGAGGATTCAGTGAGGGAACTCAGTTGTGGACTCTGTAACGATTCAGTAGCAGTTTTAAAACTTTTCCGTTTACTCATATGTGAGTTTGAAGGTTTTGACTAAATCAATAAAAAGATCTAGTTCATATGAGTTTTCGAATTGGAGAATACAATCACGGACATCACGGAAACAATGGTGTGCACTCTGATGATTTGATGATATTTGATGAATCGATGTATATATATGGTTTTTTTTCAGAGTTTTAGATTAGAATTTTTGTCTACTCTTTTTTTTTCAGTTGGAGCAGAATGTGTTTCTCATGGACTGCATGTCCTTATGACACTGTATCTAACTTGAAATGTTATTTTTTCTCCTTGACTAAAGTAGTGTTACTGTTTTGCAGAACAATGATTCTGCTGCTTTCCGCTGTATTTCTATGGACTTGTACTTTATTCAGAGCACAGCGTTAGTAGGTGGGGAAATGTAGCATTTGATGAAATGTGTCACTGCCCATGGTCTTACAAATCAAGCAATAATGGAAGAATTTGCATACAGATGGAGACAAAAAATGCAAAACGTGCTGGTGTGTCCTGCTGTGCTGGCTCGTGCCCTTTCTGGCATATTTTTAAATGAATGGAAATGGAAGCCTGCTGGCTGCCCTCCGACGAAGACTTTCCTTGAAATATGACAATGCTGTAACAGTGGTTCAGTAGATTAGTGTTTTATATTTGAAATTGGCGAGGGAACTTGTCTAATGGGATGGCTTTGTGTATTTCCATTCAGGGGTTGTGATTTTATATCTTGATCTCGATCTTGAAGACGTCCATGATCTACTTTTCAAGGGAATCTTAGAGATTGTGATCTTTTATGTCCTCATAATCATTTTAAAATACAGCAATGACTGGCTACTAGATGGCTGTTATGCCTGGACAAATTATATCATGCGTGGCGATGCATTTGAAAACCAATTCAACGGCAGTAGGGCTGTGTGATGAATGCTTTCGCCCCTTCTTAAAAGCCAACTCTTAATGTCCAAATCAGTCAAAATATGTAATGTAATTTATGACTGTCAGGAAGTGCAGTCTACTGTGGGACATGCTTTTTTTAAGAGTTATTAAAAGGGCTTTAAACTGCGAAATACACTTTCTGTGTGCCCGCTGCAAGACGGAGCGGAATTTGGATGTGCAAAGTGTACATTTTGTGTGTGCACCACCTCAACAATCAAATATACACAAAAATATGTGCTTAATATCACATTGGAATAAACTGTTAGATTTTCTTAGAAACTGGAAAATTGGATTAGTTAATCATTCTTAAAGGGTTAGTTCAGTATTTTACACTTAAAGCCCTGTTTTAAGATTGTTTCTGATAAAAAAAAAATGGTTAAGATTGAAATTTGGACAAATGCTGTCTGAAATTCCAAAGAATTTTAGGTTTAAATAGCACCACCCCCACTTTCCAACAGGTTTTATCATAGCTTTTGTGTACTAAGTCGACAAAAACTACGATAAAAAACTACATCTTTTTCAGCGATTTTTGGGAGCATTTCATCAAAACGATCTTAAACAGGGCTTTAAGTGTAAAATACAGAACCCTTAAGTTGGCTTGAACATATTTATGCATTGGAAAGCATTTTATGTGCTGTTTTCAGACTTTGGCACTAATTTGTATTTTGTAACTTGTTGGGAAATTTATTTAGAAAATTTGCCAAAGAAAAAAAATACTTCTTGTACCTTCTCTGGATACTTTCGAGTGTTTAATGACTTAGCAATAATGTGTTAGTGTGTTTTGGAATAATTTACATATAATTGCATTTAAAATTGTCTAAACACACATATCTAAAGTCTAGATTTTGCTGATTTTCTAACACGAATCTATTAAAATGGTAGATGGTAACAGTTGCTAAGGTAGGATTGGTCCGTTTGGGTTTAAAGAAGGTATTGATTTTCCCACTCCACTGGTAATTGTGACTTTAGGTGATGTGAGCTCAGCTCGTAAATACAATCCTTCTGACATGACTGAAAGCACCAAATGGTCCTGTTGATTTATTCTCTTCAGTCATTGCTTATTGTCCTGTTATCTATATCCTTCATGTTTCCCTTTTTCTTTGTCAGTTCTTTTCCTATTCTGGCTGGATTATGTTCTGTGGAACGTGTATTATCCTTTGTAAATAATAAAACTGCATAAAATTCTTGCTGGTGAGAGTAAACATAACACCTAAATGTGCTGCTGTTTCTATCGGATTACATTATATTAACCTAATAAATGAAATGAAAACATCTTCATATCCTTAGGAAACATCTGTTCAACACTGCCTATTATAACCGGTGCAAACTGGTTGTGACTGAAACATCCTCAAGGGGGATTTTGGTTGGACAGACACATTTTTCCTCTCTATTTCAGTTTCTTTGCAGTGTTTTCTGTGATTGGGGTTGGCCAAGCTCATGATTGATCAAGTGCAAAAGAGGATTAGTGGATGCAGAGAGAAGGGATTCAGTTCAGACTGCGCTCGCTTCGCTTATGGCAGTTAGCCGTCCTGCCGAATGCTTTGAAAAAGAGCAAGATAGTGTTGTGATTCACCCTCCAATCTAAACCAAGGCACGTAATCTTCTTTAGATAGTTTCAGTCTGTCAACATCAAACTGACAGGGAACCCAGGAGGACAACAGACATGTTGGACCCCATCACACACCAGTCTGCTATTAAAAACTGTGGGGTTGACTGATTTATTTTTTATCTTAGACCAGTGATGGTATGAGTTCTCATAGAAAGCCTCAAGAAAGGATGTAAAAAGGAGATCTGGCTATTTAATGAACAGGAGCCATGAAAAGTCTCAGTGTAAACTGATGATACGCTCCCGCAGTGATCATAGGCTCTTAATCCGTGCATTTGGTGCAGAGTAGTCAGACTGAATGTGGAAGTTTCTGTTGCTTTGCCATCACGCATGCTTTCAACTGCATACAGAATCAATTCAAAGACTGTAAGATGGCTTATTACTGATGCCTTAAAGAGAAACATAGACTCAGCTGCCTGCTTGATATGTCATTTTGTTATACTTAAAGATAATGCACCTTAAAACAGCATTCTTAAATGCTGAATGTTTCGGTGTTGCTATATGCTTGAACTAACCAGATGATCTCTGTGCATCAGATTTAGATGCTATTAATATTGGGATCAAGTGCAATTTGTGTGCAGGGTGAGTGTTTACAACTGTATGTGCTCTCTGGCAGACTATCATATTCCTTTTGTAATCATTTTGTTAGTCATTTAGGCAATTTATTTTCATTCTGAACACAAATGTTGTTCCAAATTAATCCAGTCCCTTGGTATTTTATATGAGCAAGATATTTTGTCTTCAAATATTGCCTTTTTTTACTGTTCTATGAAAAAAATCATTTAAAATATGATATGCGCAGTATACTTCACTTCAAGCTAATGGTAAGGGCATATCTTTTTTTATCCACTATTAATAATGATGTTAGATCATTAAATTTAATGGCATTAGCACTAATAATAATGATTGATTATTATTCAAAATTGTGAAACTTATATTTACAGTTAAATCTTAAGTCAACAAGTACATTTTGTGTATCTAAAAGTACATATTGTATGTCTTTTTTTCTATTCATTCTCTTGGAGACCCAGGCTCAGGCTGTGTTCGAAATTACCCTCTATACCATCATTCACTATTCCCTACACTAATATAGTCCACTTGAGTGAAAAAAAAAAAAAAATGAGTGAGGGAATTCGGACACTGAGTGCGCCATAAGGGCTGCCACTTTTGCATAGTTTGTGCTTGCAATAATAATTGAAAACTTGACAAACTGGCAGCTCTAGTTGTAATGAAGAGATTTATCTTAAACTCTGTCATGGAAACTATGTATCAACCTTAATTAAACAATTTAATAATCAATCAGAAATTAAATTATACCTGTATGATATTACGCTGTACCCACATTGGATTAGCAGTTTGGAAAATGATTGGATGTATGATTCATCTGCGGGCGTCATCTTCTGGCGAGATGTGGGAATTCATTCAGCACAACTCTCACAGTGCATTATGGGTATTCTATAGCTGTTGAGCTTACATCGATTCTACACTCTTTATTGCGGTCGATTATGGGATTGAATGAGTGCTTTCAATAACATCCACTATGGTTTCGGATAGCACTTCATTTGGCTGTTCCCTCACATAGTGCCCTATTCAAGGGTATGGGGGGCGTTTTGAACACAGCAGAAATAAGCCTTAAAAGTCATTAATCAGCCTAATGACTTTTAATGGTGAGATTTTTGGTTTTGTAATCAGGCTCTCATAAATTAGATTTAGATTTATCGGCCAATATATCGTTCATCGCCTTTCAAATACAAATAATTATCGGCCAAAATTATCAGCCAGTGCATCCCTACACTGTATGCCAGAAACCACCTTGTAGTATGTATATTTATTTATTTATTGCTCTCAGGCATAGTCACCCTGTTTATTTGTCTCTGGCCTGCTTTTCCCTAAAGACTGATATGACTCAGCGTGTCTGATCTGCTTTCCAACCCTGAGGCATACTGTGTCTTAAAATAATAAATATCAAACAGAGCAGGCGCAATCTGAAAAAATATCCTCTTTTCATCTTGAAACAGCCAGAGTTCAGACGGCATTTAGTGTGGAGAGGCCAACGGAAGCACAATGCTGGCAGTCTGACCCAGCTGATGCTAGTTCCTCACACTTTTACATGAAATAATAATGTGTGCATGTGTAGCTATTACTTTTTAACAAGCTATACTTAACTAATATGAACCTTAAAATGACTTTTAGTGCTGTAACCTGATGTAGGCAGGTCGATTATGACATGTAAAATGATATGCTTTGAATAAAGCCAATTTTCGTTACCTGACAAAAACAGTCTTTTTACAGATCAAGTTCGAAGCTCTGAAATGTATGTATGGGTTTTATCGAGGAAAATTACTTTTTTAATTTTACTTTTTTTAAAACAATTATTAGTCTTTTATTCAATTGGAATTACAAAAACATTGAAGACCAACATATAATTTTAAATGTTTTGACCAATATATGTGGTTTAAGGTTGAAAGTTCTAAGGCTACGTTCACACTGCAGGCTGAAACGACCTAATTCCGATTTTTTGCCCCTATGCGACCTGTATCTGATTTTTTCATGACGGTCTGAACGACACAGATCCGAATCCTTTCAAATGTGACCCAGGCCAATTGGGTATGTGGTCCAAATCCGATATGTATCCGATCTTTTGAAATGCGACTGCAATCCGAACGGCCAGGTCACATATATTCGACACGCACGTCATTGCACGCACCTGTAGATCGTGAATACACTCCAACTCCAACGCGTTTCTGCACTGTTATGGGCCGCCGCAGACGTGTCTCTTCCCGTGACAGAGTTGATCGGAGGCGCTCACAAACATAATCGAAGGTGGATCTGGTCATTCGGAAGTTAGTGATGAATTCTGTATCAGTTAAGCCAATCACATCAGTATCCCACCACTCCTGGCTGCGGCACCGCACCCACACGCTTCTCTGTTTAATTTTATTCTTAAAACGAGAAGATTGTTAGTGTGCTGGCTCTGTTGTAAAAATATCTTTAATATTGCTAAACAAGCTCCACTGTCGACATCCATTTAGTTACTTCCGCAAACAACAAGTGACGTCATTGACCGTTAACTTCTGGGTCATTTCACGTTCACACAGGAGATCACAAAAGGTCGCATTTAATTGGAAATGTGAAAGGCCTTGCAAAAAAATCGAATTTTAAAAAAAAATCGGAATTGAGCATTAAGCCCTGCAGTGTGAACTTAGCCTAATAGTACAATTTTCACTTATGGGTTGCAGTAATTTGCACGACTCAGGCATATCAACAAAACAGTCTTTAATAAGTCCAGTGTCCACTCAGGTGATCACAGGAAAAAGCTAGCCACATAAAACTTGACAACAAACAACAATAAACAAAGAATTGTTAAAAACTCAAAGCTTAAATAATACACACAAAGTTACAGAACTAAGAACAGGTGTAACTAATGAGTAACTGTGGAAACTAACAATGAGCAGTAACAGGTAAAACAACAACATGGAAAATGAAACCAAAACATAAGTTAACAAACATAACTTTGACATCATGCGCTAAAAGCTGCCGTCGGCAACTGTGGCTGATTGAGTGGACTGATTGAGTGGCAAAATGAATTTGAACGTTTACAACTCTCATGCCCCTCCCCACTATCAACGAATACCCTCCCTCTGAGTTCGTGTTCGTCAGTGCGTGTGCACCCGATTTTCAAACATGCAAACTAACATGATTTTAGGATGATCTAGCTGCTTCAGATGGTAGATTATTACAAAATAGATTACCCACCAATTAATACGTAATAAACACCAATGTCTGTCTGAAACGCTATTATTGCTGTATGGTATATGCGGCAGACATGGTCATTCTACATTTTTTTATTGCTTATTTAACAGAGGTAGTCAGATAGCACATACAATAACAGAAGCTTGACTACTGTTCTTACTCTAGTAAGAAGGATAGAGTAGCATTGAGTCTTCCAAAAGGTCTAACTTTATCCCTTCATCTGGACCTGTTTATCAACCTAACGTTACATTCACACGTATTTCAGTGCAAACAAAGCTAACAAACCCGCCCACAAAGTGCTAACGTTAGCTATCCATACCAGCACATTTGGGCAAACATACTTAGATTACTAACATAACACTAAGAAATAAAGTAACTGGTTGATAAAGCACAATTACCTGTCGAGAAGAAATGTTGCAAGCTCTATATCCAGCTTGAACCCAAATAAATCATGTAATTCTCCATCGTTTAATACCCTTAGGGGTCTGAGCTGATTTCTGGGTCCTGGAGGTGTTCTGACATGTGCTTTTTTCTGTTACTTGTGACATTTTCATGGCTAAAGTATTATTACACTGTATTCAGCACAAACTCTGCTACAATAATATGTCAGCAGCATGTATGTAAAATTTTGTTGTTTTGAGATAATGACGTTTTATGCGTGGTTTGCTGATCCGATGTTCATCCTGGTTTTATTACGGGCACTGTCAATTTCTTTCTGTACTTCTTCTGTTTCAGCAGGTGTCACACACTCTTTTCCTGTGTGGTTTTTGACCTCCTCGCTCTTGAGGTTAACCGAGAAATTGGAAACTTTTCCTCGTTCACTCTTCGCACTGCGCGAACTTCAGGCGTGTGCATTGACATGTGCGTGGACGACTTGTGATTGACAGTCATATCTCACACCCCCCTGCGCTGATTGGACACAATGAACCAGGAGTGGTGGATTTTTGCAAAACAAATAATATGCTCCAGGTGGAGTTCAGTGAAGCTCAGGTTTTTTTCTAAAACCACTTTATTTATGTTGTTCTGTCAGAATATAGTGTCTGACTTGCTGAATATGATCAAAAAAAGTTGCCAATGGCAGCTTTAATGTGATTCAATTGATTTTCAAGCCAAACTGCTGAATTCTGTTATCCATACAGATAATGTGGGCAGAAAGTAGCACGCAATGCAGAGTTTGCTGAAAAAAAGAAGTCTCAAAATAGCTCTAAATCATGCATTATTCGTACTGCACGCAGAGAGTGTATTGCATGTTTATGTGTGCTCTTACACTCAGACCCTCAGTTTCTCAACTCATTTCCTAGCTATAGTGTTTATTTTTGAAGTGACTTATGGTGCTGCTGTGTCCCAGCGGTGAGAATTATGAGGAGGAACACTTTGTTCTGCTGTGCTCTGGGACTTGCTGTTCCACTGGGCGTTAGACATGGAGAGTGGTAGTGTTTTGATGCACAAGGTGATTTTGCCCCTTTTGTCTGCATCCTTTCTCTCCTTTTCTGGCCAGCAGGATCCCCTGGGTCAGGTCAGACCTCCAAAACCTCTGTGAACAGATCAGGGATGGTAAAAAATTATAACATCTGCATTGTATTGCTTGATATACAGTATATAGTAGGCTACTACACTAAAAATGTGTTTTTATATAAGTTGCTAAAGAAACACCAAGTAATGCATTGAATTAAACATGACATTTTGTAGTAGAAAAACTGAAATAGACTTGTCTTTTTTTTACAGTGTAGCAAGCTCAAAACAACTTTGTTTATCTGTACTCAATCCTCATAGCTCTCCTAGAAATGTCTAAGAGGAACTTAACTTAGACATGCAAAAATCTGCGTACATAGACACCCTTCTCTATGCTCCCAACTCACCCCAGTTAATGAGCATAGTGTGTTTGTGTCATTTGCAGCCTCATGAATAATTAATGGACCGAGGCTGTCAGTGGGTGGAGCTTTTCCACAGTTATTGCCTCAGTGCTGCATTATCTCTGAGCATAACTTTCTCACTATTGACCATTTTGTCTTCAGCCTTCATTAATCAACCACCTCATCACCCTGAGCGTTTGACCGATTCTCCAACCCTGTTGAAAAAAAAGTTAATTTAACTCCAAATCTATAATCTATGTTTTATCTGAAGGCAGTTCTACGATAGGTGATTTAGTTTGTGTGCTCCCGTTTTCCTCCCATCTAATGACCACTCAATCACGTTGCTCTACAATGAAGAATTATTGGTCATTATTGGCCCACAAATATCCACAACTGTGTTTTCGTAGTGGTGGCTGGCCAGTAAGAATAGAATAGACTACGTAAGCACTACTTTCGCAATTTGTCCAATTTGTTATGGACATCATAGCTCGATATGTACAGATGTGATCTGCAACATTCATCAAAGAATCTCCCATTTACTGCTCAGATATTTGAGATGCTGCCCTAATGAGGATGTTCAGTAATACCCTGCTTTAGAAATCTGTATTCAGCTGCAGGCACAGGTGCTATAATCACTCACACATCAGATGTCTAGCAAAGGTCATTGCCATCATTTATATGGGGACATGGGGAGTACACCATGAATGTTATTGGGTGGGATTGATTGATACTCCAATGCAAAGCAGTCCAACTTAATGTGAAATGGAGAGTAAAACTAGATAGTTTTCCTCAGCAAATTCTGCTTCTCATTATTATGGTGCTTCTGCTTATCCTCTCACACATCTAGTTTAATGCTTTCTTATTGTGTTCTGCATCCCAGTGCTGTACTAATACTAAAACTAATGTTAGGGGCTCATAAAAGGGAGATTCATAAAGGCTAAATATAGATTCAAATGGGTTTCATGTCATAACGCTGCTGCTAATGGTGATGTATGCTTAATTTTGTGCTTTTGCTTGTGTTTTGATTGCATAAATGCAGGAAATAAAGAATATTAGGGAAGAGCAAATAAGACGGATCAGAGTGCCTGTGGCTGTTTGGAAGTTAAACTCGATGGTCTTGATTTGCTGCTTCACATACTACCTCTATTTTTGCATCTATGCCTCTCTTCCCCCTCTTTGGCTCTTTCCTCTTCTCCCTCTCCTTGTTTTCAACCCCATCTCTTTTTCTCTGGAGGCACTGAAGGGTCTGCTCCCAGCTGCCACAGCCCAGATGGCTGACAGGAGGCAAACAGTCTACTGCAATGACGGCTTTGTCCTGTGTGTTGGTTTGAAAGTGTGTGGGTGAGGAAGAGAAAGAAAAGAGTGGAGGAGCAAACTGATGGCTGCTTTTAAAATTTGTTTTAACTAGGAATGGATCCATATGCATTTTTCAAAATTGTTTTTAATTTATTAAATAAATTAACCACTAATTGTATTTTTTTAAAGCTACACTGTGTGATTTTTACCCCATCTAGCGGTGAAAAGGTATATGACCGTCCAGTAAATATTAGTTTCTGTTCCTCTCAATTCCGATTTCGTTTTAACTCCTACTGTGGCCAATGTAGTCCAAGATTAACATGGCTTCCAGTTCGACCTCGTCCATGAGTGTTAACTCAAACGTAAACGTGAAAGGCGAAGCTTGAATTAGCGGGTATGTCCCTCTTTGGCTAATGTACTTTCAAGATGGAGGGGCAACATGGCGACCGACATTAGAACCCCGTATGTATTTTCAATGGCATATTATACTATCACGAGAATATTTTATTACTTGAACGAAGTAAATATACATTAATGAGCACATATATTTTTGAAAGAACTAAGTGTTTTAGCTAAGAATAAACTAAAAGAGTTTATTTGTGTGTGTGTGTGTGTGTGTGTGTGTGTGTGTGTGTGTGTGTGTGTGTGTGTGTGTGTGTGTGTGTGTGTGTGTGTGTGTGTGTGTGCGTGTGTACAGTAGGGGTGTAATGGTACACAAAAAACACGGTTCGGTACGTACCTCGGTTTTAAAGTCACGGTTCGGTACATTTTCGATACAGCAAAAAGAAAGAAATGCCATAGAAATTTCCTATTTGTTTAAAGAAAAAACATTTTTTAAATAAATGTGAGTTTTCCTAGATCTTGAAACTTTCAGGTTTATAAATGGGGGTCATCTTTGAAGGATGAACAAATAATGTTTTGGTCATTACATTAAAAATAACATTTACATATATATTTATTTATATAATATTTGAATTTTGAAGTGCTGGAAAATGATGTGTGAAGTACTTGAAAGCATTTCACCATTCCAGCCAAACTGGTTCCAGTTAGTGTTACTATATTAAATCCATGGTGAATGTTGCTGGTCTGTGGACGTAAAGTATTACTAGTTCATTCACGGCACAATGCTTCTCCTGATTTCCACGACAGCGTTGTTTGATCTAATAGAGATCTACGGTTAATAACGGAGAAATGTGAATGCATCTCACTAGATCTCGCAGCGATGTTATTACCTCAGTGGCGAATTCAAATGTTTTCTTTACCGGATCTCTTAGCGCTGTGTGTTAACAGTGTTGCTTGATCGAGATCGGTTCGCGCAGCACAGATGTTGCTGGTCCGAACTGATAAACGATCCGTGAAGCACATAATGAGTAGCGCAGTTTCGTTCTGCTTTCATTACGTTAGCCATTTGATGTTGCGCAACGTTGTGTTGGCCGCACCAGCGCGAATTTTGCTGGCAAGAAAAATGGTCCAAGCAATCGTTCGGTTTGTATGCGTACCGAACCGGAAGCCTTGAACCGAAATGGTTCAATACGAATACATGTACCGTTACACCCCTAGTGTACAGTATATTTATTTATGCTATACACATATTACATAAGTAAATAAATGTGTATTGGTCTTGTATCAGTGAATAATCAATGCAATTTTATTTTATAAATGTGTATTTATAATAATGTTTAGTTAATAATTTATAGTTATTGTATATAATATACATTCTAAAGAATTGTATTTATTTGTATGCAAAATTATAACTACCTTTAAATGTAGAACAAAACACATGTGTACATGCAATGTGTAAAACACCTGTATGGAAAATTCCTTCATAACTGTATTTTTCTTAGAATGTGTATATTCTACAAATGTTACATTTTAATAATTTTAATTTGGTCCAATGAAAAACAAACAAACACACAAAAAATCCATCTCCTGCTCACTGTTCACTGGTGAGAGAACTGAGTGAAAACACAGATGCTCCGACTTTCAAATAACATGCTCCTCGCTTCATGCAAAAACTCTCATACTTTCATACTTTGAAATGCTGTGAACACAGGCATGCAAAGTGATACAAACAGTGAAACGTCCCAGTTCACTCACTCACTCAATCTCTGACTCACTGACTGACTGACTCACTCACAGTCAACTTATGCAGCACCACCATTCCCTGCCAAGATGTCTTTCCACTCTTTTCTCTCTTTTTTCATTGGCTCTTTGCTTCTCTGTTCGTTGTCATATTTGAGGACATCTGCGGCACCCTCCTGCGCTGTGCTCGCAGGCATGGCACTGAAGGTGGTGTGGACAGAGCTGGACTGGCCAGCATTGTTACCCGCTGGTCAGTTTTGCTGATGAGTGACTGAGCCAGACACTCAGCGGGTATTAAAAGAGAGAAACACACAACTCAATATCCAATGTTTCCTATACCATCTGTGAGTTGTGCTGCTTGGCTGTGGGTTAGGAGAAGATTTTGAGCATGTGTGTATGTGTCACACACACTAGTATACGTGACCTGAACCACCACTTTTAAAAACTTTTTTGCCTGGACAGAGGATGTTGTGGGCAGTTTCTAGGCTGTTGCTAATGCGTTTTGAGTGTCTTTAGTACAATTCAGTGCATTTTTAGGGTGTTCTGGGTGGTTGGTGGAATATGATCCGACTGTAGCCCAACTGAACATGTTTACAGGAGTCACTACAGTATGTAGAATAATACTATGGAAGGTTTGATATGATTCTACAGTATTGTATATATAAAACATCTGTAAATGCATATTTTAGTTCTGCATCACTTCCTGTGTTATTAAAGGGATAGTTCACTTTGAAATTAATTTTTGTGTCTTTGTTTCCACAGTATTTTCAATTTTTATATTTTAAGGGTCAAACCGTTGTTGTCTATCAGTCATATAATGCAGGTTTAGGGGGTCCACCTCAAAGAGCATGCACAGAGAAGTTCAAATTAAACATGATTTAATGGCTCGTAAATGTAAGTACATTGATGGCCTAAGACACTGAAACGAGCGGTTTGTGTGAGAAAACGAACAGTATTTAGCCATCAAAGTTTGCTTATATTTACGAGTCAATAAATCATGTTTAATTTGGACTTCTCTGTCCGTGCTTTTTCAGGTGGACCCATGGGTAAACCCCATAAACCTCCATTATATGACTGACAGACAAGAACGGTTTGACCCTTAGAAACAAAGACACCTACATCTTGGATGCCCTTGAGGTAAGCTAAAACATATCAAAAATTTATTTCAAAGTGAACTATCCCTTTATTATGACACGGTGTTAAATGTTTGTCATGTAAACACTAAACAGCTCTTATGTGCTCTGGACACCGCCTCCTTAACCCTCTGGGGTTGTTCGTTTTACAGTCACACTTGGGGTGTTCGGGTCCAAATGGACTCAAAGGGCAGGATGCATATTTAAAAAAGAAAATCACAATTTTTTTTACTTGTTTTTTATAAACAATTGTTTTTTCTTTTTTGGTGTTTTGAGATAATTTTATGATTTATAATTAATATTTATGCAATAATTATGACCCATTTTTTCCCATTGAACATAATAGAATTTTTTATTTTAATTTATTTAATAATTTTTATTTTTTTTTAATCAAAGCTGTATTACATTTTCAGAGTGAAGCCTAGGCCTCATGAAAGCAATTTTTGAAAAAAGATAATTGTCATCTGGTAGACACAATGAGCATTTTTTATCATGCAATGGGCTCTATGCACAGCTCCACTACTTCCTGAACTTCAGCCAGCTTCTTGTTTCCTGTCTGGCATTATTGGCAAATATATACCAAATTTTTTTTAGGTTGCTAAAAAAAAATTGATTTTTCAAAATTTGATTTTTAAAATATAAAAACATATTGTGTGTTTGTGTGTGTGTGGCTGTGTCTGTTTTGCACTCTTGATGTTTTATAGATTCACCCCTTCACTGTTGTTTGGATAGTGGCTGATTTGTAGATTGTGTACGCACCAAAAAACTCAGTTTTTGCCAATTTCCCATTCATTTCCCATGGGGGTCCATTTGGACCCGAACACCCCAAGTGTGACTATTTTTTTACAACCACTTAGACTGTTCACATCCTGTCCCCAATTTTTTTGGGTGTTCATATACCAAATACCAACAAAGTCACCACATTTCGGACCATTCCAAAGAAGCTGTGATTTTTTAATTTTTTTTTATTTGAATGCTTCGGGTCCATTTGGGCCGAACAACCCCAGAGGGTTAAAAGGAAAGTGACACAAAAATGAAAAATTCTGTAATTCACTTACCCTCACATTGTCCCAAACCTGCATGAATTTCTTTCCACCATTGAACAAAATTATGATTTTGGGTTCATTCATGTTTTCATTCATGTTTTTTCACTAATGTTTTCTCATATAAATTCTTGGGGCATTTATTAGAATAATGATTGTAGTTGTTGTATTGTTGTTGTTGTTTTTTTTATTTAAGTCTGTTTTCACATGGTTGCCTATATTTTCACTGATTTGGTGTGATATCTTGGTGTGAACATTTAAACAGTTATAACAGCAGGCGTGTGTAAGGACAATTATTTGCAGGTTATTTGCTTGTGGGCTTTCAGGGGTGATAGATACACACAGTGAGAGATAGAAAGAGAGAGGGGGGAGGAGGGGTGGGCATTAAAGTGAGTGTAGTTTAGCTGAACCCAATCACAGTCACACAGCTTTTTCATTATCATGTTGCCCTTGGGGGGCTTAATTATAACTATAACACGCTAACCCATTTCCTCCTGAATCTTTCTTAAACACATCCCTGTTCATGCATTTATTATCATGTTTTCTTTTTTTACACTATCTTTGTACTTAAAAACAGTTTAGCTAGTTTAAAGAAACAGTCTCCTTATGTTTTTAAAATTATTTAGAAAAACAAAAGATTATTACTAAGCTATTTTGAATAGGTTTTTATAAGGAATAGTCAAACCCACATGTAAAAACCGGAACATACAGGTTAAGAACAACATGGGGGTGAATAAATGACTCAGTTTTCATTGTCTGGCAATCTATTTGTTTTAAAACTCTAGAATATCTAACACATGATTTAAGAATGCTGTGTTCTTGCATTATCTTTCTCAGCCACACTCTGGTGCAATGCATTTGGACCATGTTTCTGACCCACCACCATGCCCACCATTTAGCCATTATTTCGGGCTATGAATGCTGGCGGTGGTGTCAAACAAAAGAGTGTTGCCGTGGTGATTTGAAGAGGAGGCTGGTCTGGTGGTCTGGCCTTGGTTGGAGGAGGTTTGAGGTAGCATAAGTCCAGGGAATAAGTGTTCCCCTCCCTGCAGCGAGTGAGAGACAGACGAGCACACACCTAGAATCTCAATGAGAAAACTGTGTTTTCTTCTTGCAAGGAGAGTCAGAATACTGAAGCACAAAGCAAAACCCTAGAGTACCGCTCTGCAGGGAGGAGGAGTTTCTAATATTTTCTCTAATGTCTGTCTTCAAATTCCATCATAGGTTCAAGTCTTATTTTTGATAGGTGAAGTATAAGGTCCAACAATATTTGTCGACCATTTGTCGTGTGAATATGAAGTGCATATGACTAAACCCTCATATTTAATAAGGTGCCAACTGATTAAACTATCATGCTGGAGAAATAAGTTTTAATAATGGCTTACAAACAGGCATGGTGAAGATACATTGTGAAGCTATCCTCTCAGACAGTGTGTGTGATTGTAATCTCCACATTCATTTACTATGTTCCCCAGTTCTGTTTTACTTAGCTTAGAGTTAGAGGTGAATCGGAGGTCTTAGCCTACCAAACCTGTGGTTGGAAATGAGAAATGAAAGCGGTTGGGAGTGGGAGACGAGGTGAGTTGTAATGAAGGTGATTCAGGCGGTTTTGATGCACACAGTTCACACATGTTGCGCCTCTGTCTCTGACATGGAAGACTTTGATTCAGAATACATCTTGCAAGAGTGGCTGCACAGCAGGCTTTCTGCCTATCCTCTTGAAAAGAGGAAGTTTTTCTATAAGTATGTTCACAATGGATCCTCCGTGTCTTGCTTTAAGAACTTTTTTCTAACCTTTATGCTATTATGTTTCAGTTTTATGCAAAAATAAATAAAGAATATTCTTATATATAAAAATATAAATTGAAGTGATTTCATCATTGGTCCACTAATATCTTTTCTTTACAAAAAAGTACTTAATCAGCATAATACTGGGGCCAGATTTACCAAAATCTTCTTTAGAGAGAAGATAAGATTCTAAGAGGTTCACAAGAATGTTTGTAAGTGCAATTCTTGAGAAATTATCAAACATTTTCTTAATAACAAGCTTTAGCGTTATCTGATTGTATGGCGGTTCTTGCCGAAGACTTGGTAATCAACTGAATGGGGAAAAAACCTCAAAGGCTGTTTTTATGCACTGCCTGATTACAGTAATAATCATAATGCTGCCACAATTGTCATAATTATAATATGTATTAACTTCAGGGTACTTGTGCACATCCCTAGCAATAGTAATATGTCCTACATGATGTAGTGTTAAGTCATAATCTAATGTTTAAAGCTGCTTTTTTGAGGTTGAAAAAATATCCAAAATACATATTTGAGAAAATACATAACCAGCTAGTGTTTATGGTTAAACTATCTGTTTTATCTCCATCTAATCGTTCTTTTTGTTTTTGCTCTTCTGATGGTATAGCTTTCTCTTTCAGCAAATTGTATAGTTGTACTAGCGATATGACCCCGCACTCAAAATACTATCAAAACACTCCAACTCAGCCTCTATTCTTCGCGAAAGATGGATAAAAAGGCGCAGATGAAACAAAAAACTTGAAAAAATGATATACAATCCGGCCAAATGAGATGTCACAGATATGTCAATTCGCACGGGACTAAATATATATACGAAATATATAGTAGGTAATTTGCGAGGGAATTTTTACTTTACAAATTACAGACATGACCGATTCGCACGGATTAAGATCACAGACAAACTCCGCAATTATTACAAATTACTACAGGTCACCAGGTAATACTAATCTCATGCGAATAGGGCTATACTGTATGAAAATTCATGGTATTCCTATTCCAATAGTTCAGTGTTTTTGGTTAATTCAATGGCGTCATACCAAATTGTCCTCACTGCAGAACACAAAATCCAGGTGGAGGAGTTGGACCCAGATCCAACTCCTCCCACCTTACATATACCGTAACCTAAACCTATACCCCCATTTCCGCCCCCTGATCCCTAACCCCACCCTAATCCTATCTATCTCCACCCCCTGATCCCTAACCCCACCCTAATCCTATACCCATCTCCACCCCCTGATCCTTTAGCCCACCATAATCCTATTCGTCTCCACCCCTTAGACCTGGATTCAACTCCGCCCCCTGGATCTTGTGTACTGCAATGAGGTGCTGAATATTGTAGCTCTTCGGCTCATGCCCTGGTAGAAATGACCAGACTCAAGAATTGAAGTGGAGCATGAATTTATTCTGCACAAGTCTCATTTTTATGACTTTCTTTCACATGTTTAATGACTTAAGCCACGCTTGATAAAGCAAGTCATTTAAAGGCGTAAGCATCCAATTGGCTAATCAGAGTCCAAAAGAGTAAAGACGATTAGGCCTCACTGATGCTGGATTCACTGCTGTTTAGGCTCAACTCTCTTGTAAAGATGATTTTTTTTGTGTGTGTGGAGATACTCAAACACATTTTGGTGCATTTCTTTGTCTTGTCTCAATGATAAGAACTTAATGTATGCAGCAGATAGCAAGTGAGATGTGTAAAACCGTAAGGCTCTAGCTGTATCTGCTGTCTCAGCACCAGATAAACAATGACCGTCTCTTTAACTGTAGATAAGGAACAGCCATTGTTTTGTCTTAAAGAAAGTAGTGAAGGCAGCAGGGAAGCAGGGAGTGTTGCTTAGCTGCACCTGCTCATCTCTCCTTTATAAGGATGGCAATGAAGAATTCAATTCTCTCATCTCTTCACTCACCTCCGTTGTGTGAAAGAGTAGAGACATTTGTCAAGGAAACAAGAGAAGTGTCCAATTGTGAGTTAAACATGTAGCTCATTTCAGAAATAAATAAGGTGGTGTGCAGGAGGCAGCACACCACTATGCCTGCTCCTGGCTTCACTCCTCCATACTGACGCTGAAATACACAGCTGGTTGTGAAGGCGCCTGTAAAATGCCCAGACATGCAGGAGGAACTGGGGGATGAAGAATTGCACTGTGGAAATTGAACTCATCTTAGTTCTCATTACCTCTGAGCTTCAATGGACTCATTCACAGTCTGTCCTGCGCTCAGAGATGTGTAGCTCGTGTCCTAATTCCTTTTTTACTGATGGTATATGAAGAGATGGCAGAGAAGAAAGTGAAAGAATAGCAGTTGATATCGGGCTTGTAGCATTTCGATATTCAGATGGATGTTTTGGTGTATGAATTCTGGGCAGATTTTTAGTTTTACTTTTCAATAGAAACTATTTGGGAGCAACATTTTCCCATAAACACCAAAATAAATCAATTTACAGACTGATGAAATGATGGTCTGTAATCAGATGCTGCGATTACGTAATCGGTAGTACAAAGCAATGTTGTAATACAATGTATGGTGGCTCATACTAACTATGGTGGCTCATAGTAACTGAGAGAAAATTAAATATCTGAGAGAGCAAGACAAAAGGGACTACAGTATGCATTCGAGGGATATATTCACAACGTTATATGCAACCGATTAGAGAATAATTTCTTAAAAATTGAAGTTAAAGCCTAACGTTATAGTCCCAGCGCAAGCAGCAGCGCCTCATACGCTGACCGTTCAAATGAGAAACACACAAATTGAGGAACAGCTATGTAAATACACAGCAGGGTATGTGAAAATAATCTTAATACTTATAAATCAAACAGCTTATCAATAAATCTTGTGGAATAACACTAATACCGGGAGAGCCGCGAATCGGATTGGGTTAAGTTAAGGTTAGTAGGACAAAATGCTGAAATATATTTTAAAGTATGTCAGTGAGCCTTTGTCTTGTCTCTTTAATCGTCTTATTTTACGTTAACCTATATCATTATGACCAAAGAACCGTCAATATTTCCAAGCAATAGGTGTTTTTGTTAAGCATGTTGACATTTACCAGTAGTTGTGAATGGGTCTCGCACATAGATGCTAGATCACGCCAATCATTTCTCCCCTTGGCTTTTAGATTTTCTGGAAGGAAAACAATTCCTCTCCCCGTCCAAGCTTTTAGTATACCGGTATCAGATTTGCACAATCCATACGCAGTTACGCACAATGCTTCAGCATGTTTCCCTCGTTCGAAAGCTTGCCAGACCTCCCGCGCATAGTTACGGTTGCTAAGACATGATTGGCCAGTAGCGGTTTATATACCGTAACCTAAACCTACGGTATCAGATTTGCATACCGGTATCAGATTTGCACAATCCATACGCAGTTACGCACAATGCTTTAGCATGTTTCCCTCGTTCGAAAGCTTGCCAGACCTCCCGCGCATAGTTACGGTTGCTAAGACATGATTGGCCAGTAGCGGTTTATATACCGTAACCTAAACCTACGGTATCAGGATTTGCATACCGGTATCAGATTTGCACAATCCATACGCAGTTACGCACAATGCTTCAGCATGTTTCCCTCGTTCGAAAGCTTGCCAGACCTCCGCGCATAGTTACGGTTGCTAAGACATGATTGGCCAGTAGTGGTTTATATACCGTAACCTAAACATACGGTACATATACGGTTGCTAAGACATGATTGGCCAGTAGCGGTTTTCGGGCGTGGCTTAGCGAAGGGTCAATTAGAAATAGTCCTCAGATGACATCTGTAATTTATATAAAACATCTAGCTTTAATTGGATCTCAAACAGTTTAATTAAAAGTAGTTATTACTCCACCACGTGTGAAACCAACATGGTTGAAACGATACTTTACGTCACGACAATGGGTTTCGGGAAACAGTCGAGGCTAACTAGTTGATTTCTTCAACGATGCATCGTACTATAGTGAAACAGCGAACTATGTCGTTGTACGGGAAACGCACCCCAGAACGTGATATCAGTGAAAACCCTCTATAAAAAGTAGCTCCCTTTTTAGATAGCCTACTAAATCGTCATCGGAGGTTGTTGTGCGTAAATCATGTAAAAATGTATACCAATGTGGACGGTATGACATGGCACACCCCTATTTCAGACAATATTGTCCTACAATGTTACAATAAAAATAATCCCAAAAATAAATACTCTTCTGTATTTAATTTTGATTAAAAATGTCTCAACCAAATGTGGGGGAAATGAAATGGTCCTGTCTCCCATTCTGAGCTGTGATCTGTGAGTGCGCACTGTACACTCTCCTCAATACCACTATATCACTGTAACTCTCTGGTTGCTTAAAACTCCTTAGTCCATGAAATTCAATTCCATAGCTCATACCTTCAAGGACAAGAACAGATTAATGTTTGTCTGTGCTAGACCCTTTGGACTTCTACCCAGAGTTCCCTCTGCTTCTATGATTTCAGTAATGAGGACCCCTGTCAGCAGTAACCTTCTCGTCCAAACGGTCATTAGCAGAGAAACCCGAAAAATCATGTATTGTAATTACCAGAGCACCATTGTTTTGACCATTGTGTTATATCATCAGGGGTTTTAAAATGCTTCAGATAACAAGCTAAACGTTCATTGTTAATGTGTCACCAACAGGGTTTGTTCCAGATGAAAATGCAAATGGTTTATTTATTGGAATTCTTATGGCATATCTGTCTTGTGTCCAACTGTGAAACCCAATTTTCACATTGTCAGCATGTCAACTGAATCCACACAATTATCCTCTGGTTTGTGTAGGTCAGTACACCATTGCATAAAGCAGACTAACAGTCACATTTGTTCTGTTAAAGCTGTTAAGAGGATGCTTGGAAAATCTCCAGGAAATAATTAGCGCAGCGTGTAGGCTTGTTTAACCCCCTCCTGTTTTTGTAACCAAATCTATCTGGTGTTTACAACTGCTCATTGGAAATGAAACGGCATTTTGCTGGTCAGCAAATTTGCTTTTTGGCTTGGCACAAAACTATTAAGTTTAGGTTTGCATGCATCTGAGGCACTGCTATTTGGAAGCCTGCTGTATGACATTGTGAGCCGGGTTAGTTCACCGGGTTAGTTCACCAAAAAATGATCCCATAATTTACTCACCCACAACAAGCCATCCACGGTGCATATGACTTTCTTCTTTCAAACACAATCAGAATATAAAAAAATATACTAGCTCTTCCAAGCTTTGGTAAAATAAGTTTTTAGAGCTCCAAAACGCACATACATCCATCAAAAAAGTAATCCATACGGCTCCAGGGGTTGAGAAATACAGAGTATCTGTATTTATAACTTTATAAACTAGAATCACTGGCTTCCAGTAATGGCCGTATGTGAGTCTATTTCCAGCAGAAGAGTGACCTGACGTATGACATAGGATGTAGGAGTAGCGAAAGCTTAGTTGAGAGACACCTCTTGCGGTTCAAACGAACAGGGCTGGGCAACAAACTCAAGCTCCTCCGTCATTTCTCTTTAAAAATTCCTATTGTGGACTTCTAATTCGAGGCCGGTCTTTTGTTTTGCTCAATCCTCTCCAGGTCGGGTCAGGGGTCACTATTCGGAAAGGAATTCGACTCGCGTATGGCCGTTATCAGAAGCCAGTGATAATTTATATAGTTAATAAAAAATATATTTTTCTTAAAAAAATACTTTGCTTCAGAAGGCATCTGTTAACACCCTGGAGCCATATGGATTACATTTGATGATGTGCTTTTTGTAGCTTTAGAAAAAATGGCTCTATTCACTCCCACTCCCATTATAAAGCCAGGAAGAGCCAGGATGTGTTGTAATATAACTCTGATTGTGTTTGGCTGAAAGAAGAAAGTCATTTACACCCATGAGAGTGTGTGATATTATGGGGTAATTTTCATTTTTGAGTGAACTAACACTTTAAAATATGACCATTTTGATAAACCTCAGGACACAAAATAATCAAAATTTTATGGAAAACAAATGAAAATTGACCTCATATGGATTTTTACATCTAAAAAACATTCATACTGGGAGGACCCTTGCAGTGCAATTCAAGCATATGCTGTTGAGAACAGCAGGTTTGACTGGTGTTTCAAGCACGAAAGGATGCTTGTGCTGTAATGGTTATTCCTCTACTGAAAATGTATGGCTTCGGTGGCTGTTGAATTGAAATCATGCATCATACTGATGCGACATGGTATGGCACTAGTTTCCTGGAAACCAATAAATGAATGTATTTTTGACAAAAAATCTCAGACATGCGCTAATATTGTTTCTGCAATGTGTGTTTTTTTCTGTAGTTATTTCTTTGTTTTAAAGATAATGTTAAATGAAAGCTTGTTTAGGTCATGTGTGATCATTTAGTGTAGAGGAAACTGGGGCTAGTTGTCACAAAGGCTTTATCTCAGGAACTATAATGTTCTGAATCAAAAGTCTGATTGCATAGGTGCTTGTTTTCTCTTGCATTTGTCGTTTTGGATTTGTTAGATTCTTTTTTTAATATGCACTAATCGGTCAAAAGATTCTAAGATCGGTAGATTTTTTATGTTTTTAAAAGAAGTCTCTTCTGCTCACCAAGGCTGCAATTTATTGATAAAAAATACACAAAAAACACAGTAATATTGTGAAATATTATGACAATTTAAAATGACTTTTTTATGTTAATATATATTAAAATGTAATTTATTCCTCTGAAAAAAAGCTAAATTTTCAGCATCATTACTCCAGTCTTCAGTGTCACATCATCCTTCACAAATCACTCCAATATGATGATTTTATGCTCCAAAAACATGTATGATTATTATCCATGTTGAAAACAGTTTTTACATTTTTATTTCAGGATTCTTTGATGAATAGAAAGTTCAAAGAACAGCATTTATTTAATTAGAATCTTTTCTAACATTATAAATGTCTTTACTGTAACTTTTGATCAATGTAACTCATCCTTGATTAATAGAAGTATTGATTTCTTATTTATTTCCCCCAAAAATTAAATACAAATTCTTACTGACCCCAAACTTTTTCAAGGGTAGTGTTTAATGTAACAAAAGCTTTCCATTTCAGATAAAAGCTGTTCTTTTGAACTTTCTATTCATCAAAGAATCCTGAAATAAAAATGTAAAAAACTGTTTTCAACATGGATAATAATCATACATGTTTTGGAGCATAAAATCATCATATTAGAGTGATTTGTGAAGGATCATGTGACACTGAAGACTGGAGTAATGATGCTGAAAATTCAGCTTTTTTTCAGAGGAATAAATTACATTTTAATATATATTAACATAAAAAAATCATTTTAAATTGTCATAATATTTCACAATATTACTGTGTTTTTTGTGTATTTTTTATCAAAAAATTGCAGCCTTGGTGAGCAGAAGAGACTTCTTTTAAAAACATAAAAAATCTTACTGATCTTAAACTTTTGACCGGTAGTGTGTGTGTGTATATATATATATATATATATATATATATATATATATATATATATATATATATATATATATATATATATATATATATCCTATAGACTATACAATGAAAGTCGATAGCTGCATGGATTAAAAGCATTTTATTGAATAACATTTTTAGTCCAGGGATTTAAAATATAGTTAAATAAATCTGTGACACCGTTTGGTCTGCCTCGTTGAGTTCATTTTAGTTTATTGTCTGCTGTGGTGCTTTCATGCCCTTAAGTTTCATATTAAATATGTTGTGCATGAATGTGGTCCCGATTGTTCTGGGCAGACGAGATTGATTTCTTATGCATCTTTCCTGACAGTCTGGTCATTGATATGGTAATGTATTCAGGTTCAGTAAATGGAAATGATATATATCAGAGATTATTCATGGGTGTGGCTTGTGACTGAACAAAGGGCTGAAAGGTCAGGGATGCCTTTGGGTGGGTGTTGCATTTAGTGCATAATTTAGTGTGTACTATATGCTCATCGATAACAGGTGCCGACTGAGCACACTGTGTGATTTTCTCAAAGTGGTGTTTTTCTAAGAGGTGTAAAATGATCAGTTAGACAGGGTTTAGCTATGATGATGTATGGTTGGTTATCCTAGTGTGTGAAGGCATAAAAAAATGAACACTTCATTATAAGCTTTAAAAGCTTCTGCATGTGTGTAGACAATGAAAGGTTCTGTAAGTCGACAAATTCATGTAGTGTCATCCCCTCACAGATACACAAACACTCACACACTCAGAGTAAGATTAGAGGAGCAGAAGCACAATGATAATTGGTTGTTGTAATGACTGGTGATGGAAGGCATAATTAAAGGCAGGGAGAAAGGATGAACAACAAAAGGGAAAGCAGTAATAAAAGTCTATCCTTGAGCTGTTGTTGACAGAGACAGCAACATAGTGTGTGTGAACAAGATTTACACCAACACCTTTGCATGTTTGATTTGAGTTTCACATTATGTGTGTGATTATGCAGCCTCTGCACAACTGCTATTGTCATGATTTATCTCTGAACACTGACATCTAATTGCTTTTTTATTTTGGTGAAATTTGTCTTGCCTACTCTTGCAAGCATCTGACAGAAAACATCAACCATTGTTTCTGTGATGTTCATATCCTTTAAAAATGCAGTTTAGGTATATGAGATTTATTCTGGAATTTCCAAGGTTCCCAAGATGTCATGATCTTAAACATTTTCAAAAGCCAGCAAAAAGACAAAAATTAGTTTTCTTCGAAAAGGCATTACATTTCTTTTTGACACTTTGTTCTTGTTGCTGCTTTTTGCACTGATTTTTGTAATGATTTTCTTTCTATCTGTCCACTTGAACCAAATATTTTTTTCTGCCAACTTTTACTGCCCCAGTCATAAAATACAAATTCAAAAGTTTTAAGTAAGTAAAAAAATATTTATTTTATGCTTTTATTCACCAAAGGCAAATTGATCAAAGTGATTTTTTTTACGAAAAAAATATTGTTTTTATGTATCACAAATTATACAAAAATATTAAGCAGAAATTAATTATTTTCAACATTGAATCACAGGCCATACATTTGAAATATATTCAAATAGAAATTGCAATAATATCTCACAGTATTACTCATACTATTTTTACTGTATTTTTTAATCAAATAAGCAATATAAGACTTTCTTTCAAGAACTTACAAAAAACTTTTGCATGAAGGTAAAAAAGTATATCTTATTTCCAAATTTACTAGAAATAACATTTATACTTTCTTTAAATGTTTTTTTTTTTGCAAAAATATACCAAATGTTTTTTACAAAAATATTTAAATAAAAAAAAAATCATAATGACCTCTATTTATACTCGTGTTCTAGTTAGTAGAATCTGCTAAGAAAACAAATATAAATCAGGGATGTGATTCTTCCGGATTAATCCTGAATTCCAGTTTCAGCCTAAAATCATGACCCACGTGAATCATGCAAATCAGTAATAAAAATAATTGTAAATTGTTTCAAAATATTTTTATAATAGAATATAGTGATAATATTAGTTAAACAAACTATTCAATCGTTCATCATCCATCCGACTTTGGCCTTTCATCAGATTTCATTTTGCATTTCGTTTTTAGTTATCACTGAAATGAATAATAAATGGTTCTTGGGCTGTTTTATCTGTGCAGCCAGAATATGATGTGCAGTTTACCAAAACAAAACAAAAATTATGTTGCCTATTGTAGAAGTTTGAGTTTTTTATATACTGAATAAGATTGATCAGTATTGGAAACAGTCACCCCTTAAAATTTACCTCAAAATAAGACATCCTGTTTTGTATTACTAGAAATAAATTATAGCTGTTACATATATATTCCATATGTGTCACTCATCACAGTTCCTGGTAGTTCATAGAGTAAATGGCTGATTCAGGTGTTAAAAAAAGTAAAAAGTGCTTTATGCTGGATCTTTAAAAAATGTCCTACTTTTTGTCACTCGCACAATCACATCCCTGATAAATATTAACATAATGGCCGCAAATATTTAATTTGTCATTATTTTGATGGATTAATTAGGCTTGATTCTTTTACTTTGAAAGCCAAGACTGAAAGAGTTGTTGTTATTCTCAGCTGGAGCCATTCAGTGATGGTGCTGGAGTGAATGTGGAATGAGCATTAGTTACTGGATGACTGAAATTGATCAGGTGCTTAGATCTGAGAACAGATTTTGCCTCCACTTTAGAGATCAATACACCCCAACAGTGCTTGAATATGTGGTTGTGTTACAGCGCAACTGTGGAGTATCACACATGAAGACGTGTGTATTTTAGACTGTTGTACAATTCTTTCCACATGTATTGTATACATTACCAGGGTGGTGATGGCGCAGTGGATAAGACACATCCCTTTGGTGTGAGAGATCGGGTTCGAATCCACTGTGAGACACCAATGTGTCCCTGAGCAAGACACTTAACCCCTAGTTGCTCCAGAGGTGTGTGACCTCTGACATATATAGCAATTGTAAGTCACTTTGGATAAAAGCGTCAGCTAAATGTATAAATATTAATGTAAATGTACCTTTCCAAAATTTGGGGTTGATACGATTTTAATATTTTTGAAAGAAGTCAGTTATGCGTTTATTTAAAGGGTTAGTTCATCCAAAAATGAATATTCTGTCAGTATTTACTCACCCTCATGTTGTTCCAAACCTCTATGTGTTTATTTGTTCTGCTGAACACAAAGGAAGATATTTTGGAAGAATGTTTTAATCAAACAGATCTCATTCCCATTGACTACCATAGTAGGAAAAAATACATACTATGGTAGTCATTGGGGATTGAGATCTGTTTGATTAAAGCATTCTTCCAAATATCTTCCTTTGTGTTCAGCAGAACAAATAAACACATACTGTAGAGGTTTGGAACAACATGAGGGTGAATAAATACTGACAGAATTTTCATTTTTGGGTGAACTAACCCTTTAATCAAATTTAGTAAATATTATCACAATATTATCATTAACTGTTCCCCTTCGTCAGCTCACTATGACGTACGTAAGATGTGATTCTGACGAATGGAGATATCTGACTCGAGAGCCTATCTACTTCGAGTGTAACTAAACGAGCCAATGCACATTGGCATGCGATAATTGTACCAGCTGCTGTGCATCGTGGCACGATCATATAATGAGCGGCAGGTGCATCTCATCCTTGTCTTTCGCTTTCGGAGCCAGACGTTGAATGCTGTTCCTGCTCTGCAATCTTATCTGAGAGTGTTTTAACTTCAAAAGACGAGTCTTTTTCTTCAGGAGAAGGCCTCTTCAAGCTGTTGTTTTTGTTACAGCTAGGGCTGTGACGGGATGGGATTTTTTTCTTACGCGGTGAAGAAGCAACAAATATCGCGGTGTTCAGCGGCTGAACCTATGACGACCGCTTCCATTAACCGATGTTATGTGACAAAAACGTCTTTTTTTCTCCTTTCGTGATAAGTCATTCCAAAAATCATGGCCAAATCAATGGACGAATGAAGGTTTAGCCTATAGCCTATATCACAGCCACCGCACTAGACATTATTATTATTTATGGAAGGAGACGTGGGCCCTCACTCATTGTTTACACAGAGATTTCGAAAGTGTTTCTCTGTGAAGGTCTAAACCTATTTAGATATACAGGAAATCACAATGGAAGACGATTTCGATATACTGTATTAACAGACAACGTTGAATTTTTTTCACAACCATATTTAGGTGCTTTCCGGCGCTTGCACAGATCGAAGCGCATTTATCTGGCAATTATCGTATGCGAACCACTGGTGGGGCAAGACAGAAATGAGAAAATTTTGTAACATTACAAATATCTTTATTACTTTTAATCAATTTAATGTGTCCTTAAAAAAGATCTTAAAGATCTCAAAGATTGTGTATACATTTGGCATATGCCTTTATTTAAAGTGACAAACAATTTTATCTACTCAGTGTTTATTATTGTGTTCCCTGGAAATCAAACCCACCCCTTTTAACGCCACACTTAACCATTTGAGCCATAAAACTTAAAAAAAAAAGTCAAATATTTTCATAGATTTACATTGGTTGGTCAGATTTTTTATAAAGAAGTTTATAGCCTCTATGCATGAACCCTGATGACGTGTGTCCGAAAGAATCTCAGTCAGCGTCTCTACTTCCGGAAGCACGTTCTGCAGGCCAAGTGTATAGAGGCAAAACTTTAATAAAATCCGTTTTCTCAGAAACGGAGACAACGATTTTAGAAACGCTGATTCGCTAGTCAAATTTCGTAAGATATGAGAGAATACTAACCCTCAAAGTTGTTGATGTAGCTCGAAATATACAATTTAAATAACTTCTCTTTTTTACTCTTGTGTGACAGCTAACTGCCTCACAGTGTTGTTAACATCATTCACGTTAACCGCAGGACGTTTTTATAAACAGCAAGTGTAATTTGACACCATCTCCACCTAACGCAAAACCGGCTTCTGACCATAGACTGACGCAGCACCGGAAGTAACTGCGATCGTGCATAGAGGCTATTGCTCAGGGGCGGAGTGGGACCAAAAAATCTACCGGGAAATTTCGCTAGACCACCGGCCCTCTTCGCCGGCAGGATTTATATAGCATTTACAGTTTTACTGATTGAAAAGGAAACTTTGTTGTACTATGCTGGAGTAAAGTTCATAAATGGTCGCTCTTTCCCATAGGACTTTGTAAAACTATGTTGGGTGCACCTCTGTGCCTCTAGGGCCTCAAGAAATTGTTTTTGAATTTAAGGTTAAATGCATCAATCTCGTGCTCTCTGAGAGATCAAAATTAAGAGCTTTAACCCATGAACTGCTCGTTGAACAAAGAAAAAGCATTAATTTGTACCAGGACAATAAAGAGGGCTCAAGCATCTTTTTAGTTATGAGTGTCTCAGTCTACATTACATTATCAATGGTGTTTTAGGATGCCAAACAATTATTATAATGTAATAATGTAATTTATTATATCATTATTCCTATGACGTAAAATCCATTTAGCCTATAGGCCTAAATGTACTATGTAAATGAAAATGAGTATTTCAAAAGTATATATTTAGCCTACATTACACTATAATATAGGAAAATTAAAATACTTTTGTCCTAATTTCTTCACTTGCAAGAAAAAAACCCTTCAGCTTTTATTTAGGAGAAAACACCAGATGACCATGATGATCGCGTGAGCAAAGTAATCATGCAGCACAAACAGGATGCTATTCTTAAAGTCTTGTGCTGTTTTATTTATTCACAAAGCCATATCATGGTTTCAATTTTAGTTTGTTGGCAAAATATAGCGCTAGAGACCTTAATGTTAGGTTATACATTTGACATCTTTACATATGTGTTGGGAAAAGGGAGAAGAGAGAGTTCGGTAAAAGCAGGATTCGAACTCGCGTTGAGCACCACAAAAGCTGATTTCATAGGCTTTCGCTCTACCACCTACGCCACTGTAGCTATTCCATTGCGAGCGTCTTTTTGCTATAAAGAGGCAAAGAGTGCAAATATGCTCCTTTATAGAAAATGTAAAAAAAAAAATCTTAACAGGTGCGCATGGCGAACTTGCAATAAATACATTTTATCAGACGGCCTCGAAACACTACCGGCCCACCGGGAAAACTCCCGACTCTCCCGATTGCCACTCCGCCCCTGCTATTGCTGAAAAATAAGGGTCTGGCAAATCTTAATGTGAATTACCACCTGTATGTGCTTTATGTTGATTGTCAGGGTTTTGTTGTCAACCTACCTTTATTAAATTGACTGTTTTAATGCAGACAGTGCTTTAATGCAATTTAATTGGTGGTTATGGTTAATGTTGCCCAACGTATTATCCACATGTTTTTGTTTAGCAGGATTGTGGTTTCCAGTGATGATCGGCCTGTGAGTGGTTCTCAATGGCTCAGCGAAAGAGGCTAGGGACCAACAGCAGCATGGCCACAGAGCCTCACGCTTCAGCTCCATGCTCCTGCCCAGCCCCGTACCCCAACCCTGAGCACCCCGAGGAGGAGTATGAAGAGCATGGGGAACCTGAGGAGTCCCAACACTCCTACCACAACCAAGAAGAGGCAGATTTGACAGACAGCCGACCGACCACACCCACCACTCCAGACCATGGCCACAGAGAATACCACAGCCACCCGGACAGTCTGGATGGAGACTCTAGCTCAGACTACGTCAACAATACGTCTGAAGAAGAAGACGATTTTGATGAAGGGCTACCGGAAGAGGATGAAGGCGTGACATACTATATCCGCTATTGTCCTGAGGATGACAGCTACCTGGAAGGAATGGACTGCAACGACCCAGAATACAGACACCCGGACGGTTGCATGGAGCCACCTCCAGACACAGAGGAGTGCCAGGAAGTGGTTGAAGAATGGGTAGAGGACAATGCCCATGGTGATGGAGAGGTGCGTTGCGAAGTACTCGAGCAGGACTCTGATCAGCAGCTGTACGACGGCAGACCTGAACCTGTTCTCGATCACCACCACCACTATTCGGATCCCCAGAAGGACCAGATTCCACCTCCTGTTGAAGATCAGGATGCGCAGGATTTTGAGGTGAGTGAGGGCTACTGCCCTGATCAGGAGGAAGAACCACAGGTGGGGCAAGACAGAGATGGCTACGCAGGTGACTGCTATGCCACAGAGGACAATGGAAAGCTCTATGCACGGGTCAACGTACCGGGGGCATAAAGGCACAGAGGGGGAGACGGGAGAGGAGGCGGAGGAGGATATTGATCAGATAGTGGCTGAGATTAAGATGAGCATGAGTATGGGCAGTCTTAGCAGTGGCACTGATCAGAGCCCAGAGGAGCTGGCACCTGATCCAGCACCAAGCGGGTACCAGCCAGAGACCCGCTTCCAAACCCCGAACCTGCCCCATACCCTCAGCCTCACCGTCATGACGGAAGACCCAAATCACTCAACATCCCCCCTGCCAGACACAACTCTGAGCTTCAGAGGAACTATAAGGTACGACCTCACACACCAGAGGACAGACAGAGATGGACACAGGAACAAGTGAGAGAGCAGGTGGGTGGATTTACATAGCAAGCTGTAAATGCATCTAATCTGTTGCGGTTTATTAAATTGAATACGTGGTTCAGTTAAAACTGAATAAATCAGCTCTGTAAAATATGAAAGCAGTAAGATCAACTATATACATTAATTTGTTTTCAATTTATTTTGCAATTTATTCAATGTATTCAATAGATCTTTTATACTATATAATAAATATCAATATCTTTTATATTATATAATATATCTATATTATATACATTTATTCTAATATTCTGTGGATGGAATAAATGATGAAATAAAGGATCTCATTAACACTTCACAATAAGGTTCATTAGATTAATATATTTACTGTCATGAACTAACAATGAGTAAAATAGGGGAGAGTGGGGCACAACCTAACGCTTTTTGGTTTTGGCTCAATTAATAAAAAATAATTAGGTTAGATTAATACTTTTTTACACAAGCAACATACACATCTCTGCTACAAATGACCACTTAAAGTTTTTTTCTAGGACCTACCATTTTCATACAGTTGCACTGAAAGTGACAGAAGTGCAAATGTTACAACTTACCCCATATGCGGGTTAATTGTAACAGACAGAGGGGTTAGTTGTAACACTTGTGTGTAACACACATAATTCAGTACTATTTTATTTGTATAGTTTGATATTGTTTGTGCATCTGTATAGACAGATATCCATACATCCATCCCTCATCCAATCATCCTTCTATTGTGGATCAATATCATGGATAGAGGCAGAAAAGGGCAGCATAGTTTTGCAATAAATAATAATACATAAAATTATAAATATTGTAATTGCAATTAAATTAGATTTTTGTGTGGCAGCTGCATGTACAAATATAATTATTTGTAATAATAACAGTAATAATAATACAAATGAGCTTTAAAAAAATGTAAAGGGTTTATTGCATTAATAACAGGCCATATTTAATAAATAAACAAGTTATCATTCATAGTACACTAAATTTTAAAGATTTTAAATTCCAACATTGTTTGTGAAAGTCTAACAAAGTTAAATGTATAAATAAATACTCAAACCTGAAAAGTTGTGTGGCTCCGTTTTCATTTGATTATCATTGTACACTCTGTTACAACCAACCCCGCTGTATATTTCATATTTTAAGCCTAGCTAACAGTCGCTAGGAATTGCTGACATGTTTCATGTTTTTACAATCACTTTGTTACTATTTTCAGAACCTTGATGTCGTTTTTCACAACTCTAGACACAAAACTCACAACCAATGATCAAAATTCACATTTTTCAAAACTTTAACCTATTTCTCAATTGCTTGGATACAATACACATACAACTTAGATAATTTGTTCATTCAACATAAATCACTCGTTCAATTTGACACAACTTAACATCAAAATACGACTATTTCAAAAGGCAATTGTCACAATACATTTCAAATGAGTGTCTATTCATTTCCTTACAATGATCTAACTATCAATTGATACAACTGCTCAAAATGGCAACTGTTGCAGTACTCTTAATGCAGTTGTATGGAAACAGACACAATCTTCCATGTTTACAGTAAATCATGAAGGTTTCAAGATAAGATTCGTTGTCACCAATTAGTGTGGAGCATAAACAAATTCAACTACAATATCCATGGATGTTGCATAATATTATATATTTTTGCTTTGATTCCAATAAACCTATGTTGTGATTGTACTGTAGTGTTTTACATCAATATATCACACACTTTGTTCAATGACTCCACTATGTGTGTATTCTCTCTGCTACTGCAGAACTTTTACAGAGATATATATTTACTGTACATGTAGTACCATAATGAAACTTGTATCACCTATTTTGTTCTACAATATTTAATGATTGTATGAACAATGACAGTGAAACTAACGGTTGCTTGTGTGTAGGTGATCTGTAGTTATGTTTCAATGGTATTTCACAGTAAATTTTTTTTCTGAACCAATGATTCTGCAAGTGCAAGATTTATTTAAAGATGTGAATGCACAATGCAATGTTTTGAACATTAGATAGCCTGTGTTACAAGTGATACCGTTGTGAGTTTTGTGTCTAGAGTTTTGAAAAATGACGTCAAGGTTCTGAAAATAGTAGCAAAGTGATTGTAAAAAACTGTAGTATGTTGAAATTAATATTAACTAAGATTAAGTATGAATGTTCAAGTTTTGTTCATTCTTAGTTCAAGGTAGTTAACTAATGTAAACGAATTAACCTTATTGTAAAGTGTTACCATTATCTCTTATTAGTGTCTTTCTGAAGGCAGCTGGTCTGTGATGTATACAGGACATACAGGACACTACCGTCCACAAGCGTGTGGGGTTGGTGCAATTCTTTCATGTTTTTAAAAGCAGTCTCTAATGCTCACTGAGGCTGCAAATATTTGATCAAAAATTCAAAGAAAGAGATTAATATTGTGAAATATTTTTCTTTTATTTATTTGAATAAATTTTAAAATGTAAATGTTTAAAATGTTGATTGATTGGTTGATTGATTTCTGTACCATACTTCAAAACTCTGAAAGTATTCTGCTTCCTTTTAAATAGTTAAACAGTCAGCAATATTAAAGCAATAATGAATGTTACTAATGCTACTAATTAGAAATATAATCCCTAAAGGTCACTCTGTAATATACATATTCATTATCATAGTTAAATATTAATGTGAATGTTCAACAACCCTCATTTAAATTCAAGTGGCATTTAAGTAAACAAAACTAGTCCTTATTTATGCCCAAGATTGAACCTCGATATCTTGACAGCTGAGCAAATGATCTATACTATTTTATGCTCTTAAAGGGTTAGTTCACCCAAAATGAAAATTAAGTCATTAGTTACTCACCCCCATGTTGTTCCAACCCCGTAAGACATTCGTTCATCTTCGGAACACAAATAAAGATATTTTTGATTAAATCTGAGAGCTGGATCACTCCTCCATAGACTGCCTAAGGGACTGGCTCTTGACGGCCCATAAAGGCATTAAAGAGAATGTTTAAATATTCCATGTGCCTACAGCGGCTCAATTAAAAGTTTATCAAGCGACGAGACTACTTTTTGTGCGAAAAAAAACATAAATGATGACTTTATTCGACTATTCCATTACTTCCTTATAAGCGCATGCGCGAGAACTGAGATGAGGACGTTCTTCTTCGACTTACTCCTTGTTACCGGCTGCTCAACGCTTAGGAGTATTACTGCCACCTACCGTATAAGATGATGATCGCGTTCCGGCTATATCAGCACATCATCTTAGTACGGTAGGTGGCGGTAGTACTCCTAAGCGGTGAGCAGCCGGTAACAAAAAGTAGTCCGAGGAAGAACGTCGTCATCTCAGTTCTCGCGCATGTGCTTATAAGGAAGTAATGGAATAGCCGAATAAAGTCGTTATTTATGGGGGTTTTTTGCACAAAAGTAGTCTCGTCGCTTATAAACTTATAATTGAGCCACTGTAGGCACATGGAATATTTAAACATTTTCTTTAATGTCTTTATAGGTCGTCAAGAGCCAGTCCCTTAGGCAGTCTATGGAGGAGTGATCCAGCTCTCAGATTTAACCAAAAATATCTTTATTTTTGTTCCGAAGATGAACGAAGGTCTTACGGGGTTGGTACAGCATGGGGGTGAGTAATTAATGACTTAATTTTCATTTTGGGTGAACTAACCCTTTAAGAGCTGATGCATAAAATGTGATACTTGGAGATGGCCCAGAATGCATTCTTTAATGTGATGTAAATGTATCTATGCATAATTTTGGAGGTAGATCCAAAGACAATTAGAGAATATGCTGTTATTACCGTTTACTTGCTCATTTCAAGGGAAAACATTCAGTTTGAACGGCAAGTTGAAAAGGATGAAAGAAAATAATCTGGCAGATATTGGAACCTGTTCTTAACCCAGACATGAAGGGGACTCTGATCAAAAGCAATTCTTGAAATCCCCAAATTACTTTCATATGTGCTGCCATTTGTTAATATTCAGGAATAAACAAATTTCCACCCTGATAAAATACATTACCTTGAGAATCTTTTCAGATTCCATCCCATTATGCTCACTCAGGCACATTGTGTGGGTGTTTTTTTTTCTCCCTCATCTGCTTGAAAAACCCCAAAATGAAAACTGGCTCATTTCTAGAAACCTCTGACTAAAGTCACTAAGCAAGCAATAAAGACATACAATGATATCCATGCATTATGCCAAATAGTAGTTTGGTTTTCTAAATTCTAATCGAGTTTAGAAAAATGATGTTTTCTTAGAAATTTTCTTGAATTATGTGAAGGGATTGATTTAGTCAGATTGCCTCAGTGGTCCAGTGAATGTCTTGTGAAGTTCTATTACCCTCCTGCTTCTTTTATTGCCTTTGGGCAATGAGGAGATTACATTTTATCCTGTCGGGCAACAAATGAATTTCATCAAGTAATAATGTCCTTATGTGCAGTAGACAGAGTGCTCATTTGAGACTTTAACTTTCCTGCAGACAGACAAAGATTAAAAGTGTCTGTGCACTGTGCATTTTCAGTTAAAGACAACATCTGTTCATTTTACCAAAGTGTTTCAATATATTGTGTCCATTGTAATGTCTAATTTGTTCTTGTTGGCTTTTTGGATAGCATAAAATTTTTAATGCTGTTCAATGCTGTCTGCAACCCATCTGGTTGTTGTTTTTTTAAATGTCACATTTCACTCCACTCATTTTTCACTCATTTCTCTCAATTTAAATTCTCTCTAGGTGTCTAATAGTGCAGAACAGCCAAGGAAGCAGCAGCGGTCTGATCTCAATGGACCACTGGAGAACAACAATGTCACTGAGGTGAGCCTATAATCATAGAACACATTAACTAATCAATATGTGACAGCATGCAGACTATGCATGCCACATTATCACTACAGATTTCTTTCCATCAGAGCTGTTTTAGCCAATGTCATCCTGACCTGTCATCTTATTTACTTCACGTTTCTCTGGCTTTCTTAGACAATTTATGTTTTTTTTTTCAGCTTATCTAAGCCGTTGCACTAGCTTGTCACCATCCTCCCCCATGTGTTGATATACTAAAATAATTGGCTTTGCCCTTTCCTGCCCTGGCTCTACTGTATTTACATAGACTGAGGCGTGTTCAGCCTTGAGCTGCCTGTTAGACTGCTTCTCTACACATTTTTTATGTATTAATGTAACCTCCATAAGAGCCTTATACCCTTAATACAAGAGCCATAAAATGAGACATTATCTGGGCAGCGACTCAAAACCGGCAAATAGGTGTTCAAAACATGTTTTATAGCTGCTACCAAGCATTTTGCCAAGGTCATTTTTAGATCATTCTCAACATTCTGTTTTTGTGCCCTTTTTTTGGTATAAAAACTGCCTTATGAATGTTTAACGTGTAGGAGGAAGTGAGACAGCCAAATTCAATTTGTGAATTAGGGTCATATGAGTGACAAGACTACCTATTCAATTGTCAAGACTACCTACTCGGTGACACTTTACTTGAAGGGTGTGCATTAGACTGACGTGACACATGTCAAGAATATGAAGGAGGTTTTATGCATGTTTATGACAACTTTCATTAAGTGTCTTTCGCTCATTTATGACATCTTTTATGCAAATATGACATTGTGTGAGATGTCTTTGTTATGACAACTTGACGGAAACCAACACATCATAATCTCTGTGTCTTGGTACAGCCCGTTCTCATCCTTTGGTGTCATATAGGTGACGCCATATGACATTTCGTCGTAAATACTACGCACATGGCAACATTTAGCGTCAATTTAACACGCATAACCCCAAACGTCATACAGGTGACTGGCATCCTTTAACGTCAATATGACACGCAGACCCTACCCCAGAACCAAACCTACCCATAACAGTGCGTGTTATATTGACGCTAAAGGGTGCCATGAACTGAGTATTTTGATGAAACGTTACCCATATGACGCCAAATGATGAGAATGTGTTGCTTGGTAATGACTATTTGACATTACCAAGACAACATTAATTGTCATATGTTTTATACATGACATGGCAGATTATCAAACTTAAGAAAGCACTTAGCTATATAGGTTAGCATTACATTAAACTGTCATGTGGTTGGTTTTGACATTGGCTGTAATGAGGCCATTAAAACTGTGTTAATATTTTTCTTGACCTCAACTACAGTGGTTCAAATTAAATGCGTCATTAAAATGTTATAGCCTCTTAACAGTCAATGTCAAAACCAACCACTTGTCAGTTTAATGCCTGTAATGTTAAGTCATGTCAAGATTATGAAGGTGTCATGTCAGTCATATGCACACCCCTTCAAGTAAAGTGTTACCCAATAGGGATTGTTAAACCTTCTTAAAATGTCTGTGCATATGTTATTTTGCAAGTTAGGGAACACTCACCCAATAAGTCAAAGCCACTAAGTATTCACCTAAGGGAATTCTGTTTGTATACATCACTTGCATTGGGATGCAACTATCTTCTTATGTCATGTAAAGCAGTATTCAGTCTTGCCTCACTTCCTCTGAAAACATTTAATTACCTGGGCTGAGGGAGCTTTTGAGTCCTTAGATTGCATTTAATGAAGGCCTCTTGAAGCATATCCTCCATTTGGATAGCTCTGTAGTAAAATGATGGCTATTACTCTGTCTAGCGGTGTGTTTGTGGCCTACAGTGCTCGGCACAGTCCTGCAAAGAGCCACTTCAGAATGAATGACAGGATTTTGTATTGTGATCATCCAGAATTATCTGGATGGTTTTCATTTGATTCTGAGTTTTGGATAATTTATTATATATATATATATATATATATATATATATATATATAAATCTGATACTGATGAATCTATAATATCCATAAAGAGGTTGTTTGGCAAGGTGAGAGTAGAGATATATTCAATCTTAAGTGACAGCCTGTAGCTCGGGCCAGAAACAATTAGACATTAGACAAAAGGGGCAAGAACAAAACGTGTTCCAGAGTTTCATCAGCCAACTCACAAAATACACAAGGTTCTACATCAAATTGAATTCTTTTTCTAAGAAAGTCGGGTATTTCTTGTTTTTCTTTATGGACAATGCACCCATATTCAAAACATGTACACAAAATCCTCTGTTATAAAAAAATTGATTTCAAAGCATCATTAAAATATGTATTTTTACATTTATTGTCAACTAAAGTACAATCATTGGAAAAGGAATTGGAAAATTATTGATTTGGCTTTTTTAATATTACCAGAAACATACAAGGAATGACATGGATAAATTACTTTGGATATTCCTTCTGTTTTAGATCAGCGTAACTCTACCAAAGAGAGTGAGAGATTTCTTCACATCTATTAATCGGTTTGAAAATGTAACTTCTTCCCTTCTGATAGAATTTTTAGATAATACTATGCCTAGATATTTCACTTCAGATTGAACCTCGATTGAAGAGATGATGGAATCTGTTGATGATTGAACGGGAAATAGCGTACATTTTTTTATATTTTGGGTTAATCCTGAAGCTTTAGAGAAAATCAAGACTGAAGTTAACCTAAAGATTTAGTTTTTCCTTATATAAGGTAAATACTTTATAAGCATGCTGTATATTGTAAGGACGTTTTATCTCCTTTCATACATCAAACACTGTTTCTCTGTTTCTTAGCCAGCAAAGAAGACGGCCTCATTTCCCAGCTTTGTGGATGGTAAGCGAGCATCTCATGTCTTATATTTGTTCTGCATTTGATAATCTGCTCCCAAAACTTTTATTCTATCAGAATTAAATCAGCTCAAAAACAAATCAAATTTACTAAACCATCTCAGAGCATTGCAGCTGAAGAATGCATAATGTCTCAGAGGATTTACATGGTGAAATGCAGGCAGAATTGTAAGCTGTTTTAATGGGTTACGGTGGTGAGACTGTAATTAGAATAGTCATGTTTGCTAATATAAGTGCACACGGAGCTAGAGAAAGACTTACAGACTGTTATAGGAAGTGAAAGAGAGTTCTGGAAAAGCAGATTGACCACAGCTTATTTTTGGTTTATGGCAGCCTAAGATGTATTGCTGCTGTCATTTTTGGGAACAAATTCTGCTTTCTATTAAATGGATTGAGTTCTGTCACATTGAAATCTTGTACTTGAATGATGGCAGTATAATGTATCCCTTGGTGGGTGTCACTGTCATCCACATTTCCATCTCACACAAGCAGAAAACACGCCACACACCCTGGTTTTCCTCATGTGGCTACCTTCGTTCCCACATTTCAGTGTCTGCGGTAAAATTTTATCAGCACTCACTGTGGGATGGAAATGAGAAGAACACACATTTATTCACACACACTTTCATACACACAACATGTGCATGCAACTTTTCTTCCTGATAAGCTCACACTCATATGCCTTATCAGTCACTGTGAGGTGGTCCACAGAAGAGTGGCAACACAACAAATAGCTTTAATAATGAATTCTCAATGCTTCCCTTCTAACAGTGCCGGGCCCATGTGAGCCTGAGGACCTCATTGATGGGATTATCTTTGCCGCCAACTACCTCGGGTCCACTCAGCTTCTGTCAGAGAGAAATCCATCGAAAAACATCAGGATGATACAGGCCCAGGAGGCAGTGAGCCGTGTCAAGGTACAGACACCAGAACCTCTGTTTTTACATTATATTTTGGTGTGGCTCTCAAGCAAAGCAGTTTGGATGAAGCTAATGCGGATTTCTCTGTAGAGAATTAGATGAGATGAGATTTGTTTGTTTACACCCCGGGACTTGTTGACTAATCAGTAGTTATAGGATTATTTTCCGTGGTGTACTGTAGTAGTGTAATCCCTCTTCCTCCCATTTGGTTAACGTCAGAAAGCCCTCCTGTTGCCATGTTACATGGAAAATTCAAGTGAATTTAGTTATTGTGTTTTAAGAGAACATGTGGCGCAATCAAACTGGGAGTTTTTTCCTCCCAAAGCACTTTAGATTCTGATCTTCTCCAGCAACAATTAAAAATAGACAAAAACAAAAGACAAAGTTCTGTGTACACGTATGTATTTATTAATGCCATCTCTTTTCTTGCATAAGCAGTAACGATGTGTGAAATGTTTTATCTGTGTTGTTTTTACAATGTGCAAGCTTACATTATCGAGTATGTCATCACTCACTTTGCAACAACCAAACAAAAACACACCTCGAGAAAGCTCACTGTGTGATCTAGCATGCAGTGCAGGGTGCGAACTACGGGGGAGCTAGGGGGAGCTCGGCTCCCCTTAATATGGCATGGGCTCCCCTGAAAACGTGATTCGTGAAATTTTGGGGGGTCTCAAAATATATTCACAAAGTTTTATTTTGACGTGCAATTTCGTGCATGATGGCGTTTTAAACCTAATTCACTTCAATAAAGATAACTATACATGCTATTCTTGTCATGAGCATCAAGGTATGGTGGCGCTGCAGTGCAAATTCCAATCATGTTTAATGCATGTTAACTCAAAGATTTGTAGAAAAAATATAAACGTTGGAGGCCATAGATCTGCGCAAGTCTTTGAAATCCATTCTGTGTTAAGGTAAGGCACATTATTCCCAATTATGTGTTGTGGCTGGGTTTGTTATAGGTCTGCTTGACTCTCGATGTCTTAGGCCTAATTAAATCAAGGAATTGTGGTATTCTTCTGTAGCCGACGAGTAATTTAAACCTTGTTCAGGTGAACTCAAACACAGCCTATTTATAGACTATTTGTGGATGGCTGTTTGACTTATGAATTTGTTTCAATACGGTGAATCCTGTATATAGTGCTTGCATACATTTGTAGCTGTTATGTATCTTTGGAAGTCCTTGAACTGAATGGGTTTCATAGTGCCGCGCATTGCGCGTTCTGTCTAAAAGGCGCAAAAAAAACTTTGCACGCGCAAGTGCACGAACATCCCCCCACCCCCAATAAATTGGGCTCCCCCAAAGGACACGGTATAGTTCGAACACTGATGCAGTGTGATTAGAAAGCAGTTAGACTGCCAATAAAAATTTTCCCCCCAAAAAAAGCAAGAGCAAAACCGCTGAATGTTTCAGAGCAAAACAGAAATATTTACTGAATGAACATTTTTCAACCAATTGTTTGAGTGAATGATTCAATAACACATTCACATAAAGACACTTGCTTTGTTTCTGAATGAATCATCTATTTTGAACAAATTGTTTGAATGAATGATTCAATGACTCACTATTGGAGGTTTAAATTTCATATTTAAAAATTTAATAATTTTTTATCTTATTTTTTTATCTGAATGCTAACAGTGTCTTAATATAAAAAATTAATTTGATTGAATGTAAGAATTTGACATACGGTTAATACTGTTAACTACTAAAATTAAAGGCAGACGAGTTAACTGTTAACTACTGTATTAAAAAATAGCCGTTATGAAGGTAGAAATCCCCCTAGAAATTATTTATGGGAGTCAAATATCACCCCTTCATGGAAAAGTTTTTTTTTGCCATTTCCACCACCCAGAATAAGAAAATGAAAAGCTTCGGGAGTCAGCTGTTCACAACAGGCCTAAAACCAGATAAGGTACCAGCTCAAAAACACACTTAGCTAAATATTGTCTAATTATCTTAACAAACAGAAGAAGATTCATATTGCCAGGATGAATCTTGTATTTATTTTGCTGTTAATTATTAGCCATGATTGGCACTCCATTGCACTAAGGCAGGAGTTAATGGATGTGTTGTTAGCCCTGTATTAGATGTTTTATGCCTTTCACCACTAAGCAATGTGAATCCACACAAGCACTGTGAGAAGCTGCCATCCTAACCAAAATATGCTGTGCACAATGTGTCTCAATCAGTTTCAGCCTGGGTCCACTCATGCTTGATATACTTCAATTTAGATTTTTCTGGGCAGAAGCCGTTCTAGAGTAGTGCATCTGATTCTGAATATAAGAAATGAAAACATGCTGTAGAGCCATGCAATTTGAATGCATCAGGATTGTGCAACTTTTGGCTAAGTATCCTTGTTTATTCATGACAGGAGCATCTGTGAAGTGTAAAATCACTGCTGTCTGGTCCTATAGATACATGGTACTTTGATGGTATCAGATGGTAATACTTGGTTCAGAGTGATTATTATATTCTTATTCATTTAACGAAGGTATTTATATAGCAAAAAAAAAAAAAAAGCATTGTATTACCTTGCATTGCCCTGTCCAAAAACATAATACAATGGTGCTTTTTTGGCTGGTGAGACATTAAACTTTGAGCTAGAAAAGACCTTTTAATGCTTTGAAATGTGGTACACAGTATTGCATTACTTGTCCTTACAAAGCAGTAGTATTTAATCCCTAGTTTACATTGCTCCCTCATGTATTGCATGTTATTTTAGGAAAAGGCTGTTGCTGTAACTGCAGTGATGCTTCATTGCAGTCCTCCTGGTCAACAGCTGGCAGTTGATTTTACATGAGATGCTCCACAGTAGCCCTCTAAGCTGATCCACATTTAGAAACACATACCTGTGGCAAAGACAGGCACACACCAGCAGACATACAGTACATGTACACAATTTGTCAGCTGGGTCCACACTCACACAGACCCATAGTGGGCATGAAGGACTGGGAATGTGCTTTAAGAAGGCACACTTGAATCTGTGTAATACAGAGGTTCTGCTATAATACTACATACAGGTCTGGTCAGTCTCTCTCTCTCAGATTAAAGACCCTATAGAAGGACCTTTCTCAGGGTACAGTATGTTCCAATTGGCCAGTATAGAGTCTTGTGAAGTCTGATCTTCAAGCAATCTTCAAGGGGTGGAGGTTTCACTTTTCTAACTTTAGTTAGTGTGTAATGTTGCTGTTTGAGCATAAACAACATCTGCAAAGTTACAATGTTCAACGGAAAGAGAGATATTTTCTTTTAAAGAAATAGCTTTTTAAGGACTACAACAAACACTGGGACTACACAACATTCCTTCCGGGCTAATGACATCACAAACCCTAAAATTTACATAAACCCTCCACCCGGGAACGCGATATATAGATTATCAAGAATATGCTTATCAATGACTAGAAGATAACTACACAAGCTACCTAAATTCATCATCAATTTCTTGCAAATTAACCAAATTAACCAAAATTAGTTGTATATGTTAAACATGACAGCCTTTAATTTAAATTAATATTCTAGTCACTAAATGCAGGAGTTTCAAATATGACAAATTATAAAACTTGATATATATATATATATATATATATATATATATATATATATATATATATATATATATATATATATAAAACATTTTTTTAAAGATGTCTCTTATGCTCATCAAAATACAGTAAAAAAACACTATATTGTGAAATATTATTATAATTTAAAAATAACCGTTTTCTATTTTGACATAGGTATTTAAAATAATTTTTTTTCCTGTGATGGTAAAGCTGAATTTTTAACATTTCGTATCATTATCAATGTTGAAACTTTTGCTTAATATTTTCGGGTAAACCCGCTGATATATATAATGTATACATTCTATATAGTTCAGTGGGTAAACTCGCCATACTTTTTTTCAGGATTCTTTGATGAATAGAAGCATTTATTTGAAATAGAAACCTTTAGTAGCATTTTACTTGCTGAATAAAATTATATTAATATAATAATTTTCACAAGTTGTCAAGTATTATCTGTGTTCACAGGCCCTGTAGAGCATTATTTTTGTCAAGTGAACTGATGTTCTACAGACATTACTTGCTGAGTGAACACTGCATAGAGACCTTGTAATTCAGAACGCAGCTTCAGTGTCTACCCCGGCTAGCGGAGATCTCAGACCTCCTTCTGTTCCCTCTACCAAGGGCCAAGCCGGTCATTTCTCTTGCCTGCCACCACTAAAAACCATTCAAAATGAAACCATGGCAACAAACCCTCTCCTTCTCCTCTTTATCCCTGCTATTATTATGTGGCTATAGATTTTTAAAAGTTGAGATGAGCTGCACAATCTTTCCTTTTCCGCTGTTTCTCCTTCTTTCTTTCGGTATCTCGCTCACACACACACAACTCTGACATTCATGCACTCACACATCTGCTCTTCCTCTCTGCAGATGATAATGTGTCTCTCCACAGCTGAGTGCGCAGTATGTCAGTGCAGCGCCTGAGGGACAGTGTTTTTCTTGTCGCATTTCTAAAGTAGTGATTTCCAACCGGGTGTATGCATACCCAGAAGGGAGGATATGGTCTACTCATATGCAATTGAATGGGAAAAAATGTGGCGCCCTGTATGGTGGCTATAGGTTCCACCTTAGAGTTAAAAAGGTCACATCTGGTTTTTTTTCTGCTGATGAATGTGCATTACCTGGACCTGCCTAAAATATGTAGTGTTATTGTTGTTTGCGTGAGAAGGAGCCAAAGAAGCACAATATGGTACCATCAGTGTCTGATTTTATTCCTGATTTAAAATGTGTTTTCAAATTTCAAAATTTAAGATCAGACACACAGCATATGCAAACTGAACATGATTCCATGGTAAATATTTTTCATAGATTTGGTGTCGATGTACTTTAGCCTTACTGATGGGGCTATGGAGGAGAAACACTTGCCATACCTCCGTCTGTCTCTAGTATCTCACGTCTTTTCTGAATAATAACAGCAGTACATTCTTTTTCATGCTGGCCAAGAAAGCAGGATGTAGCCATTTCTTTTGTTTTAGGCAAGAATTATAAGAAAGATGCCTAATGTTTTATTGAAGTTTATCCATGTAGCTTCCAGATTGATGCAGTATTTATGCAACATTCATCGCCCACACGTTCACAGTCTCATTTCCCCTTCACTTTCAAGATCTTTCGTTCTCGTGCTGATTTATCTCCTCCCCCTCTTTCTCTCTCGTCTGCCAATGGAGAATGAGGCATGTTGGCAGCCAAAATAACAGTAAAGGAGTAGTCGTGCACATTATGCTCAGTCAGAAAGAGATGAGAGCAGTTCAAAGGATCATGCTCCCAGTCAGGTGGAAGAAGGTCGAGAGAAAGAGAGAGAGACTTGAATGGGATCAGAATGTTGAATGCTTGTGTTGATGTGTGCATTCAAGCTGCTTACACACTATCAGACAGACCAAAGACCATTTTTTTACAAAGACAATTTTTACTGCTTTCTAACCTTATCACTCTTCTTTATGTTGAAATTGTATACAAAATGTATAATGTTTTGTAGACTGCTTTATTTGAAATTAAGTTATTAAAAATATATATATATTTATTAAATTATAAATAATTTTAGTCACAGTTTTTGTCTTTCAGTGAAAATATCCTAGTCATATTCATTAATTTTATTCTGACTAAGATGGCATCAGCATTGTTATCGTTTAGATTAAAATATTACATTTTTAATTTAAGTAAATATGAAATAAAATAGAATGTAAATTGTAGATGTAGAACTTAAATTTAAAAAACAAGTGAAAAGTGATAAAAATAAGACTGTAAAAACAAACAAATAGAAATGTTTATATATATATATATATATATATATATATATATATATATATATATATATATATGAATAGTTCCGATGCAAAAGCCTCTAAATGCCATTTGAAATTTTCTTCTAAAATGATCATTTTTATCAAGCTTGTATATTTAAGTTCAGTAATTTCACTTAAATGGCAATTAATAGGTAATCTTCCTTGCCATTTAAGTGAAATTACTGAACTTTAATATACAAGCTTGATAAAAATGATCATTTTAGAAGAACATTTCAAATGGCACTTAGAGGCTTTTGCATCTGAACTCTTTATATATATATATATATATATATATATATATATATATATATATATATATATATATAGTACTAAAAATAAGATTGAAATAAAAAATAAACAAATAGAAATGTGTCTTTAAAAATTAGCAAATAATACAATTATTAAAACAAACCAAAATTAAAATGGAAACTGAAAATATTTTAAAAAGCTAATTCAAAATAATAAATATTATTGTATATAAATTAGACTAAAATCATAACATATTTTCAGTCAGTGAAAATAACATTTTCGTTGACTAAGAAAGTGCAACATTAAACCAAATGATTTAAAATAGTCATTCTTTCTAGATTTTCCTTCCTCAAAAAACATTTATAATATCTTGCCATGTTATTATGGTATGTTGTTATTAAAGTTGCTTAATTACCATCATGACGCATTATTGTTAATGAAATCCACATAGCATTTTCTCTAATTTCGTTGACAACTACATTTGCACAGTAGAAAACATTGTATCCAGTCAGGTGGTCCACTATGACAGCTGTTGTTCTCCCTGCAGTCATAATAAATGACAGGTTAATAAACTGAGCCGTATGCATTTGTTGTGAAAATCTGACAATGAATTCAGCGTCAGTGATGAATCACACATCTATAACAATTTGACACTTATAGGCACACTATGTCACGAAAATTTTAAGACCGGAAGTACGTTTTAGTAGGGATACGGCTCTTCCGGTTAGCTTTTTACAATGGTGGAGTTCGAAAGATACCACTGGACCAAATCTCTCCGCAACCTGAAGTCACATATGATGATGTGGTTTGTATGGTAAATGAAAACTATCAAGTGGGAAAGCGTGAAAGCTTGAGGTATGGCTGTCTACGGCCTGATGCAGAGCAACCCGGTACACTACAACAGTTGTGGTTCACCAGTAAGGCAAATGTTTCTATGGTAACAGCGAGTTAGACCAATCAGCAGACGTTGCTGCTACGCTTAGGATTGTGGGTAGTGTAGTTTCTTTCATAAGAGCATGGATAAAACACGTTTTTCTTAAAACAAGGTTGATATCATACAAACCTATAGCTTTCGTTTCACAACCTCATAGCTCGTGGTCAGTCTACCTTGGATGTTTTAGACATTAGGGCTGATAATCTAAAACCTTATCAAGAAATACTGTTGACCAGAAGTTCTGTATCCCTACTCCGCTTCCGGAAGCAGGAAGTGTGACATCGGCCTTTTGAATGTAATGTCTGGTTGTGTTATAAGAGGGCTAAAATATCTATTTAGGTACAAATAGCCATTTTTTCTTATCCTGCTGCTGAGAAATGTCAATAGATAAAATCCTTTAAACCTTCTGTATTTTTTGGCTTTCAGTGTAACAGTTATTAAACCCATATCTGCATGTCCTATGATTTGCTATCCGGATGTATGTGTGTGAAGGAACAAATGTTGCTGCATTCTGGGTTTGTTTGTGTTTGTGTACAAAGAACACACATGCCATACAGGGCATGCAGACTTTGTGTTTAGTTGTTTATATGTTTTTGCCTGTTTTTTAATGTTTTTTTTTACCTTCATGCCTTTTTGCTGCTCCCGTGTGTGACGACCCCTGTACTGTCCTGAACATCTCCCAGAGGGTACAGAAGGCAGCCAAAATCAAGAAAAAGGCGGTGTGTAAAAAAAGAGAACAATAGAAGAAAGACCTTGCCTTTTTTAACCATCCACTCCATGACCGTGTCCATCATCTGTGTAGTTTTCATAAGTGCTGGTTCATGCCATGTGGGGAGACGCTTTAGATCAGGCTGTCTGGGATCTGTGAGAGCCTCTTCATGGCCACAGTCTAACTAACTACTGGCGAACCAGTCCTCTTCTGGGCTGTGACTGAAGCATATTAACCTTTGAAGATATGGAGTCAAAATTTCAAAGCCATTTTACACAGATTGCACTTTTTAACCCGATGAAAAAAATTGCTATAAGCATCCTTGTGTAGTAGAACCAAGTTCTTATTGCTGTAGCACAAAACAAAGTAAGAATCAGAGCAGAAATGTGGTGACAGGTAAATGATTGGCACTCTGAGACAGCCTGACAGCTGGTTAAGTGTTGCCATTGTGCTATTTTACTTGCGTCTGTCATTGCATCACCTCACTGCGTCGAATGGGTCTCGCTCTCTCTCTCCTTCCCTTTGCTCTCTGGTGTCAATCATCTCATTACTTCAAACCTCTGCATGGCTTCTACTAACAACAGGATGCTGTACACCCAGTTATTATTTGTCTCTTGGCCTGATTACCTCACTGTGTTTCTCAGTAATAGGCTTTGAAGAGGTTTTAAACAAAAAAATGTGTTCAATAGTTTTGAATGTGAGTATGTGCCACCATTGCCCAGCAGTAATCAATTATTAATTAGACAGGTTATCAATGAGCAATGCAGTTTCACATTTTCAATCCATATGTTCTTTGCCCCTGAGCATACCATATTGTTTCCCATTTGGACTATTAATGCTGCAATTTACTGAGGTTAAGCACTGCTCTGGGCTCCCCTCCCATGTGGACAAACTTATACTAGTGCATGATTTATGAAGCATAACATACTTTCATTAGGGGCTTGTGAGGTTGTGCCTTTTCCTTAGTGCGTCTCATGAGCCATTGTGAATTATGGCAATGATACATTGGTGACCTCTTGGAGGTAGGGAGCAGTTTTTCACATTTTTGTTCTTTTTTTGCTTTCATTTTTTTGCTTTTTTTTTGTCAGCAGAGCCCAGAGGGAGATGCTCAGACTTTGACGGAGGTGGATCTTTCATCTCGACTCAGAAGGATCAAAGTGCTCAATGCAGACACCCAGGTGAGTTCGTGCAGCTGCCTAGGGAAACAGGTATCGATATAAAATCTGAAAAAGACCAAACTATAAAATAGGAGTTAATGGGAGCACATTAGTTTAAATCATTAACTGACAGCTAAACTAATTGTAACACTTGGATGCTTTTCATAAAAAGCAAATTAAATAAGCCCATAAAATATGATCAAAATAGCCCTGAAGCAAAATACTGTATGTGGTTTTATTTCCCTGTTGCTTGTTTTCTTCATTATTAATATCAGGGTTTTTTTTTAACTATAGATTATTGAAAGATTAACTAAGATTACGTTCTATTTTTAAAAGGTTTAGGGACGATTAGTAAATTATCTTGACTCTGGGGTTGTATTTATTTTCTTTGATGTAGAGTAAAAAATGCAGGTAAAGTAATGCAGGGTATATTTTGATATGCTGAAATTGGATCTTTTTTCATTTTTTGTTAAAAAAAAGTCAATGAATATATTGTTCACATATATTATATAGTATACTATTAAATATATTAAAATTACAGTGCATTTAGTCCAAATAGAAGGTTAGACGTGCATATATGTGTGTATATAAATGCAAAATATGAAGACAGAGAAGTTCTCAAGACATAGATTATACATTATAAATGATATTTGGGAAAAAATGATTTTTTTTTTTTAATTTTGAATTATTTATATAAAGAGAGTGCTTTTATTCAGATATTTTATATTACATAACTTTCTTACATAACTGACATAAAACACGCAATGTGTATCCATTGAGAGAAGGGATGTGCATATAATCAGGCTTGTTGACTGTTGTTATTGATGGAGAGCTTAATGATGGCTATAAGCTTGTACTTAATCTCCAGCTGCACATTTTACACATGCTGTATACGATCTACAGCTCCTCCTTTTCCACACTAGTGGTACTATAAACAGAAGGTAGGAAGAGCTATGCTGTGTGGCATTTAATGTTACATTTAATGCCCTGATACTGAGAAATATAGTTATGTGTGTGTTGCTGTGTTTGTGTATGAGTTCTAACTGAACAGCAGTGAGTGGGCAGGCTGGCATGGACATTTCATTATGTGCTGCAATGCAGTGTCAGTCCTCACCCTGGCTGTCACATCTCACAGTGAGTCTCTGGCTGGAACAGATTCATTACAGTGCCTGCAAGGTACTCCATAAACAATTAATGTACCCTATAAGTCTGAAACTTAGAATTAAGTTTCTGTTTTTAAGCTTTTGACTACAGTGCATCTCATCCGCTATAAACTGCTACCAGATTTGCCAGTTCTTGCTTAAGAAATGACTTCCCTCTTCCACCAAGGCACTTGCAAGTTCTCAAACACGTCTGGGGGACACATGGTTACACGAGGTTTGGCACTGCAAAGACGATCAGCTGTCTTTCCTCTCCCTGTTGTTTTTCAGACTCAGTAGGAATTTCTCTTTAGTGTCCTAAGTTATTGTAACTGTGACCATTATTGTCTATACGAGTGTAAACTGTTAGTATCTTAAAGACTGTTCCACAGGTGCATGTGCAATAATTGCTTATGGTTTATTGAAGAAGCATGAAAAACATTGTTTAAGCCCTTTCTGATTAATATTTTCAATTTTCAATTTATTGATGGATAGCCCCTTTGAGATGCAACATCTCATTTTCAAGAGGGTCCAATACATAAAACACAAACAGCAACAAAAAATAAATAAATTAATAAAAAAATAAAAAATAAAAAAATAAAAATAAAAGTTAATTAAACTGCGTCTCACACCAGTTACCATAAACCTAAAATACACCTTAGCTCCAACATAACTATCACAAAAAAAGCACATAACAATTACTCATTATACAATTGGAATACATAATACGGAATATGTAAACAAAAAGGTGCCACAAAAAGAAGGACCAAGGTATATATATATATAAAGCTTATTTGGCTTTTACAAAAGAATCTTTAAATACAGTATCCTGAAAAAGGGAAGTTTTTGCTGAGGTTATAAATACTGTACTTTCTGGATTCTGGTGCACAGTCAACCCAAAAACAAAACGATGATGATAAAGCATTCTCAGATGCAAAATTGCCATAACACAGAACTAAAGCCTAAAAATAACCTTACCTTAAAGGAGTAGTTCACTTTCAAATAAAAATGTTGTGATAATTTACTCACTTCTATGTCATCCAAGATGTCCATGTCTTTTCTTTCTTTAGTCGAAAAGAAATTAAGTTTTTTTAATAAAAACATATTATGGACTTCAATAGCAACCAACGGTTTGAAGGTTCAAATGTTAGTCTCCAATGCAGCTTCGAAAGGCTCAACACAATCCCAGCCGAGAAATAAGGTCTAGAGAAACGATCGGCCATTTTCAAAAAGAAAATTAAGTTATACACTTTTTAACCACAAATGGCCATCTTGAAGGAAAGGGGAAAGGTCACGCGTGACGTAGTCGGGAAGTTTACACATAGTTTACATGTTTAGAGTAGGAGGACCGTTCAAAGTTATTGTATGTTGATTGACACTTATTTATTTGTGTTTGTGTCAGTTTTTTTTTTTTTAAATGGTCTTTATGTGTGCAAATCCTGGATGTTTAACGACTTTGCAACATGGTGACGTTTTTATTTATATTTTGAAAATGACTGAGTTCATCTCGCTAGATATTAGACCCTTGTTTCTCGGCTGGGATTCGTGTAGAGCCTTCAAACATTTGAACCTTCAAACTGTTGGTTGCCAGTGAACTAATCCTTTAAACACTATTATATTCCTTTGCAAGCACTGGTATTTCCTTCATGTAACCCTGGGTATTATTAGTGAATAACAGAAGAATCTTTTTCAGGATTATCATATATCTGCTAGCTGTATGTAAAATATGTGCATTAAGTTGAAAGAAGAGGTTATTTATAATAAATTATCTTAGAACTGTGCAACACAATTTGTTTCATGAGGCTTTAAAGTAAACATGTCACATATTATGGTCCTATAATTTAAAGAGGGGCTGCTCTCAAATGAAAAATGAAATTGAAAACCCCACACATGACCTTTGTGTGCATTGAATCAAAATGCTGCAAGGATTTCCTCAGTGAATTATTAATTCTTTCAGCTATCTGATGATGTATTACCTATTCTTTTGTACAAATGGGTGGCATTTATGCTTCTTTTTTTTCTCGTAGCGATCTGAAGAGATATTTTAAGTGAATACAATTTCAAGGTCAAGACTCATTTCCTCTTTACTGAGCAGGGATGGCTGTGGCTTACTGTTTTAAAAATCTGGGTTAACCCAAGGCTGTAAGCTTGGAGCTTCAAACAGATCTTCCTGAAGGGAAGATTTCATGAATAGGAGCGTTTCGGAAACCCACTGTGCATGTTTAATACCAGATTGCTAAGAAAATATAATGGCCATTGGGATAAGAAGGTCTGCAAAATTATAACTAAACACAGGATTAAAACACAGCCTTAAAAGGATTCAGTTCACTAAAAATGAAAATTCTGTCATCATTTACTCACCCTCAAGTTGTTTCAAAGATGTATGAATTCCTTTCTTCTGCTGAACACAAAAGTATATATTTAATGAATGTCGGTAACCAGACAGTTGATGGAACCCCATTGACTTTCATCAGTAGTAAAAACTCACTATGGAAGTTAGTAGGGTCCATTTAACAGTTTGAAGAATGTTACCGACATTCTCAAAATATCTTCTTTTGTGTTCAGCAGAAGAAAGAAATTCATACATCTTTGAAACAACTTGAGGGTGAGTAAATGATGACTGAATTTTCATTTTTAAGTCTGGTGTAATGTGTTGGGAGGTGTTGCCCACAGCATACTAAGAGGTGATTGTGGTTATCTCTCTTGATTGTTTCCATAGGAGACCATGATGGATAATGCTTTGCGCACCATCTTCATACATTGCTGACATCGGGAACATTGTGGTTCTGATGGCAAGACGCCGCATGCCACGCACCGCTTCACAGGACTGCATCGAGACGACCCCTGGAGCTCCTGAGGCCAAGAAGCAGTACAAAATGATATGCCATGTCTTTGAGTCCGAAGATGTGAGTGTAACTTTCCCTTTTTAAAATACATACACTAGACCAGTCCAAAGTTTGGACAAAATTAATTATGTTCACTTAATAAATTAGGCCTAAATATGACTTTACATTATATAAATAAATGTATACTTTATTTACATATTTTGTATGAGTGAATCGGAGCAGTTGGTGAAGGGAAAACAGTGGACATGTGGCCAGCATACATGCAGCTTTAAAGTTATTCTTAAATGTAAAAGTATCCAAATATTTGATTTGTATATGCACTACTGTTTAAAAGTTTGGGGTCAAGATTTTTCATTGGATGTTTTTGAAAGAAGTCTCTTACGATCATCAAGGCTGCAATTATTTGATCAAAAAAACAGTAAAAACAGTTATTCTGTGAAATAAATATATATATATATATATATATATATATATATATATATATATATATATATATATATATATATATATATATATATACATACAATTTATTTTGCAATTAATAAACTAGGTTGGAAAAGCTGAATTCCTCTAGTTTTCATCTAATACGCTGATTTGGAGATCAAGTAAAAAAAATATTATCAATGTTAAAAAATAATGTGCTGCTTATTTTTGTGGAAACTGGGATTTTGTTGATATTTCTGATGCATAAAAAAATTAAAAACAAAGCAATTATTTTAAATAGAAATACAATATAATTGACCTTACTGTCACTTTTGATCAATTTAATGCATCCTTGCTGAATTAAAATATTATTTTCTTAAAAATAAACTCAAACTTTTAAACGTTAGTCGCTCATTTATGGAATGGGAGCCATTATTCAGCTGAAGCTCACATACAGATTCACCTGAGATTCAGGGAATAGCCTCAAAGGTAACCCTGGCTGCAGCTTTACATAATCCTGTTCTAATGGACCTACTTTTCTCTCCTCTGCATTGCAGTTGTTCCTCACTCATGCTGTTTAATTACACTCTTTGATGTTTCAACCAATGAGTGTGTGCGTGTCTGTGTGCGCACCCACAAATGAGTCATTTATTGAGGCTTGTGCTCATTCCACTAAACCTATTTTTCATATCACATTTCCATTATCTACTTAATTAGCAGAGTAAAATAACTACACATTTTATCATATCATGCAAGTTGTTATCCTGAAAACAAAAGTGTTAACTTTGCCCCATTCTCTTCTTGGGTCCATTTAAATCAGTTTGTTTTCCACACTTCTGCTCAATTTCTGGTGTGTTTTTATTTTTGTTCTTATCATGGCTTTTTCATTTCAATGTTCTGATTTCCTGAAGCAGTCATGTTTTCTGTGCAAATCAAAGCCCGCACACATGTTGGGATGTTAGATTATTAGTTTGGTGACCCCTTACCTGTGCACACGTCGCCTGAGGGAAACTATTAAATCAGAAACCCGTGGCTTGGCATTAGAAAACAACCACAGTCACTAGCAAGGAAGTGTAACCTCTTTTCCACTGCACCTCTTTAGCTTTCGATATAATAGCCTGTATCCAGCAACTTTTCTATTTGCACAGAAGATTATTCATTAAGATTTGAATAGAGGTTGCAGTGCTTGAAATAGGTCAGTGTATTCACAGTGAACACTACTGTAGCACATCCGTGGCTTCAGAGACGACAGCTGGGCAGTTATGGAAACCATTTAAAAAAACTATAAAGTGTGAAATCGATGTACAATGATACACTATTATTGAGCTGATTCACAAAACATGAAATCGATGGAGTGAAAAAATGACACAGTATTCATTTGGTGCATTGATCTGTAGTATATATAGTATACAAAAGGCACAGAAGCTTATATTCAGAACAACTTATGTTTTTTAGGCCTCCTGAATAAGCATGGTTTCTCACAAGGTTTTCCTCCACTGCTATCACCTGATGGTGCTTTGATTCCTTTGCACGGTTGCTTTTGACTTGCTCAGTTGGAGTTTAAAATACAATTAATATTCAGTAATATTATTAATTTGACTGCACTGACACTATCAGATGAGAACAAAATTTGAACAGAACTGAGCTGGGTAATGACACTATTATCTTCTATCGGACTGTTTTATAGTTTAAATGAGTTTATTACTGACAAACTTTGCAACATTGACATTGTTATTGAACTAAATTCAATCAGCATTAACCTAATTTGAGCTGAATAATGACACTATTGTCTTCTCTAGAGCTGCTTTATGGCTGAAATTGAATTTCTTTTGTAACTGATGAATTTCAACGGTTATTTTTCTGTTTATTATTAAAACAATTTGTATTGTATAAAGCCCTATATACAGAAATGTGACTTAAAGGAATGGTTTACTTTAAAATTAATTTTTGATATGTTTTAGCTTACCTCAAGGGTATCCAAGATGCAGGTGTCTTTGTTTCCACAGTGGTTTCAATTTTGACATTTTTCAGTCAAACCGTTGTCCAAGTGATCGGAAGGCATGGGCGCTTCCGTTCTGCGCAAGCGGCGGAAGTGACCTCTTGCGCGGTTTACGGAAAATAATCAACAATGTCTGTGTTGATATATCGAAATCGTCGTACTATATTGCAATTTCCTGTATATATCTAAATATGTTTATATCTTCACAATGAAAGGTAACACTTATGCAGTCTCTGTGTAAACAATGAGTGACGTACACACGCAAGATATCACTTCCGGGGCTTTCCGACGCGCTTGCGTAGATAGAAGCGCCCTCGTCATTAGATCACTTGGATGTGACTGTGATTACAAGAGGTAAAAACAATGTAAATACTGTTTGTTTTCTCACACAAACCGCTCGTTTTGTGTCTTTAGGCCATCAATGTGTACTTACATTTATGAGTTATTAAATCATGTTTAAGTTGGACTTCTCTGTGCATGCTCTTTGAGGTGAACCCCATAGATCCTCCATTATATGACTGACAGACAACAACGGTTTGACCTAAAAATATCAAAATTGAAAATACTGTGGAAACAAAGACACCTACATCTTGGATGCCCTTGAGGTAAGCTAAAACATACCAAAAATCAATTTCAAAGTGCAACTCTCCCTTTAACTTGCTTTTATAGTTTGAGAGGCTCATAATAAAAGAACAAACACTATGTGTAAAGTAGATTTAGTTCTGTTTACCTCTTGCATGTAACCCATTTATAATTAATGACAAATTGTATACACGGGGTTCATTGATTTTTGCTGTTGTTTTCACCTGTTTTTTTTTCTCCAACAAATCCAGGCCCAGCTCATAGCACAGTCCATTGGTCAGGCATTCAGCGTGGCCTACCAGGAATTCCTCAGAGCCAATGGGATCAACCCGAGGACCTGAGCCAGAGAGAGTACAGTGACATCATCAACACACAGGAGATGTCAATGATGATCTCATCCACTTCTCAAACTCTGACAACTGTAAGAGGTCAGCTGCCTGACACTTTCTACTCTTATTAAGTGCTCTCTTTGTGTAATGCATAGCTGACCTGACATTGCTGGTTTTCTGGTCAATACAAGTGGGATTACTAGAAAGCAGAGGACAGTGATGACGGACAGCAGCACACATGCCTACACAGTTTCGTTTGCTGTAAAAGCAAACAAACATGGAGCCCATTGGTAACATTTGTGCTGGTTTCTAAAGCAACTGATGAATTTAAATGTTTTGCTTATATAATGGCTTATATAAAGCATTTAGCATAGTGTTGCTGTGCATTTATAAGTGATGGAGACCAGTGCTTTAGAAGATATCACTTAAAAAGAAAAATGTGTGCTCAACTCAGATAAATTTAGTCTACAATCCCAAAAAGCTGCTTCTGAAACGGCCATTAAAGGTGGGTAAGCAGTATTTTAAAGGGGCGATGAACTGAGAAATCTAATTTTTTCCTTCAGCTTTTGACATCTAAGAGGTCATCATATGTGACCCGCTCTGGCGAAATGAGTCGGAAGTCGCAATCGTTCCATTTTAAGATATGGCCCCGATTACGTGGAAAAACAATGAAATAACAAAAAAATTTTTTTTTTGCTAATTTCAAATAACAGACATTCAAAATAATCTCCCAAAGTTTCGTAGTCCAAATAATTGAGTAAAGGTATTTAAATGACGATTAAAGTTGTCAAAGCTTTAAATTCGCTGAAATAAACATTGCTCTTCTCAACTCCCCTCACCTCTGCGCATTTCCCGGGTATCCGCTGAAACGTTGAACTCAAAGCGTTGAACTCACTGGAGGCTTCTAACCTAAGCTGTGTGAGTATATTTATCTGCAAGAAGAATACATCTAAGGCTGTAACGATCGTACACTCAGATCCACGAACCTGTTGCGGTGTGAGAAGACAGAATCACGACACGTCCCTTCATCTCCCGCCGTTATGCCTTCAAGTCCAGACCCAATGCTACCACATCTTTAATTTACTTTTATTATTATTTGAAGAGTTAACATTATAAAATACATAGACCTACACCACAAAACTAGTTAAATTATTGCTACTAAATTGTTTAAAATTGGGCAATTTCAGCATTATGGAGGAGATCCATAATTCTCCAGATAATGAAATATTTTAATAAATAGGCCTATTTGAATTAGCTACACTGCACAAACCAAAAGTAGTAATCCTACCCACCGGATGAAGAAGGGTTGACTCTCCCCAGAACATAAAATCTTCATTTTATTTTATTTCCGTGTTTGCATTTATGAGGAAAAAACTATGATTCGAACGTGACCGTTCTCTGGAAGCAGCACTAAAACTTTCACAGAGCCTAATCAGAAAGCAAGCACAAAGCCTTTCTTTAAAGTGAATTTCGTTTTGAAATAATTTAATCTTAATTTAAATCAATGTTTCATCAACCAATTACCAGGATTTAATAATAAGAAATAAATATTGCAGACAATAGACCTAATCACTACATGGAGGCGGCGGCACGTGAACTGAAGCTCGTCTCATGAAACGAAAGTCAGCGTATAAGGTATTCTACTTGCCAAACAGACCTGAGAAATATATATATATTGAAATGTCTACTTTTAAACAGAACCATTCAAAACGAAGAAAACAGACTGCTCTCTGCTTATGTGGGCTAATCCGTATGAAAAGTGAATTTCTCTCTGGCACCTCTGTTCAATCTTTCTGATTTTAGAACATTTTTGTAAAAGTGCCTTTTTAATTATTTAATCCAAAAAACGTAAAATAATTTGAGCTTCAGCCTGGTTAAATCGCATTATATTAATGTATTTGGTCAAATTAAGCTATAAAATAAATCGTTTATCCCTTAAAATGCAATGGATTTTGAAAGAAATCAACAACAACAAAAAAAGGGCAAAAAAACTTTAAAGGCGATTTTCTCAGGTTTTCAATTTGAAAAAAAGGGCAGATGACCAGAATTCAAATGTGTATATCTTTACAACCATTCAAGGTATGACTTTGACTAAGATATCATTTGAAAGCTTATGGTGTCCTCTTTCTATTAATACCAAAATCTCAATTTTTAAATTTGGGTCACTGTGACTCATTTTGCTGGATCAGGTCACATATTATAAGAGTATCCTGTAAGTTTCAGAACTGAAAACATCCTTGTTAGTCCAATAAAAGCTTTTATTGACACCAGCTTCACCAAACGACTCGTGGAAGAACTATGACGACAAAGAGGATAAAACACCTTCCCCGCAGAAGATTCAACACCTACATAACACGCATAGATGAATAACATAGACCTACCTTGTGATGACAAACCGGAACGAGAGTGAAACTCATTATAATATGCAAAACTGTTATGCACTCACAGCAGTGGGTGTTGACTTCCAAGTCTTCAATGCAAGACACCCATAAAAACTGAACGTTTTTGAGCTGGGCTCAAAACGAGGGTAGAAAATAGCCTGTTACTTATTAATTTAAATGTTTTTGAATGTAAAAACCAAGCGAACATCATAAGTTGACGTCAGACAACAATATAATTTTTTTTTAAAAGCCGATTCATGACCCCTTTAAAAACGCTGTTGGACATTGTTGATATTTGAAATCAACCCAAACAAATAAACCCCTTTCTTCATTGCTCCGCCTCCAAAACTTCCACTTCTAACCACTGAGTCAGCATAAAACCCTGTTTGCCAGAATGCACTAACAATAACGCTAAACACCGCATTCTTTAAACAGACGTCTGCGCAACTCTCACTAGCTGGCCTCCGTTACGCACACAATCCAAGAGTGGATGTCTGTATATCATAGCAGAAGCGCAACAAAATAGTGCTTCAGCGCAGAAGCAGAAGGAATTAATAAATAAATGCAGCCTTGGTGAGGATAAGGGACTTCTTTCAATAACATAAAAAACTTACCAACCCTAAACTTTTAAAAGTATATCAATTATTTGACTCTTTTCTGGTTATGACCATGGGATCAGTGCATCAAATAACTACATTTTCTTTAAAAATATAAATTCCTTTGAGCACATAATGTGGTAAGAGGTAGAGGTTGTGCTATTTTGAACCCTGATGCTGTCAGTCTCATGTTATCAACTGAATAAAATTGTTTCCTTAATTGCGTTGAACTTTTATGGCCCTTTGACAATCAACTACAATCCCTTGCCTATGCCTCTCTCTCTCTCTCTCTCTCTCTCTCTCTCCGCAGTTGCAGCTGGAGAAGCAGAAGGGGGAGATTCTGGGCATAGTTATTGTGGAGTCTGGCTGGGGCTCTATTCTGCCCACCGTCATCCTGGCCAACATGATGAATGGAGGCCCTGCCGCCCGTTCTGGGAAGCTCAGCATCGGTGACCAGATCATGTCAATCAACAACACCAGCCTGGTGGGGCTGCCTCTCGCCACCTGTCAGGGAATCATCAAGGTGTGCAGAGGGCTTGGGCTGTCACAGTGCGCAGTGGGATGAATCTTGGCTTGCCCATGAATCCATCTGTTATTCTGAGTAGCTGGTTATTAAGGGTCTCTGGTTTAGGGCTGCTAAAAGACCACAGGACAATCAATAAAGTGGTTGTGAATCATGATTTTTCTGTTGTTAGAAACCCAATGTAATAATACAGGGCATCTGGTGTGATTGGTACTGAGTTATATAATCACATGTTTTGTTTATTTCCATCAGGGCCTGAAAAATCAGGTGCAGGTGAAGTTGAATATCGTTAGCTGCCCTCCTGTAACCACTGTTCTCATTAAAAGACCAGACCTCAAGTACCAGCTGGGTTTCAGTGTGCAGAATGGCATTGTGAGTAGATGGAGGGATAGAGGAACATTTCTGAAATACAGTATTGAAGTATAAGTATGAGGCGCCACGTAGGAACACACTTGCATATACACTTATAAATTACTCGCATATACATGTTATTGGATGTTCAAAGTACATATATGAAATACACGTGAACACTAATATGAAATCCATACCAATACATATTATGTTTGTAATGAATGCATATACACTTGTAAATAGCTTGCATAAACATATAAACTTGACGCATGCAAACACCTATAAATACTCGCATATACATATAAACTTCCATGCATATACACTACCGGTTAAAAGTTTAAGATCAGTATAAGATCTGTGTTTTTAAAAGAAGTCTCTTCTGCTCACCAAGGCTGCAATTTTTTGATAAAAAATACACAAAAAACACAGTAATATTGTGAAATATTATGACAATTTAAAATGACTTTTTTATGTTAATATATATTACAATGTAATTTATTCCTCTGAAAAAAGCTGAATTTTCAGCATCATTACTCCAGTCTTCAGTGTCACATGATCCTTCACAAATCACTCCAATATGATGATATTGATGATATCCAAAACATGTATGATTATTATCCATGTTGAAAACAGTTTTTTATATTTTTATTTCAGGATTCTTTGATGAATAGAAAGTTCAAAGAACAGCATTTATTTAATTAGAATCTTTTCTAACATTATAAATGTCTTTACTGTAACTTTTGATCAATGTAACTCATCCTTGATGAATAGAAGTATTGATTTCTTTTTTTTTCCCCAAAAATAAAATACAAATTCTTACTGACCCCAAACTTTTTCAAGGGTAGTGTTTAATGTAAGAGATAATTCCTGTTCTTTTGAACTTTCTATTCATCAAAGAATCCTGAAAATAAAAATGTAAAAAACTGTTTTCAACGTGGATAATAATCATACATGTTTTTGGAGCATAAAATGTGATTTGTGAAGGATCATGTGACACTGAAGACTGGAGTAATGATGCTGAAAATTCAGCTTTTTTCAGAGGAATAAATTACATTTTAATATATATTAACATAAAAAAGTCATTTTAAATTGTCATAGTATTTCACAATATTACTGTGTTTTTTGTGTATTTTTTATCAAAAAATTGCAGCCTTCGTGAGCAGAAGAGACTTCTTTTAAAAACATAAAAATCGTACCGATCTTAAAACTTTTGACCGGTAGTGTAAACCTATAAACACTCACACATACATAGAAACCCTATGCATAAAAAACTCAATAAATAAATGTAAATATAACGTGGATGCATGCTTTAGTTTATCAAGGACCAAACCTATAAAACCTATAAATAGGATACATGTATATGCAAGTAATTTAAAGGTGTAAATGCACGTGTGTTATGTATATTGATAGGCGAAGTTTGATTTAAATCCGAGGTGACGCCTCATATATAAGTGCTACTATTAAGTGCAACTTTTGTTTTGTCCTCCTCAGATCTGCAGTCTAATGCGTGGAGGGATCGCAGAGAGAGGAGGCGTGCGGGTTGGTCATCGCATTATTGAGATAAACGGCCAAAGTGTTGTTGCCACGGCACACGAGAAGATCGTCCAAGCTCTCTCCAATTCTGTCGGCGAGGTGAGAACTACACATACACTACCGTTCAAAAGTTTGCAGTTGGTACGATTTTTTTTATATTTTTGAAAGAAGTCAGCAAGCTGCTCACCAAGACTGTATTTATTTGATCAAAAATACAGTTAAAATGGTAATATTGTGAATTATTATTACAATTTGAAAGAACTGTTTTCTATTTTAATCTATTTTAAAAGATAATTTATTCCTGTGATGGCAAAGTTGAATTTTCAACATCATTACATGAATCTCAACACGATCCTTCAGGAATCATTCTTATATGATGATTTGGAGCTCAAGAAACATTTCTTATTATCAATGTTGAAAACTGCTTGATATTTTAGTGGAAACTGTGATCAAGGATTCTTTGATGCATAGAAAGTTTCAAAGGACAGCATTTATTTGATTTTATTAAAAAAATTTTGTAACAGCCTAAATGTCTTTACTCTCACCTTTGATCAATTTAATGCATACTTGCTGTATAAAAGTGTCACTTAACTGACACCAGACCTTTAATTGGTAGTGTATATATTAATTAGTGTTAAATAATGCTGTGTTAAGTATTTAGTAGAATAGTATTATTATATGTAAGCAATAAGGTACGACAGGCTGTGCTGTATCGTGAATAAGTAGCGGCTGAAGGGCGTTGTTCGGCACGACGCGAAGCAGAGTGCCTGCGAACAGGGCGTCGGACTGGGGGGTAAAGGGTACCGAGTACCCAGGGCCCGAGGCAGGGGGGGGCCCTTAGAAGTCAGTTTTCTATACATACATATACATGCACTAACATTTGTATAGCACTAATGCACAAATAAAAAAGTTCACTGGTTTGGTATAAAAAAAAGTCATTTTTATGCTGTGCAGGGCCCCACCACCCTTCTCGAATCAATGTAAATGGTACGACCCGCAGGCCAGGTGCTTCTGCTGCGGACCTGCGGTTATACAGAGTTGCCAACTTAGCGCCTTTGTCGCTATTTAGAGCGACTTTTCAGACCCTTTTTTTTCTTCTTCAAAAAAGTGACTAGTAACAATTTTAGTGACTTTTTGGACAAACCTCAGTAACCTCCAAATGTTGTACTGTCCTGCGAGCGCGAGGTTGTCTCCCTGTCGTCACTCTCTCTAGCTGTGTCTCCCCTGTTCAGTGAATGGCTGAGAGGAGCGCACGGCCGCTGACAGATGCGAATGAGCAGTGCTTTTCCACGGACTTATTACTAATCTGCTTTTCTTTTGTTTTATATTTAAAGAATTTCGTTTGATCATTTTCATTTTATTTATTTTCTTGTGCTTATTATTACTTGTAACACTCACCATCACAGAGCTAAGTTCATCCGGTTCCTTAACTCTCTCAATTCAGAAAATACCTATATTCATTAGATCAGTGGGAGAAACACTTATAGAAGGCTTTTATTCCACAAATCAGCAACATTCACCATGGATTTATGCTAATGTTGTAAGTTAACTCTAACCATAAATCTGATAATGTGACAGAAATATTCATTCGCTTACAGAGTAGCCTAAAACTACTGATCTATATAGAATGATGTCATTATTTAGATCAGTGCCTACTACACATCTTTTTCCAACACTTCAAAACTACTATATCATATATAAATGTTGTATTTTTTATGTGATGACCAACACATTTTTTGTTCATCCTTTAAAAATTGTCCTAAAATGAAAAATGTTAATATGTTAGAAAACTCTAATTTAAAAAAAAAAAAAAAATAAAAAAACATTGTAAACAGTAGGATGTTCATTGGCTATTTTCACTCTTTAATATACGTTTTCACTTCTTTTGCTTTTTAACTAATATTAAGACATCATGAATGATAATAACTAAAGTTAATTTCATCGACACCCTAAATTAAGCTTAGTGATTTATTGTCAGCCCCAGTGCTACCAGATTTTTTTTTTTTGGTAGAACTCAGTGTGAGTTCTCATTTGAGGTGGTGCTGCCCTCAAATTTGAGTCTGGAGCCCTGTGAACTTAAAATAAAACTGCATATTGTAATATTTGAATTTGTCAGTATTACAGTTATTTTGGGGAAATGTTAATAATTGCATTGCAAGCTGCTTGCGCTCCTAAAATTTTCAGTCAGGGGCAACAGCGCGCCTAGTCAGAAAAAGTTAGTCTGGAGCCTTGAAATAGTACTTTTGACAATAAAACAAAAATATATTAATCTGAGTGTGGCTTAATTTGTTTACATTTTAAGTGTTTTTATGATAATACCCCACCATTGGTATATCACTATGTTATTTGGTACGGGGGCCCAGACAGATGGTTTGTACCCAGGGCCCAAAATTTGGTGCTACGCCCCTGCCTGCAACCCCTTTTAGCCGTTACTTATTCACGATACAGCACTTGCCTCGAGTATCTTATTGCTTTTATAAAACGGCTGCCACACAATATTAAAGTAAAAAACAATATTAGTGCAACTTTCTTGAAATAAAATCACTAAAAGCCTACCTTCCACTGGAAAAAATAGTCCCCGAGTGTGAACAGCAACAACGTTCCAGTGTGTAAAATGCATGAAAGCTCAAATAAAAACAACATAGAACCGCAGTGTTGCGCAGCGATCAATAGAACCGTTGGGTGAAGCGGTCGTAGCCGTGTTTTAACGTGAATAAAGCACAGCTCTTGACCAATCAGAATCAAGGATTCGAACTAACCGTTTTATAAATATATATATATATATATATATATATATATATATATATATATATATATATATATAAACACATCATTTAAACAATTTTTTTATGTTAGATGCAGTGTGTTAGCGCTAATTATATTATGTTATATTATATTAATGTTTTTGTAGTAAAAAGATCTCCTTGTCTTGAAACAGATCCACATGAAGACTATGCCAGCCGCCATGTTTAGACTCTTAACTGGTCAGGAGACTCCTATGTATATATGATCTGAGTTGGATTTGGCTGAGATACACGACCCCGGGCACTGGCAAATGATTGAATGCAGCAGTCACCTTTCTCTTTTTATCTTCACCAAAAATAACTTCCATCACTCTTGCTGTCTGCTAACATTGCTTAAGAGATATGGTGTGTCATTTCTGCATAGTGTGGATTCTGTTGATGTGTTATGTCTGCTCTTGGGGTGTGTGCATAGTCAGATGAAGATGGAGTCGATGCATCTCAAGTCCTTTCTTCATAATGTACAGTAAGGTGTGTGTATGTGTGTGTGTGGGGGGGGGCTTTGTACATTTTTATTTTGATGCTATTCTTGTTTAATTTATTTACAATTATGTGTGTGTGGACATTGTTAGAGAGATGCAAGTTTGTTTTGTAAATATGTAATCATTATATCAATATCAGAAAGGAATGGAAAAGCCAGAGAGAGAAGTCCAGACAGTTGAAGCCCAAAACATCACGCCTAGTTACCATTCCAGAATGTTTGTTTCTATTAATAAGACTTTTTTTATTATTAAAATCAAGGTATTGGACATTATACTTGACTCATTTTAGGTGTCATTGAATTTTAAATTCATTACAATGCTCACTGAACCAGTACATGCCCCCTACATTAACATAAGTGAAAATACAGCAGCAAATAACTATGTGGCATGACACATTAAAAAATGCTCAAGAAGTACAGGTGTAATCCGTACACATCGTTCAGTGGCAGCAGGGACTTTATCAACAGAAGAGAATCGTTCCACATCGCCAGCCTTCAATGGGTAAATGTCATCTAGTGGGCATTAAAGACAGCACATTTTGAGTCGTTTTTTTTGTCAAATCTTTTGTAAAATACAGTGTGTAAACAATTTCGGACTTCTCCCATGCTGTAATAATCAAACATTCTCTTGCCATGCTGTAAATGAATTTTGTTTCAAACACAAAAAACATTGTATGAAATGTAAGAGTTTATTTTTTAAGTGTGCTTTTTTTTGTGTATGCACAGCTGCAACTCATTTGAGTCAGTGGTGAATGTAATAGTGTTGTTAATAGTGTGTCCACTTCCTTAAGCAGTATTAGAATGTCTGTACATAAACGTTTAACCTGGTTTAGTACTGTGTCCATGTAGGAATCACTGTTAGTTCCATTTTATCTTTGTGAGGCTTTGGCCTTGGGGAAATAAGAAGACACTGTGACCAAAAGCCTTACCGCCGCGTAAGAAAGCTTTTGACGATGAATTGTGAAACAGCTAATAATACATGAACATGAATACCTGTCTGCATGCATCTTAAAATGACACTATGGCAAAATAACAATAAAGTGTTACATAAGCCCTTCTTGTTGTTTTACCTTGATTCTCTGGCAGTTTTGCTTGGTGTATGTGGGAAATAAAGAATTGCTTTTAAAGTAATGAAGCCTGAGTGGGTCTTACAACCTGGAGGCTTGAGTCAAAATCCATGCCAACCGCCTCTAATAGCGGCCAGCTTCCAAAACTTTAAAACAGCTCTCACACCTCATATTACGGTCCTAATGAGCATAGATTTGAGTCTCACTGTTGGAAATCAGTTCAGCCAGCTCAGCTGTCCTGGCTTTGACATAGTCAAAAAACACTCAATAGTAAAACTCCTTTATCTGGTCTTAGGGGCGATTAAAGAGGCATTGCCAATCTTTATAGCAAGATTGTGAGACAGGATATTCATTAAAGTGTGTGTGGGTTTTTATTACTGTTCTCTAATTTTGTAGAACACTGCTCCGCCTAGTGGTTATTCAAATGCACTACAATACGTTCATGAATACTGACAAAAAACACTATGAGCATAACATATAGCCAGTGATGTAGTGGTGCCTGGGTATACTCTTAATTTAGGTCCCCGAGATTTTTTTAAGCGTCATAGCAAAGGATGAACGCTCTGTGTTATAAACAGTGACATTCAAGACTACTAGTCTTGCATTAGTATTGAAAATGCAAGACTTTATATAATGAATACAATAGAACATATAGAATCACTAGTAATTTGCATATCAGGGTTGTACATAGGGTTTTCTAAATATTTCTAAAATTTTGATTTTCCTGATCTCATTTGAAGTTGTTTTGATGGCCAAAAAAATTGACAACAGTAGCTTTAAAAGCATGAAGTATTTGATCTGATACTACTTTTCTTTCCTGATTGAATCAATGTTTTTGGACTAATCTGTTCATTTAATTAATGGTTCAATTGCTCACTCATAAAGACAGTCACTTGTCGCCCCCTTCTGGCTAGTATATAACCGAAGCTGTAGATTGTAAATGTAAACATTTCTCGTTCTTAGTGTTTTTATAGTTAGCTTACATAGTAGCATAGCATTTATCCGCGGCAAACGTCAGAATGACTAGCCGAGTTAAGGCTGTTCCAGGCGGGCTAGCTAGATGTGCTGCTGATCCCTGAAACTCAGAAAACGTCAGAACAATTTTTTTAAAAAGGCGCTACCTTTATAAATAAACCACAGATTTGAGCTTTAAACAACTACATTCTCGACTTAAAAACTCTTAAAATTACATTTCATGACACAATAACAGTAATACTTTTCAAGTTATCGCGGGAACATATTTAGATCAGGCATACTACTGGCATACTATGGGGTCCCATCTCGTCGGGCGGACCCATCTCGTCTGGGCGGACCCATCTCTTCACCACACCGTCACGCAGATCCCGGAGCGAGCAGATGTTGAAACTCGCTGGATGTGGTGGATGCAAGTAACGTTACGGCGACAATGATCGATCCCTACGCCGCTGTCCCAGTCTATGGCCTCTGTTCAGCTCTACAGAGTAAATACAGAGCTGTAAAGCCTGTTTTACTTTCTCGATGAATGCAGATCAACACAATCACAAGCAGTGTTGTGCATGAACGCGTTCAATGAACGACGTTCACTGAACTCCTTCATATTTTCGCCGAACGCTGAACTGAACGAATCACTTTTCATAAAATGAACGTGAACGAGAGCGGCGCTCTCTCTGTCAGGAATCAATGAGCACTGAGGAGCACGTCACGCGCAGTTCACGCTCATTTGAAAAGTTAGGTTTTATCTCCAACCCCAGTTTTGAGTCGCCGAATCCATTTGTTTATAGATCAATGATTGAAAGTGTTGTTATTGGTTGGTGTCACGCTAACCCTGTGAGCCTTGTTTGCCAGGTAGTTTGCCTGCCTGGTAGTGTTGGGTTTGAATCGCGAACTTGATTGAGATGTTGCATGATGTGGCTAGCAGGAGAGTTTCTGGTTTTCTCTCTGGTGTGCACTGGCCCTTGCGATAGCTGCCAGGTAAGTTTCCGTATTTTAAAGAGTTTTCTTGGTTAACGGGAGACTGAATTGCTTGTATGTTTTCAGTGTGTTCTCATAAGGCGAGTGACGGTGTGTAGTACATGTGGTATGTATGATTTTATGTTAATTTAGTTTGTTTTTTATTCTAAAGCCCTATTCGCACGGGATTAGTATTATCTGGTGACCTGTAGTAATTTGTAATAATTGTGGAGTTTGTCTGTGATCTTAATCCCGTGCGAATCGGCCATGTCTGTAATTTGTAAAGTAAAAATTCCCCGCGAATTACCTACTATATATTTCGCCGAACATCTAGGTCCTGTGATAATATTAGTCCCGTGCGAATCGACATCTCTGTGATTTGGCCGGATCCTATATCATTTTTTCAAGGTTTTTGTTTCATCTGCGCCTTTTTATCCATCTTTCGCGGAGAATATAGGCTGAGTTGGAGTGTTTTGATAGTATTTTGGGTGCGGGATAATATCGCTAGTACAACTATACAATTTGCAGAAAGAGAAAGCTGAAAACCATCACGAATTAGATGGAGATGAATGACATGTTTAGCAGGATATGGTAAGGACAATTCTTCTGTTTATTATATACAGCTAAACATAATAAAGACAAGACATTTCAAAGCTATAGCCTAATGACACTCATATCCGGGAGATAAGTCAGTAAATTCGATCTAAAATCACAGGCTTCGCTTATCCCGTGCGAATGCTGCCACACGAAATTCAGATGTGGGCTGAGTAATTTCAAATTTACACATGGTCCCCAGGGCCCAGTTTTTCAAAAGTAATCCACTAGGATTTTGGATAACGGATTGGATCAAATCTTGAAAATGGGTTTTTCAAAAGAAAAAATGGATTACATAATCGGATTAGATCACGTAATCCAATCTTGGTTTTGATCCAGATCAAACCTTTAGTTTGGGTTTTTCAGAACTTTTTTGTAGGATTTGGATCACTCTGATCCAAAAAATCTGGATTAAACTGATCCCATCAGAAGGGTGGATTCAACGTGGATTTCATGCCCAAAATGTAATGAAAACTTTAAAAAATGTATCAAATAATACTATATTTGGATCATGCAGTATCTTTACAAGATATCCTATTTATTAATAAGTTTTTTATTTGTATTTGTTCATCTGTTAGGCTTGATTGGGTAGGCTTTACTTTCAGGTATGGGCCTACAGCAAAGTAGAAAGAGTTTGACTCTCAAATAATCCCCCAAACAGCTGTCAAAATGGACCAAAAACAAAAATTCTATTTTGACACGTATTTATATGTATATATATATATATATATATATATATATATATATATATATATATATATATATATATATATATATATATATATATTCATCACTATATTGAAAATAATTTTGTTTTTAGAAAATTTATTAGTGACTGATGCAATGATTACAGGAAAAAAGAAATGCAAAGAATGGAAATCACTGATTTTTGAAGCTCCAAAACGGAATCCAAATCAGAAATAGTGTCTAACTATTGCGTCCCTTGTTGCACGTCCTGTTTGCTCGTTCTGGCAGAGGAACAACTGACTCTGCAGCAAACCAAAGCCAGACTTGATATCCGCCTCCAAAACGCTCACGTCAGACCAGCTGGTCTCTCCACATCAATGAGGAAGTCTGAAATTATTGTGAACTATTTGACATTAAGTTTTTTTTTTTATTATTCAATACATCTATTTTTGAAACTTGTTATAATAAATATCCTCAATGTAGAGTGTTTGTTACTTGTTTTGTCTACCTGTTGTACTTTACATATTTCTACATTGTGATTTCCTATCCTGTTTGAGCACTTGTTATCCAGATTTGGTGATCCTGAAAAGTTCCTATCCGGATCAGATTGATCCAATCCGATGTTGCTTTGAAAAACTGGCTCAAAAGTAAGATGGATTTCGTGATCACAGATCGCAAAAAAAAAGGATTACTAAATCCGGATCAATTTTATCCGGATTAAACCTTTTTGAAAAACTGGGCCCAGGTAATACTAATCCCGTGCGAATAGGGCTTAAGTAAATGTTTTTTGTTTTTTAATCTTTGGCAGGTGTGACGATGTCCAAGGGTTCCTGTGATTTATTTGAGAGCAGGATTTAAACCTGCTGTGACTGCACTGCTGCTTTGCCTGGAGTCTCAATTTAATGGCTCTTGTAGACATAACTTTATTTTTATTGTTTTGAGTTCTGTCTAAACTGAGTTAATTTTGTTTCTGAGTAAAAGTGTTTGTTGCTTTGGTTTATGAATATGTACTTTTGTTTTACAAGTGTAAAATCTTTTGTATGTGAGTAGTTTGTGTTTTCTTTTTTATTGGATCACTGAACGGGAGGGGTTGGCTGTGGTTATAATTTGATTTTGTATATTTTCACATAGTGTGGTTAATTTTTTTTTCACTGTGTTTGTTGTGTGTGTGTGTGTGTGTGTATGTTGGATATTGAGTGTGGCGTGGAAATCCAAAGTGTCTCTGCCATCTTCCTCTTTGTTCAAGGGAAGGTCTTCAGAGCGACTGAAGAGAGCAAAATCATGTTCAGACGTTACCTTTGACCTTCATCCAAACAGACAAACTTATTTACAATCCAGGACAAACAGGTGAGCTGTGAATGACCCTTGGTTGAAGCTATCATCTTCAAATGCATTATGCAATATATGTGAGTTTGTTGGTGTCTTTGCAGTTAATTTCAGAGTTGTCTCCATGGATCCCAAATTTGTGCCTTTTGATCAAATATACAGTAAGACCAGATGTTTCACCATTTTGAGTGTTCTGACCATAAATGAAAAGCAAATTAAATGCAGGTTCTTTTAAGATGCTGAAATTTCAACTTCAATGACTGCTTTTAAATGTTTATTATTCCTGTCTGTCTTGCAGTACTGTCTGCTCATGCTGGAGGTGAGTTTGCTTCGGTGTGAGACTTTGAATGGAGCCAATGCACTTTTCTTTCTTTGCAGATTTTCTCTGAGCTGTTAATTTGTTTTAATAGGATGAAGATAATAACCGGATTGGTCAGTGGACAAATGTTTCCTCAACGGAGCTGATATTGGAGCTTTCTCAGTTAAACCCAGAGGCTCAGATGGGGATGTACACACTAAAGGCTTTTATTGCTGACCGAGAAGTCTCCCAAGTTTTTGAGGTGAAAAAATAGGAAAAATGTGTGTGTATGTTCAGTTCAGTGACCGATCTGAGGCCTTAACCTAAAGCGCTTTGTTTCTGGTTTAGTTTTGCCCAAGTCTGACGTGACTAAACACACCGCAGACCTACAGCGTTGCAGTTATGGGACTGAAAGTTGAGTCCTGTGCCAAGTGAGTGATGCTTTATTTTCTTGTCTTGTGGTTGGTCAGTTCTTTCCTTCCTCTTCTTTAGTCTTTTTAGCTGTTGGATAATATGTAGTCTTTTATGTTGTAATGGTCTATACTTGCTTTTGTTGCTCAATGTGATCTTTAATGTGACGGAAGGATGGACGGAAGTAAGATATTTTATTTTGGAGGACTGGAGGCCGGAGGACTGGAGGCCGGAGGTAAATTTTTTTTATTTATTTTTAATTAAATCCATCCATCCATCCAGTTTTAGGGCCCATGGCGGCGCACGAGGCGTCCCCTCTTCGTGTGTCTTGGTGCGCGCACCATGGTCCCCATGGTGGCGCACGAGGCATCCCCTCTTCGTGTGTCCTGGTGCGCGCGCCATGGTCCCCCAAATGGAAATTGGAGATATACATCTTTTTGTCTTGAGCCAGGGATCACAGTGATGAAAAAATCATGATTGTAGCTCAAACGGTCTAGGAGTTATGCGCAATTTAGTACTTTTAGATTTTTTTTTCTTTCTAGCAAATACAATAGGTTTTCAGCACTTCGTGCTTGAACACCTAATAATGAGAGACCTTTTTGACGATTATAGCGCCACCTATGATCCGATCCTCACGAAACTTTGCATGCTTCCTAACCATGTTAGGACACATGCTCATCGATTTTTGTGAAGTTGTGACTTTTGGGGGGGGGGGGATTTATTGGCTTTTGGCTGTATTTTTGCCAGGGACCACATTCTAAATGACCCTGTTGTAGCCAACCAAATGCAAAATTTAAACTTTTTTTCGATAATTATTTATCTAGAGAGTCCAGAGAATAGGCCTAGACTGGTTTGGTCCCGATTGGGCAAAAAAAAAAATAGTTCGCAAAAGTAGGTTTTAGACAAAAACGACATAGCAATGGTCCCCATGGCGTCCGCCCGAGGATCCCCTTGCGCGTGGCCTAGAGCGGGCGCCATGGTCCCCATGGCGTCCGCCCGAGGATCCCCTTGCGCGTGGCCTAGAGCGGGCGCCATGGTCCCCATGGCGTCCGCCCGAGGATCCCCTTGCGTGTGGCCTAGAGCAGGTGCCATGGTCCCCATGGTGTCCGCCCGAGGATCCCCTTGCGTGTGGCCTAGAGCGGGCGCCATGGTCCCCCTTGGTGTGGCCTCAAGCGCCAAGCGCCTTTGCTTTGCCTCAAGCGCGCCTTGTGTGTGGCCTCAAGCGCCAGAGCGCCTTTGCTTTGCCTAGAGCGCCCTTGCGTGTGGCCTAGAGCGCGCCCCTGGCGTGTCAGGGCCGAGGCGAGGAGCCCCTTGCGTGTGGCCTCGAGCGCGGCGCGCAAGGGATGCCCTTGCGTGTGGCCTCAGAGGCGGGCGCCGTGAGTCCCCATGGCGCGTCCCGCCCGAGGAGTCCCCTTGCGTGTCGGCCTCGAGCGGGCGCCATGGTCCCCATGGCAGTCCGCCCCGCAGGCTGCCCTTGCGTGTGGCCTAGAGCGCCAAGAGCCGTTCTTTGCTTTGCCTAGAGCGCCTTGCGTGTGTGGCCTAGAGCGCCCAAGCGCCTTTGCTTTGCCTAGAGCGCCTTTGCGTGTTGCCTAGAGCGCCCCCCTTGCGTGTGGCCAAGATCAGGAGTCCCTTGCGTGTGGCCTCAGAGCGGGCGCGCCGAGGAGTCCCTTGCAATGTATGCAGGCCTGAGGCGGGCGCCATGGTCCCCCAAATGGAAATTGGAGATATACATCTTGTTTGTCTTGAGCCAGGGATCACAGTGATGAAAAAATCATGATTGTAGCTCAAACGGTCTAGGAGTTATGCGCAATTTAGTACTTTTAGATTTTTTTTCTTTCTAGCAAATACAATAGGTTTTCAGCACTTCGTGCTTGAACACCTAATAATGAGAGACCTTTTTGACGATTATAGCGCCACCTATGATCCGATCCTCACGAAACTTTGCATGCTTCCTAACCATGTTAGGACACATGCTCATCGATTTTTGTGAAGTTGTGACTTTTGGGGGGGGGGATTTATTGGCTTTTGGCTGTATTTTTGCCAGGGACCACATTCTAAATGACCCTGTTGTAGCCAACCAAATGCAAAATTTCAACTTTTTTTCGATAATTATTTATCTAGAGAGTCCAGAGAATAGGCCTAGACTGGTTTGGTCCCGATTGGGCAAAAAAACAGGGACTAGTTCGCAAAAGTAGGTTTTAGACAAAAACGACATAGCAATGGTCCCCATGGCGTCCGCCCGAGGATCCCTTGCGCGTGGCCTAGAGCGGGCGCCATGGTCCCCATGGCGTCCGCCCGAGGATCCCCTTGCGCGTGGCCTAGAGCTGGCGCCATGGTCCCCATGGCGTCCGCCCGAGGATCCCCTTGCGTGTGGCCTAGAGCAGGTGCCATGGTCCCCATGGTGTCCGCCCGAGGATCCCCTTGCGTGTGGCCTAGAGCGGGCGCCATGGCTCCCTTGCGTGTGGCCTGAGGGGGCTGGTTTCCATTTTAATATTTTTCATTTGCATTTAATGGTCAGAAAATTGAATTGTGAAGCGTTACACGGACCAAAATACGATCCATATATCGTAATCCTTTCGAATCCCAATTCGCCTACTTATGCTAAGCTCTATAGCCTATGTAGGCTACTATTTTTGTGAAGAAAAAGTACATAGCTACTGTACAGTGCTTGAAGTGGGGGAAAGGTGCCGGTAGGCCTACTGTCTTGCATTTGGCAAATCATGACATTTGAAATTTTTACAGTGAAAAACAAAACTTGGAAATATTGCTGGTACAACAACAATTCATTGTTATTTATTCACAACATAGCTATTTAAACAAGTCGTGTGTGCGCTCATTTTACACAGACAGACACATTGTGGATTTGAGTGTGGACTCATATACTCCCAAGAGTGTTAATTTAACAGTTTTTGCTGTGTACAAAGAGCCGTAGTTAGACTGACAAGCTGAGCCATATTATATTATATTTATTATTATTATTATACTCATAGAATTAAAGGACCATTGATTTGAGAACTCAAGTGTCCAGATTTAAAGAACTCATCTTCTTCAGGAGCAACTCCAGGCTCAACTGCAATTCTGTCCCATTGTATACAGAATGAGTCCCCAATGCCCCCTCCCAAGTATTAAAAATACATACAAGTCTACAAATACAGTATAAATGGCAAGTGCAATCCAAGTTCAAAGTTGCAAAATCTTCAACTAAAACTCATGAAACGTCAGAGCAATCTGATTGCTGAGTGCTTAACCAAGGAGAGGGTGTCATTATTCGTATTATTCACATATGCACGAACAGAACAACTGATAAGTTCTTGAATGGATCATGCGCTCTTTTACTCACACATGTACTAATGCCCCTTTACGGCCATCACAGATTTTCCTGTTTTCTCATCCTTAAAGTTGATCAAAACTGCTGTCAAAACATGACTATTAGAGAGAAAATCTTTCTGCACTTCAGAAATATCCTTAAAATAATAAAAAGTAAAATAAAAAAGTACATCAGTGGTGTATAAATGAGTTTTTCTCCATATATTCACTGATTAAGATGACCAGTTGTGGACTACACGCACAACTTTTACTTATTATGCTAAAATTACATATGGACCATATATATATATATATATATATATATATATACACAAAAAGAGCTCACAAACAGTACTGTATTTAGAGTAAATACACAGACAAACAAGTTGTCAAACAAGTACGATAAATCTATTATGATATGCCATCAAAAACTGCACTAACAATGTTACATAAAAAGACAAAAAACATGATTCATGATTATATCTTTTTTTATTCATATTCATTTTGCTAATGTAAAATTCTAGATTCATTAATTACAATGAAATTTAAATGGTACATAACTAAATCCACTGTGAAGGGAATCTCTGAATTCCTGTGACTGCTGAACCTGAGACCAAGGTTACTGCTCAACAAATTTGTTGAAGTGACTTTAGCAAGGCAATAATCAGATGTGGGCCAAGTAGTTGATTTCATGGGTTCTGGTCATTCTGGTCACATTTTAACATGACTTTAACCTCAAAGACCCTGACGGGTGGTCTCAAAGGCCTGAACAGCCTGCTCCAGCGGGAAACGGTGGGTGACCAGGGGTTTGACGTTCAACTTCTTAGACGCCAACATAGAAATAGCTACCGGCCAGCTGGAAAAACAATAACATATCATAGGTAAAAGTGTGCAAAAGAGTAATATCTACACAAAAAAATGTCATTATACAGTCATAAGTAAATCTCTAACCTTAGTGATCCAACTTACGTATTACAGTAACGGAATACACCTCTGATGTCAACTTCTCTGACTGCTGCATTGAGAAGAGGTATGGTGGTCATCTCTTTACCAAGCCCAACCAACACCAGCACTCCACCTGAACGAGTAGCCTAGACAAATAACCGTTTTATTAGGTCTAAACACTCAAACAGACACGACAGCAAAATGTTTTCCAATAATGTGAAACTTTTTGTAATCAAACTTACATAGATGGCTGTTTGAATGCTGTTCTCCACTCCAGTGCATTCAATGCTGATTTTAGGCATGCAACCCAGCATTTCCTCCACTTTTTTGGCCATGTCCTGAGGTGTATCCTCTTTTTTCACAAGAAGCAGGAAGTCTGCTCCGATCTCTTTAGCTTTGGCAAGTCGATCAGTGGACAAGTCTACAAATTCAGATTAAAATGGTCTTTTATGCACAATTCGTAAATATATTATTATATTATATATTACTTTGTATATTGTGTATATTACTTTGTATACATAGTGAATAAATACATTACCACTTATTACTACTTGTGAAGCACCCATGGCTTTGGCCGCAACAACGAAACTAGCCCAATTGGTCCTATGTTGATGAAAACACACACACAGTCTTAGTTTGCTGTAACCAGTCAAACAAGTCATATTACAAAGATAACATTTCTAAAAATGTTTCTGTGATAATAGATTAATAAGCAACAATTATTTACAGTGCTGACACACTAGAAAAGTAGCAGAGCCCCAGAAGACAGAGGTCATTACTGCTCAATGAGTGTAATAAGTCATTACACTCATTGACTAGTTAATATGTAACAATTGCATAAATATGTGCAAACATTGCAGATGGCTGACCTGCACCACAGACAAACACCAAGCTTCCGAGAGTGACTCCTGCCCTCCTGCAGGCATGAATACCCACTGACAGGGGCTCAATCAGGGCTCCCTCCTCAAAAGTCACATTATCGGGAAGTCTGCAAGCACACGGCCATATATATGATTGTTACGCATAGAATTAAAGGACCATGGATTTCTAATTCGTCCAGAAATAGTGATCTGACTTGTAGCAGAAGCTAGCGTTGTGTTTGTAGTATCTGCACAGGTTTCCATCATCTGGAGGAGTGGCACAGAAGAATATGCTGGGAGAAAGGTTGTAGTGTCCAGATTTAAAGAACTCATCTACTTCACGAGGAACTCCAGGCTCAACTGCAACTCTGTCTCCTGGGTACAAAATGACAGACAAACTTAATCAAAGTTTAACTGTTATATCCCTGGTTTCACTGACAAGGCGTATAGTCCCAGATTAAAAGGCATGTTTGAGCTGTTTTACTTAAAACAAGACTGACATAACTTAGAATGTCAGTGCCATTGTTTTGTCTCAAGATGCACACCAGTAATGTTTTTTTTTTCAAATGCATGTTTATAAAAGCTACTTAAATGCTCTGATTGAACTTAAACCTAATCCTGACTCAATCTACACACTGTATGTGAAACCTGGCCATTATATCACAAACTGGGAAAGTCAGACCTGTTTTGAGGTGAGTCACAGCAGATCCCACTTTCACCACACGACCAGAGGCTTCATGTCCCAGAATCATGGGCTGTTTCAACACATAGTCCCCGATGCGTCCGTTCTGCCAATAGTGCACATCTGATCCACAAATGCCCACAGAGTGCATCTGAAGTAACACATCTTTAATAAAGAATCCCGGGATATGAATATGAATGCTAAAATGTGTATCGCTATTGCAAAGCATTTAGAAATATTGCTTAATCACAAATCTATACCATTTGGTCCTGGCTCCGGAATTGAACGCTGTTCCTGTTAAAAAAAAAAATACATTGAAGTCTACTTTTATTAATTCCAAATGCTATCAGCATTTAAGATCTACACTAAAACGCATGAAATGTCATACCAGTCTGAGATCTCCCTTAGAGTGCAGGACTACGGAGAGGTTGTCTTTATCCATTTTATTCTCGTATAAACGTACAGAATAACTTCCGACAACGCGTGTTCTCACAGTTCATTTACTTATTATTTGGCTCCTGTACGGATCATGCACCCTTTCGCTCACGCGCGCAACGACCCACATAGATTATATGATAGAACCCTTATTAGCTGCAGGTTCAAAGGGTCGTCTGCCATATTGGAACGGTCAAATAGAAAGTTCACAGTGCGCAGTCAGCAAACGCAGTATGTACGAATGTATGAATAACTATATATGCATCAGATTTCAGCAGATGATTTTGCTAAACGAACACAAGAGGAAGGCGTCAGCTAACACAGCACTATTTAAGTTACCATAGTTTAAACCCATATAATATTGAGTTACTACATATACACACAAACGAAAACATTTTTAACTGTAAAAGGTTATCCCATTTCCTCGGGATTTTAATTCTTGGTGGTTTTTACAACCAGAATCTGAACAACCAGACACCGGGGTCTAGTTGTAGCATCGTTGATTCTGTGAGTGAAGACAGGCTGACTGTTCCAAGATGGCGGGCGCGCCGACGTGTCTGGAGCTGTCGAATGTGACTTCTACGTACGCCTTCTGACGTATGCCTCTTGTCCCATTCCCACTCATTCAATAACATCAAAACTGCGCACTGTGCAATCAGAGTTCAGTGTGTACAAAAACATGGAGAGGAAAAAACTAGTTTCTGCATTTTGACATTGTTATTAAAATGTCAATAAATACAAATTAACTATACAAATATATTGACAGATCTTCCCCGACTTCTCTTACTATGTTTTGAATCTCACCATATTTCCATTCAGTCCCCTGCCGGAAGTTGTCTGTTACTATGGTGATGCGCCTACACTACCTCCTGTATGTGTTTTTGTTAAATGAAACAAAATGAACGGAGATGATATGGTACTGGAATGTATCAACAAACAACAAGAGAGTCTGAACATGAGTCACCGGGGTCTAGTTGTTTTGCCACGTGGGATTTCGAGACTCGTTACCTTGAAAAAACTGTTTCTGAACAACAATCAGCTCATTTTACCACCAGACGAGGTATGCCAGTTATCCCCAAACTTATTATGTGCGGTGTTTTACAAAAGTAGCTAACGTTACACGCAAAGTGAATGAAATTCGTTGCACTTGCACTAGCCTAATAGTACTAACAAGTGATGACTAGACAAAGTTCGATTGAAACAAACTTTAAGTTGGCTGTGAAAGTTTGGAACAGAAAGTTTGAAGTTAAAATTAGTTTATAGTTTAAATTAGTTTAAAGTAGTTTAAATATTGTGAAAATTTAGAACAGAAAGTTTGAAGAAGTTTAAATTAGTTTAAAGTTTAAATTAGTTTATAGTGTAAATTAGTTTATAGTTTAAAATAGTCTAAATTTTAAATTTGTTTGAATTTTAAAGTAGTTTAAAGTTAAATTAGTTTAAAGTTTAAATTAGTTTGAAATTTAACAGTTTAAAGTGTAAAAGTATAGTTTGAAGTAATTTAAAGTTGCTATGGTGTTTCTAGTGGGTTGCTAAGGTGTTCTGGGTGGTTGCTATGTGGTTGTTAAGGTATTTTGGGTGGTTGCTGTGGTGTTCTGGTTGGTTCCTAGGATGTTCTAACATATTTTGGGTGGTTGCTAGGCGGTTGCTAAGGTATTTTGGGTGGTTGTTAGGGTGTTCTGGGTGGTTGCTAGGGTGTTTTAATGTATTTGGGTGGTTGCTGGGGTGTTCTGGTTGGTTGCTATGGTGTTGCTAAGGTGTTCTGGGTGGTTGCTAGGGTGTTGCTAGGCAGTTGCTAGGGTGTTCTGGGTGGTTGCTATGGTGTTGCTAGGCAGTTGCTAGGGTGATCTGGGTGGTTGCTATGATGTTGTTAGGCGGTTGCTATGGTGTTCTGGGTGGTTGCTAGGGTGTTGTTAGGCAGTTGCTAAGGTGTTTTGGTGGTTGCTAGGCGGTTGCTAGGGGGTTCTGGGTGGTTGCTATGGTATTGCTAGGCGGTTGCCATGGTGTTCTGGGTGGTTGCTATGGTGTTGCTAGGCAGTTGCTAAGGCATTCTGGGTGGTTGCTAGGCTGTTGCTAGGCGGTTGCTAGGGGGTTCTGGGTGGTTGCTATGGTGTTGCTAGGTGGTTGCTAGGGTGTTCTGGTTGGTTGCTATGGTGTTGCTAGGCGGTTGCTAGGGTGTTCTGGGTGGTTGCTAGGGTGTTGCTAGGGTGTTCTGGTGGTTGCTAAGGTGTTGCTAGGCAGTTACTGAGGTGTTCCAGGTGGTTGCTATGGTGTTGCTAGGCAGTTGCTAAGGTGTTCTGGGTGGTTGCTATGGTGTTGCTAGGCGGTTGCTAGGGTGTTCTGGTGGTTGCTAAGGTGTTGCTAGGCAGTTTCTAAGGTGTTCTGGGTGGTTGCTATGGTGTTGCTAGGCGGTTGCTAGGGTGTTCTGGTGGTTGCTAGGGTGTTGCTAGGCAGTTGCTAGGGTATTCTGGGTGGTTGCTAGGGTGTTGCTAGGCGGTTGCTAGGGTGTTCTGGTGGTTGCTAAGGTGTTGCTAGGCAGTTGCTAAGGTGTTCCGGGTGGTTGCTATGGTGTTGCTAGGCAGTTGCTAAGGTGTTCTGGGTGGTTGCTATGGTGTTGCTAGGCGGTTGCTAGGGTGTTCTGGTGGTTGCTAAGGTGTTGCTAGGCAGTTGCTAAGGTGTTCTGGGTGGTTGCTAAGGTGTTGCTAGGCGGTTGCTAGGGTGTTCTGGGTGGTTGCTAGGGTGTTGCTAGGCAGCTGCTAAGGTGTTTTGGTGGTTGCTAGGCTGTTGCTAGGAGATTCTGGGTGGTTGCTATGGTGTTGCTAGGTGGTTGCTAGGGTGTTCTGGGTGGTTGCTAGGGTGTTGCTAGGCGGTTGCTAGGGTGTTCTGGTGGTTGCTAAGGTGTTGCTAGGCAGTTGCTAAGGTGTTCCGTGTGGTTGCTATGGTGTTGCTAGGCAGTTGCTAAGGTGTTCTGGGTGGTTGCTATGGTGTTGCTAGGGTGTTCTGGTGGTTGCTAAGGTGTTGCTAGGCAGTTGCTAAGGTGTTCTGGGTGGTTGCTATGGTGTTGCTAGGCGGTTGCTAGGGTGTTCTGGTGATTGCTAGGGTGTTGCTAGGCAGTTGCTAGGGTATTCTGCGTGGTTGCTATGGTGTTGCTAGGTGGTCCAGTATGGTGCTATGGTGTTGCTAAACTGTGATCCAGAGTTATGTTCAATATAAAGCGGTTTCTCATGGTGTAGGACGGCCCATTTCATGGGCCGTCCTACACCATAGTAAGTCAGTGTGGCAAATTTGGGCCGCTCCTGCCCCCCAGGGGTGCAACTTTTACCCCACTGTGAGGTATTTTCTTACAGAACCTGTCAGCCCCTTCAAATGTGGTACATTACAAGTTTCTGAGAAATCATCGCCATTTAGTATGGCACGAGGCCTGCGGCCTCGTGCCTATGGCCTACGGTTGCTAGGGTGCTGTAACTGGTTGCTATGGTGTGAATTTAGAGTTTATGAGTTTAGAGTTTATAAGTTTAAATGAGTAAGTGTCCAGAGTTTATTAATTTATGAGTTGAATAGCTTTATGAGAGTTTATAAGAGTATAAGTTTATGAATTTAGAGTTTATGAGTTTAGAGTTTATAAGTTTAAATGAGTCTAAGAGTTAGTTAATTAATTTATTGTGAGTTTAAGAGTTTAAGATTAGATAGATAAGTGTCATAGATAGATGAGTTCATTAGTTTGAATGAGTTTCAATGGCTCATATAGTGTATAGAATGACAGTTTGATTGAGTCTAGGGCTTCAAGGTATTTAGATTTGAATTTTTGACAGTTGGGGAGTTTGAATTTCTGAAGATTCCACAATGTTAAGTCAATGGGAGTTTTTTCCGACTTTGATCGTCATTTTTAGGAGAACCGAAGTCCGATCAGTTAGAAAAGATATAGCACACTAAGTCAGAACAGTTTGAGTGTCCGTGCCGAGTTTGGAGTATGTGGAGTTAAAGCTCTAGGAGGAGATAGAGTCAGAAAATTTTCCGCTCAGAAAAAGATAATAATAATAACTAGATTAAAAAGTTCGTCGAGACAAACTTTAAGTTGGCTTGTGAAAGTTTGGAACAGAAAGTTTGAAAGATGAAGTTGAGAAAGATATAGATAGATAGAGTTAGAAAGACTTAGAAAGAGATGGAGTAGAATAGAATAGATAGCTAGAGTTAGAAAGGGATGGATGGATGGATGGGATGGATCGATGGATGGATGGATAGATAGATGTTGAGATAGATAGATAGATATGATAGACAGATAGATACTTTGGTGGTTGCTATGGTGTTGCTATGCGGTTGCTAGGGTGTTCTGGGTGGTTGCTATGGTGTTGCTAGGCAGTTACTAGGGTTATCTGGGTGGTTGCTATGGTGTTGCTAGGCAGTTGCTAAGGTGTATTGGTGGTTGCTAGGCGGTTGCT